>OZ024891.1:22658300-22685800 GCA_964017195.1 Siderastrea radians | reverse complement strand
GAAGCGAAATACTAAGTGTGGCTTTAATAACTTTACTAGCTCCAAGTCACATAACACAAAACAGAAGGGAATCCTTCCTTTTTGAGGCTCCCCGCAATGCCAAAGCCATCACCAAACAGCCCAGTCACCACGCTGCAGCAGGCAGAGATGAGAAAATGGCGGGAGGAATTTGGCCACAGTGTATGACAAGTTACCATGAGGACAAGTCAACCAAGGCTAACCTAGATACCCTGCCAATCAACTGTCATGTTGAAAAACCAACTTAGTCTCGACCTGTAGACTTAAAACATTTAGAAACAACCGATCAACATTGTGCCAGATTCTTCAGTTCCTCCATTACTTAGAAAGCAATCCCTTGTGGTCATCAAGCCTGGCTATCATCCAACGTTTCTCCCAAAAGTTCCATTTTATGTGAAAGTTCTGTTTTATGTGGGTAGATGCACAAAGGACGGAAAGGGCAGTCTGACATCTCTATTTACACAAATAATTATTGTTACCCTTCCACTTTCATGATTCATAATTAGTGTGCACAATAAATATGAACGGCATTTTGGCAGAAGTCTCGAGTCCTACTCTTGAAGACGACCTTATGGTACTCAATAAAGAATACTACAGTTTCCTGGTGTTTGGATTATGGAAAGCCACTCACTGCCAGGGAGACTGTGGAAGAATTACCAATTGAGGTATCAGAAATGGAACAGGAAAATATTCAGTGAGATGCTAGGGCTTCAACCACAAGATCAGGAAGAAAGTCAAGGCGCCCAAGGAAAGCAGCTTTCTTACTCTACGACTAAAACACGACACCTAACACAGCAATCCCTCGGCAACGGCATCCCTAACTCTCACCTGGATGGGATAAGAAGCTATGATGTAAAAACACTTGATTACTGTGCGTCTACGAAGCCTGTGTACAGGTGAAATAGTTAACGTGATACACAACACAAACATTGTCTTCTTGCTTCGAAGGCAATTCACTCCTAAAGCAATTCTGTCAATTAAGTGCTTTGATACTTTCTAAAAAAGACGTTTTCTAAGAATACACCATCAATAATCATTATAACCATCCTTGAAATGTTATTTGCACACAATTTCTACTTCAAAGAACGTAATGCCTTGGAAAATGTGTTTTACGCTACCTAGTACCCAAACATATTACGCACAATGACGTCATCAGTAGTAACCACGGGAATTAACAGGGTACGGGTACTCAGACCCCCCTCCTAATCGGGACTTACAGTAATGAAGTTAAGCCTCCTTTCAATTGGATGGAGTTTACCAGCCAATGTAGAAAGATGCCTGTCATGGGGAAATGTCATATAGTATTGGGAGTGAATGGGTTGGAAGGTGGGAGGAGGTAGCCATAAATGTAAGAGGACCTTTGACTGTGCTGTTTCAGTTTTTCAATTTCGTTATGTTTTCTTTCAGGTACAATTTGTACCTCTACTAGATCCAAGGTATCCTGCCAAAGACGTAGTCATAAGGTACAGTTGCTTTAGTTTAAATTTGGGGGAGGGTGTGAGTGTGGGCCCTGTACATTGTCTGTGCAGTATCCTTTGTGCATTTTGAGTGTTGACGAAAAATGCCGGCACCATTTTTTATGCACTTTTCTGTACATATATATATATATATATATAATTCAGGTGATTTTCACCAGTGAAGCCAAGAGAGTGCTCTACCGTAAAGGAGCTGATATACCAGTAGATGGACAACTCAATGAGGGCACGGAGTTGGCCCACTCATCAGTTAATCTCCATATACACTGAAGTATCGTTAAGGTTTACATCAGCAATATGTTCGCGTGACAAGAAACCGTTTTTTTAAAAAGCCGCAGATTTAAATTTTAAGCACGCGCGTAAGGAGCTGTAGAAATTTAAAAATTATACTTGCGCGCGCGTAAATGTCCGCTCGATGTCTGACTAATTATTGTACTTAAGAATATATTTTCGCCGGTGTCTGCAGGTCGATACGAGCTCATTGCGCTTGTTTAAGGTTGCCATGTGTGGTTTAGATATTATAAAAAACTTCTCTGAAATGCATAAATTGCACCGCTTGGTGAGAGTGGTGTATGCTCTTGCTTTTGCAAGTATTTTCCACGCGATTGTAAAATCTTTCTTCTTTTCTTTTAACTGGCACAGGTATTTGCTGAGCTCAGTGTCATTCTTCTTGTTCTCATGCTTGAATGACATCTGGTGGTTCCTCCATCTGGTCTTGAATTCTGTGGCAGTCAGGCCTATATATGTCTCGGTTTTTCCCTTGGTTGTGACCTTGGCTTGGTACACGACTTCTTTAAGCAAGCATTCACCGTTTAATGGGCACTCGTCTGCTTTTCTGCAATTGCACGTTTTTGTGGCTGTGTCTTGTTGAGGTTGTGCTGCTTTCTTTAAGATGTTTTTGTTGTGTCCGTCTATTATTTGTTTCATGTTTGGCATACAGCTGTAGCTTAATTTGATAGTGTTCCTATTGAATATTTTCCTCAATTTGTGGCCAGTTGGGAAACATCTGTCGATTAGACTGATGAAAGCTCTTCCTATATTGGTTTTGACGTTTTTGCTGAACGGTGGGTTAAACCATATTATATTTCTACGCCTGCTCTTTTGGTTTGGTGGTGTTTGCTGTGAAGGTTTGAATTTGAGGCTGTAGGTATAACCGCTCTTGCGTAATGCTTCCTGATATGGAGCTGCTGCTTCGTTAAATATGTGTTCGTCAGAAGAAATGTCGGATAATCTTCTGTTTATTGAATCAGGAATATTTTTGATAATATTCGGCGGATGGTTTGATTTGCTGTGCACATAGAGCGGGGTGTTTGTTGGTTTTGAATATGGCTTGAATTTGAATGGCAAAAGAGAAATTCAAACACACTCTTCGACGTCACCATGGGAAGCTACGATGGGGCGGAAACATGCGAATTAGTAGGCTGTTACCTCCTCTCGCAACTTAAACAAATACCTGACATAGACATTGGCCTTTACCGTGACGACGGACTGGCGGTACTCAAGCAGACTCCGAGGGAAATAGAGAGAGTGAAGAAAGAAATATGCAAAATATTCGCCAAAAACGACCTAAGAATCACTATTGAAGCGAACAAAAAAGTTGTCAACTTCCTGGACGTGACGCTCGACTTGAACACTGAAAAATTCAAGCCATATTCAAAACCAACAAACACCCCTCTCTATGTAGAAATATAATATGGTTTAACCCACCGTTCAGCAAAAACGTCAAAACCAATATAGGAAGAGCTTTCATCAGTCTAATCGACAGATGTTTCCCAACTGGCCACAAATTGAGGAAAATATTCAATAGGAACACTATCAAATTAAGCTACAGCTGTATGCCAAACATGAAACAAATAATAGACGGACACAACAAAAACATCTTAAAGAAAGCAGCACAACCTCAACAAGACACAGCCACAAAAACGTGCAATTGCAGAAAAGCAGACGAGTGCCCATTAAATGGTGAATGCTTGCTTAAAGAAGTCGTGTACCAAGCCAAGGTCACAACCAAGGAAAAAACCGAGACATATATAGGCCTGACTGCCACAGAATTCAAGACCAGATGGAGGAACCACCAGATGTCATTCAAGCATGAGAACAAGAAGAATGACACTGAGCTCAGCAAATACCTGTGCCAGTTAAAAGAAAAGAAGAAAGATTTTACAATCGCGTGGAAAATACTTGCAAAAGCAAGAGCATACACCACTCTCACCAAGCGGTGCAATTTATGCATTTCAGAGAAGTTTTTTATAATATCTAAACCACACATGGCAACCTTAAACAAGCGCAATGAGCTCGTATCGACCTGCAGACACCGGCGAAAATATATTCTTAAGTACAATAATTAGTCAGACATCGAGCGGACATTTACGCGCGCGCAAGTATAATTTTTAAATTTCTACGGCTCCTTACGCGCGCGCTTAAAATTTAAATCTGCGGCTTTTTAAAAAAACGGTTTCTTGTCACGCGAACATATTGCTGATGTAAACCTTAACGATACTTCAGTGTATATGGAGATTAACTGATGAGTGGGCCAACTCCGTGTTGGTCTACGAAACAGATTTGTATTAAAATCCATGTGCCCTCATTGAGTTGTCCATCTACTGGTATATATATATATATATATATATATATATGCTATTTGCTTTTTTTCCTGCTACAGAAAAACAGCCAAACTGTTACAAGACACATGAAAAGTCTTTATTTAATACAACTGTAAGTTTTCTTCTCCTTTCAATCAGAAGTGCTGCAAGAGTGGTGAGAGGAGGTTTGAGGAAGTCACGGTTACACTGGGCCTCCTCGAGGAAGAGGTGGGAAATCTCAAATGAAAGATAAGAAAATTCAAGAAAAGCTCTGGGGATCATGTAACAGGGAATTCCCAGTCAGCAGAACTTGATCAAGAATACAGGGAGTTGATTAAGAATTCAACTTCCCAGTTTAACAGTGTAAATATTCTTTTGCAAAAGTTGTTTACTGCTGAGGAGATCATGGCCCATTCTGTCTCAGGCAAGGCAGAAAATCCAAAACCAAAATCTGACAGTGTGCGTTTAGAACTGCTGAAAAAACTTTGCACGGAAAAAACCAATGAGGCAACTCCCCTGCAAGGTGTATGGAAAAGGGGAGAAATGCACAGGCATCTCGACAACTTTGTATGCAGTGTAATATTACAAGGTCGCAGACCCCTCCTATGTTTCGGAGACGTCACTATCCCAGAAGGAAGGATCTTAACTATCACATTGCAAAAGCGAAGATTGCAAATCGTTTGACAAACCTTGACCAGGACAACTTGGAAGCATGAAACCAAAAGTGGAGAACATCATCAAATGACCTGTTCTACTTCAGAAAATGTGAAGAGAGAGTGACAGAGGTGAAGGAGGAGATGCTATCTGTGGATAATTAGTTAGCAAACGAAGGCAGGAAGAGAGCAACCACTTCTGTTTTGTTCTCAGACAGAACAACAGACACTACTTCTGTTGAAGTACAGCAACGATATGTGCTTGACGGATGCAACATAAAAGACCACCTGCTATTCTCTTCCACTGTTTTTCCTCTGTGTTGTACAAACGTTTTCTATCAGGCGGCTGGAACGTTTGTGGTGCAGTATAGCACAACGGAAGGTATACACGAGGCCATCCACATTTTCCGGGAGTGGAATCTGCCTTGGAATCCCATTATTGTATGACGGACTTTGCCGAGGAGGAAATAAGTGCCCTTGAAATGAAGGTAAGTTCTCTCTTCTTGATCTCGATACTAGTTATAACACAAATACACAGAAACCAAGAGCATACATAATTTGCCACCCTAATTAATCAGCTCGCCAAATGCTGGCACTGCTGGTGCAAAGCTTAAACCTCGTAGGAAACCTGCATAATTTCCTTACTAAGCTTTGCCACACTTGGACGCCTGCTGATAGTATTTTGTAACCTCCTCAAGACAATTTTGAAATGCAGAATTCGAAGTCAGTCAAGACAGCCCGGCCAGCCAGACTGAATCTATTTACACATAAGAAACGACTCAATTCACTCTACAAAATGATCAGAGAAACACCACTAAATCCTCCCAATGATGTAAGGGTCAACATCGTAATTGCAGAATATGGAGTAGATGATGAGGTAAATTAATCATTTAGCCACACAAATCAACTTAAGTTTAGTTTTGCAATCTCCTTTTAAAAAGTGCTAAGGACTGGATAAATACCCTGTTCATTACTGCAGTTCTTATAAATAAAGCCAATGAAAAACAGCCAAATCTAATTGACCATAAACTTATAAGTACAAAGCTTTAAGGTAATTTACCCCCTTTGGACAAGCACGTGTTCAAAGGGATTAATTGTGCAACGCACACCCTTAGTATCAGGTGATAGGAGTTTCGTGTTTCAGTTCGAGTCAGTTTTCACTTCGAGCGTACCAGACTGAAATTTGTGTAGTACGGTTTCGTTTCTTCTTCATTCGTTTTATCCTAATGGGTCGTCAAAGCAAGTGCCCAGGTTGCAAAGCGTTAAAGTCCGCCCATGATTTTGGTAGGCCTGGAAAGGATTGTACGGGTCCAGTTCACAACGATACCAAACAGGATCGCGAGGCGGCTGATGAGCTAGAGCATACCGACGAGGTTGGTGCTACCGCTTCTTCAAACCCTGACATATTGCAATCTTTGACAGCCTCGGTGAAGCTCTTATCCACTGAATTGAAATCTCTTCGACAGGAGACTAACGAGTTGCGCGCGTTAGTGCGTCCTGCCTCTTCACAACAGCAGCAAGCATCAGCAGTCCCGCCCCTTGTTACATTGCCAGAGCTTCGTGCTATGACCGATTTAGCTAAGACCGTGGATCGACGGGTAGAGCACCTTGGCGTTGGTGGTTCGGATGATAGCGAGTCTGAGAATGAGATCGACCCTATTCAGCAATCAGGAGCTACTTCTGCACCTTCCTCGCGTCCTGGTAAGTTGAAATCGGGCTGGGAGGCAAAAGCTACCAGTGAGGTTTTGTATCCTCAAAGATGGCCTCACAGTTTTCTTTGTATAACACGAGCGCAGCGCGAGGTCAAATACGAGGAGTTAACGTTGGCCGAGTTCGTGGCTGGATACGCTCAAATTTTGTTATGTAAGGATATCACTCCTTTAGAGCGCACGGAGCGTGAAAAACATCTGGTCTCCTTAATGTAATTCGCACAACAGTACGAATGGTCGGCCGTTCTAAATTTTCATGGTTCCGTGTTGCTCGAAATTGAGCGTGGACTTGTTAAATGGGGAGACTCTTATCTTCATTTGGAAAGTAGAACACTTTACGGACGCCCATTGAAGGAGAAATCGCCGACATCTTCGGCGCCAGTTTTATTTTGTCGCGAATATCAGCGAGAACAATGCATTAGCGTTAAAGACCACTTCGGATTTATCCGTGGCGAACGCAAATGGTTGAAACATATCTGCGCAGCGTGCTGGACTCGTCTTCGAAAGCAGGAGTCACATCGTGAGAATTCTTCTGATTGTCCTCTAAAAGATTCTGCGAAAGATTCGCCGGCGACGTCAAAAAACTAGACTATTTTTCGCCTCCTAGTCTTCACGGAGCCGACGCTGGGGGCGTGCCCGTTTTGGATTTTGGTTGTGGTTCTAGCCAGTTTACTCGAGACTTTTTATTGCAAGACTTTTCTCCTGCGAGACATTTCGATTCTGGACGGTCAGAATTTTCGTGTTCCAGTTCTAGTTTTTCCCCGCAAGACAATACGTTTATTAAGTTTTCACAATCGAGACATTCAATTTTTGATTACGCAACACATCCTGTCACGAGTTCCTTTGTCGACGCTCACTGTGCTGTTTTTTCTTCGGGACAGTTCAATTATACCGGACTTCGTATTCCCGTTCCTTCTCGACAGAATATTCCAGTGTGGCGTGCCTTGCTTCAAGACTATGAGGACAGTGTCATTTGTGACTTTTTGGAATTTGGTTGGCCACTTGGCTACACTAACCAGACCCTTCCAGTGTTCGACCTTCGTACCCACCGTGGCGCGTTGGATTTTCCTTCCGCAGTTCAAGACTATACTAGTAACGAGATTTTACTTGGTTGCGTTGTAGGACCCTTCGATGCACCGCCTTTTCCTGACGGTTTTGTGGTTTCTCCTCTCAACACGGTGGCCAAGCGCGACTCTCAGGAACGAAGAGTGATCGTGGATTTGAGCTTGCTTTGTGGCTCCTCAGTTAATGACGGTATTCCTTCTGGTTCTTTTCTTGGAGCTCAACTCGACTTGAGTTATCCCACTATTGATGCCATCGTCTCGGCGATTGTTTCACTCGGTCGGGGTTGCATGCTATACAAGCGCGATCTTCGAAAAGCGTACCGCCAATTCCCCGTCGATCCCCATGACGATCATTTACTTGGTTATACCTGGAACAGACAATTTTACTTTGACACAGTTTTAACGATGGGTCTCCATTCTGCTGCGATGGCATGTCAATGCTCCACTTCCGCAGTTACTTGGATTCTCAACCGGCGCGGACTAAGTACATTTAATTATCTCGATGACTTTATTGGTGTTTCGCCGCCGACTTTGGCAACGTCTCATTTTAATGAGGTTGGAGTTTTGCTGCATCGTCTTGGATTAGACGAATCTATTGATAAATCATGTCCTCCTTCTCCAGTAATGACTTGTTTGGGTGTCGAGCTCAATACTCTTGACTTTACCTTATCTGTTGACTCTGACCGATTAGCCGAAATTGAGAGCTTGTTACACACCTGGTTACATAAACGTACCACAACGAAATCATCCCTTCAGTCGCTGGTAGGCAAGTTGGTATTTGTATCGAAGTGTGTTCGCCAAAGTCGGGTCTTCATTGCGCGGATTCTTCGTTTATTACGGTCGGTGAAATTTAATCATCATCACATTAATCTCAATTCTGAATTTCGTAAAGACATTCAATGGTGGTGCAGGTTTTTGCGTGTATACAATGGTGTGTCAATGATTACTGTAAATAACTGGTCGTCTCCTGGCGAGGTGTTTACCACCGACGCTTGTCTAACTGGTTGTGGAGGCCTTTGTGCGCATTATTATTTTCATGCGGAGTTTCCAGAGTTCATCTCCAGCCAGCATCTTGACATTAATGCCTTGGAACTTTTGACCATCGTTGTTGCTCTTAAACTGTGGGGCCATCTTTGGCGCGGCCTTCGTTTAACTGTTCGGTGTGACAACGACGTCGCAGTCACTGTTTTGAACTCGGGACGATGTCGGAATGCCTTTATTAATTCTTGTTTGCGAGAAGTCTGTTTCTTGGCGGCAACACACGAGTTTGAGATTCGCGCGGTTCATATTCCTGGTGTGCTGAACAGTGACGCTGACGTGACGTGACGCTAAAGAACAATTTCTGCACCGTGTTCAACGTGATCAACTTATTGCAGTTTCTGTGCCAATTAATTTCTTCCAGTTAGACAGTCCTTTCTAATGGACCGTTTTTGTTTGCTTTTATTGTAGATTTCTTAGCATTATCTGCATTGAGAAAGGATTGGAGGTACACGCTCCGTTCGGCTTATAGTGCTGGAACATTTAGTAATTTAGGGACTCAATTTAGAGCCTTTTTGTTATTTTGTACATATTTCCGATTTACTCCGACGCCAGCTACGTTGGATACTATTTGTCTGTATGTGCAATTTCTTAGCCGTACTCTTAGTCCTCCCGCTATTCGTAACTATTTGTCAGGGGTTAAGCTGTTACATTTGTTTTCAGGGCTAGATTTTCCCTTTAATAAGGATTTTCTACTCTCATTGACGTTGCGTGGCATTGCACGTAATGCGCTCCACACCCCATGCAGAGCTCCCCCAGTTACTCCTGCTATTTTGTGTCAAATTTCCAGGGTTTTAGATTTCGAGAACGATCCTATTTCGTGCACGTTGTTTTGTGCCTTTCTATTTACATTCTTTTTAATGGCGAGGTTAGCTAATATAGTACCACGTTCACGTAAGTGTTTTCATCCTTTGCGTAATCTTACTCGGAGCGATGTTGCAACAAATCAACATGGGCTAATTGTTACTTTTAAATGTACTAAAACTATTCAGTTCGGAGAGCGAAAATTACATATTCCATTGTTACGACTGCCGGGCTCTCCCTTATGTCCAGTCGCTGCATATCAACGTATGGTTTGTCTCGTTCCCACTAGTTCCCGGTCCGCCTTATTCGTTTTGCCTAGCCATTATGGTAATACTATTCTCACTCAGGATCGTTTTATCGCCGCCTTCCGCCGGGCTCTTTCCGCTGCTGGTCTTCCTAATGCTTCGTCCTATCGAGGTCATTCTTTCCGTCGAGGTGCGGCCTCTTGGGCCTTTAATCACGGTGTACCAGGTGAACTCATACAGATATACGGTGACTGGGCAAGTGATGCGTATAAGGCTTATTTAGAATTAAGTGTCGAATCTAAGCTCGCCTTCGCTCAGCAGCTTCGTTCTGCTGTTTTTTCTAGTACTTCGTAGTTAATTTGTTCAGTGCACAGTTCGTTTTTTGGGGCGTTCCGTTTGGTGGCAGAGAGGTTTATTAGGCATATCGTTGGCTGTTGTTTACTTTTTGTGCTAATAATAAACTTCTCTCCGTGCCAAAAAGCGAATTGTGTTTTATTTGTGTCAGGGGGCGTTGTTGGGGAATTTACCCCCTTTGGACAAGCACGTGTTCAAAGGGATTAATTGCGCAACGCACACCCTTAGTATCAGGTGATAGGAGTTTCGTGTTTCAGTTCGAGTCAGTTTTCACTTCGAGCGTACCAGACTGAAATTTGTGTAGTACGGTTTCGTTTCTTCTTCCCACCCTCCCACCCGGGGTGAATTTATTTACTGTCATAGGGCGGCAGAGAGGTTTATTAGGCATATCGTTGGCTGTTGTTTACTTTTTGTGCTAATAATAAACTTCTCTCCGTGCCAAAAAGCGAATTGTGTTTTATTTGTGTCAGGGGGCGTTGTTGGGGAATTTATGATAAAGAGATGACCTAGTTTTGATATAAAGTAATTTCATAACAACCTTGAATTTGTTTGCCTCAGTCATGATTGAAATGTTCATTAACTAACAGTATATTGCCCACAAAAACGCCAAATGTATATATGGCAAGATTATTTCATACTAAGAAATTCTTTCAGTAATCCTAAAATCTGTTTATATTATTAATTTGCTATTCCAACACATATAAGTATTTCAAACTTCAGGCGCATTACAGAAATAAACAACATGTAGCAATCTTTAAAAACAGTTCTGATTTTCTTACATCAATCTGTTTTTGACAGAGTTTTGCAAAGGATGAGCTTCGCTTGATAATCCAAAAGACAAGAAATCAAAACCAGCGACAGCTGTTCCTTGTTCTCACCTTATTCAATATGCTTCCAACCTACTTTCCAAGGTACTGCCCCTCAAAGAGCATGAAGACAACATAAAAATGTGTGAAATCTCAGGTGGTTATACCAATAGTACAAAACAGATAACTAATTGACAAACCTTCAAAAAAAGTTGCATATGTAAATTTTACGTTCTTATTTCTCTTCACAGGCCATGCATGAGAGCCAAATATTTTCCCATCCAACCCAACCTAACTCAGCCAATAAGTATTTTATCAGATCACCTTCAGTAGACGTAATTTCACATTTGGCTGGTTAATGAAAGTTTGAGTGCATGCACATTAAATGAACAAACATGACGTGTAGGGCCCGATGGCTTTTTCCGAACTGGCTCGCGTTGACCCTTCCAGCCCTACACTTGTCTGACCACCAACGTGTTTTCAATAGGAATGCACCAGCAGGGCCGAACGGTGGTATCACAATTATTGCCAATTAGGGAATTGTATGAGGATTGAAGGATAATTAGTCAAATGGCTTGTACTACAAATACTGTAAGGGTTCATCATTTTGTTCTTTCTGGGCACACTTTATGCCTCAGCTCTTTGTTGCCATGACTTCATAATAACTAACACATCAACGAAAATAGTCCAACTATTATACAATAAAAAGATAGGTTTGACAGGAGCTCAAACAACTTTAGTATCTCATACCCATTTTTAACTGCCATTTTTGTCTATTACTAACAATTACATAATAAATTGTTACTTTGTAGACAACACATTACCAAATGCCTGCAACCCATTGGTTGTTTTAAAGAAAACAAATACTGCTGTATTACAGACACACAACCTACCAGTGCCTTGCCCTGAAAGCCGCATTTGAAATCTATTTGATGACCTTGAGGAACTGTTACCTGTTGTCTGCTTTCAAAGTGACATTGTCATTGCCACTGCACTGGAAGTTTACACTAACGTTAATTAAGATCATGTTAAGATCACGTTAATTGAAAATAAAGGAACAGTTATTATCCTTTGAAATCCTATGTTGATATCAGGCGACACACTTTTTTGTCTATCTCAAAATGACGATTTTAACCTTCACCTGACATGCCATTATAGACACGTAAAACCACCAAAGCATGTAGCAACCAAACATCCTCAATGCACCCCCCTAGCTAATGTGTAAATTCTTCAAATTCCCATCAAATGCAAGGAAATTTGCATAGCGCTACTCTGGAATTCAGATAACAGCAAAGCCGTATGCAGAACGGAGTTTTGATAGTGCATCACTTTCAAAAAATGTATTGTCCAAACCAAGACTGCCCCAGCAAAGTAAAATAGCGCAAAATATGTGTAAAAGATTCAGTTTCATGTTCTAGTAGTTTTATTCAGTTCATCCGCTTAGTTTTCATATAATTCAGAAAAACGTGAATTTGGCAACTTCGTTATATTTTGGTGCAGAAAGTGAGTTTATAATAGCCGCCCAAACTTTTTCATCGTTGCAGATAGCCAAATGCGGTTTGGAACCAACTATAACGGTAGATTGAACTTACTTCATCTGGAGTTATTACGCTTTTCAGTCAAGTTTGGAAAGCGCTGGAGCGGTCCAAACTTTGAAGTCCATCTGGGGTTGTTATTTTGACGTTCAAATTGTGCCGGCATTTCTGTTCCTACGGTTTTGTGGAAACTTGAAGAGCCAAAGTAAGATGTTATTATAAGCTGATTCTAGAAGTTTAAACTAAATCGTAGCACTCTGTTTTGTTGGAATAGCAATTTTATCAAAAAAGTAGTGTTCAATAAAAGCAAAATCAGGCAAAATTAACGAACAGTACATCTACGTGTTGACATACGTATTATTTCTTGATAAATTGTGTGAAAGTTTCAAGGCAATCGAGTAAGAAATGACGATGTTATTAGAGTTTTTAGAGAGGCATAGAACGCGTCATTTATTTCGATCGAGTCACCTTAGGTAACCACTTACATGGAGGATACATACCTCAGTATAGTTCTGTTAATTGAGCTTAGTCTTAATGTATTGCCACTATTAGTAGAAAGACTTTGCCCCGCCCCTCCAATGGGGAGGGTGTAGTAGGGAATTTGAGCTCAAAAGACAAGACAAGATTCAACAACAACTGCACGTTTTCCTTTTTATACTAACAGTCTACTCAAACCGGTTCTAACTGGTTCTGACTCTTGTCACACACTACACAACAACACACAAAGTGTCCTACTACAGTCCACCCCTTCTTGGGAGTGTTACTTGTTAAGTTCCTGGAAAAGCCCCATGTCCGAAGTGAGGAGGTATGTACCCCCATGTGGTCCACCGTTCAGTGTTAAATAAGGGCATTTTGCAACAAGTCCTTTGAGTTTACCACAGCGGTTAAGAATGTCTCTAGCATCTGGAAAGCTCTGATAAACAACTTTACAAACCTCAGAAGCATAGCACTGAGGTTTTGGTAAGGTGCTAAGATACTGTCCGAAAGGAAAAGCAACCTTAGCTAATTCAGGACTTATGGTATTATGACTAGCTTGACGTGAAAGCTCATTAGATCCTTGTATTGATGTTGGAGTATTGTCCGTGAGTTACTCTGTGTCTTCATCAGGACGAATGTCAGCATGTGGGACACCATCACCGTTCAGGCCTGATTTTTTCAGGTTTCTTCTTTTCAACTGCTTAAGTTGAAACACCTTCACTGCGATGATCTTCATATAATTCTATCTTTATCCGCAGTGCAAATATATGATTATTTCATATTTTAATGTTTATTTCTCCATCTATGGGATAAATACGAACTCTCAATTGACCAGCTCCCAGTTGGCTTGATAGCTCAGTTGGTTAGAGCGCTGCACCGGTATCGCAGAGGTCATGGGTTCGATTCCCGTTCAAGCCTGAATTTTTTCAGGTTTCTTCTTTTCAACTGCTTAAGTTGAAACACCTTCACTGCGATGATCTTCATATAATTCCAATGTTTTCAATGTTAACAGCTTTGAGTTCTTTGCCAGTGGTCATATGATGTAACCAACAACTAGAAAAGGACCATCGTATTTCCTTAGGAAGCAGGTAGCTTATCCTTTTGGAGTTGAGCTTTGCGGAGGAAGTCAAACAAAAACTAGTTTACCATCAGGTATGTGAAGATCTCTAGAGTTCATGTCATAATACCCTCGTTGGCTTCCCTTCAAGTCAGCTTTGATTCTGTCAAAGTTTTTCCTTGCTTCAAAGGATCTTTAATGAGCTCTTTGGCACAGGAAGACTGGGAGAGAGGTGCAGGAAGCAAATCATAGGAAAGTACTTCAGGAGAAGGTGCATGTCTTCCAAACATCAGGAAGAAAGGAGTGACGTGTTCTGTTCCAGGTATTGGAGAGGTGTTGCAAGCATACAGAGGCTGAGGATCTGAGATGTGTTGGACAAAACTGGATTCAGATGAAGTTTCTGGGATGTTAACAACTGATGCATGGCATGACTTGTCAGGGATCAGTTGGTCTGTGGCAGCAGTCATGTGGAACGGGCCACTTAAAACTTTGACACCAGGCTGCATGGCTTGACCATCAACCCATAAGTCAGAAGGTGAAAGCGCCATGAGTGAAGTTCCAATGGTAAGGCAGACAGAGACAAAGTTCAGTCCACGATTTAGCTTAGAATTTCCTGGAGAATAGCTTGGAAATGAGGCACCAGTGAGCAGAAAGGTGACACCAGCATGGGTGCTACTGCTACAACCATGTGCTTCTGTCAATGGGTTCTGGAGAGAACAGGCGATCTTGAATGACATGCTGGGGTGTCGAAAGTGGATGCTAGGCTCAACATGATCCACCAAGGCCTGAGTGGCGTGTAAATGTTTCTCACCGAATAACACGGGCCAAGAGAGACCAGGTACTACGAGCATTTGAAAGGTACTTTCTTTTCCACTGTTCCATTGGACTGGAATTTCTATTGTGCTAATGGCTTTCAACTGAGACTGTGAATCGGCAACGGATATGGCAATGGGCTTCTCAAGAGTCTGGTACGTTAACTTTGGACATTTTAAAGCAACGAGGTCAGTGTGGGAGCGACTGACAAGAAATACGGAGCAGCAACTGTCCAATGGTAGAGGAAGTTTCACACCCGAAAAGATGACAGGGGTCCAGAGGATGTGACGTTCCTTGAGTGAACCAGCAGGGTTGGTAACGCTGGCAGATGAAAGACGACAGTGTCTTGACCCACGAGTGCAATTTTATCAGTTGGTTTACCTGTAGATTGAAGACCAGCGACCAGAGATTGAGGGGGTGTCTCTTTGTGACGAACAGCTTTACATCCCCATTTGTTGCAGTTAGAACATTTGTGCAATCTTCCGCAGAACAATTGTTATTGCCTTGCTCACAATGAGCTGAGATGAACTTGTTAAAATTGCAACAGACTTCAGGAGTTTTCTTGGTGGGTCGCTTCGTACGCTTTGTGCAATCACGTGAGATGTGGTTTGTGTTACCACATATACAGCAGGAGTTTTGTTGCTGTTGCTGAGATCCACGAGGTGAATTAAATTGAGTAAGCGTAGTAACTAGGGCTGAATGCGAAGGTTTCCAATCTGCAAGAGTGGAAGTGGAGGTTGACCCAGGTGAGGTTGAAGTTAACGACTGAGATGCAGGAGTCTTAGCGGAGAACGATTGTTAAATTCGATGAGCAGCTTCAATGGCTTCATCGAAACGAGTAATCTGATCCATCTGCAGAACGATGTGCTGAGCAATGTGTGGTTGCAACTTTGAAATGAACTGCGAGATAACGAAGTGGGACAAGCTTTTCTGAGATTTTCCCCAATTTATCCAGTTTGTGTAAAACATTCTTGTACTTGAAGGCAAATTGATCAATTGACTCCGAAGGATCTTGCACCATTGCACTTAACTCGGAAGCAAAGCAGCGACATTTCGAATCTTTGGGCTCTTCAAATTCCTCTCGGAGGCTTTGACATACCAGTCGAATTGTGCAGATGGCGTTTGGGCAGTGAATCCTTCGGTTGATCGATAAAACGACAGCACTGATCAAAGCCACTCACCAAAGCGTTGTTGTTCAAGGAACGCTTGTCGAACAGGAGCCGTTAAATGAGCTGTTTGTTCCTGAAATCTTTCGAGAAGGTAAGAAATGTGCTCTCGAACAGTAGTATCCTGTCGGAAAGTTTCCAACTGGAGTGTTGGAAGGCACAAATTTGGATTCTGAGTAACAACAGGGTTGGCTTCGCTCGATTGTTGACCACGTGACATGGTGGTAATGGTGCCAACTTGAGTCACGACTTTGTTTAGATTTGTGGCTAAACCCTTAACGACTTCGCTAAGTCCAGCAATTAGTCCTTGTAGCTCTTCTACTGTGGCAGGCATGGTGTTCAGCTTGAATCCCGGATTTTCCACCAATTTGTAGTAGGGAATTTGAGCTCAAAGGACAAGACAAGATTCAACAACAACTGCACATGTTTTCCTTTTTCTGCAAACACTCCACTCGAACCGGTTCTGACTCTTGTGACACGCTGCATAATAACACACAAAGTTTCCTACTATAAGGGGATGGGGGGCCGGGGGTGAGTGGAAAAACAACACACCATCATCAGCTTAATAGGGCATTAATTCTGAGTTACAAAAACCCTCACTTCAAAGTAGAGTGAAGTGCAAAACTTTCCTAGGAAAATGAGTTTTATTTGAAAGGGAACAACACATTATTTTGATATTACACTTCGCACTTCTTTTCCTTCTGAAAACGAGGCTAGGGGCAACTTGGAAATGGCCAAATAATGGGGCATTCCAAAAATTCCCACTTTACTATATATAGGGTTTCCATTGTTGAGAGAATTTAATCCTAATTTAGTAAACGTTTTAAGATATCGGAAGATATACTATATAAGCCATTAGCAAATTTAATAGACTTCAACTTGTTTATACAGAAGCTTACCTTTCAGCTTAAGAAGCGCTTGTTAGTGCCAGCAAAATTTCACGAATGCTCAGATTTAAAGAAGAGCAAAGATGAAATTTCCAAAACGGTTCCACACCAAAGGCAACCAACTATCCAGTTACGTGAGCAAACTGATTTCAATATTCCTTCAATTTCACGAATTTGTTTTGCTTGTAAAAGGCTGCAATTTTGAATGTTGGTTTGCATTTCGTTCCCAGTGCTTTGGGAAATGTAGTCCAACGCACAGTCACACAAAATAAGAAGATCAAAGAGTGTGTACGGTCAAAGGCTGGGTGGGGGGTCAGGTATTTGAATACGTCTAAGTCGGAATCATATGGTATAGAATAGGCTTCATTCTACTCCGGTTTTAAGGGTTGAAATGGTTGGGTCTAGGGTCGGATCCCAAAATCCCAGAGGCACAATTCCACTCCAAATTTACATAGTACTCCCCCCTCTCCTTTGGCGTTGGAGTTAAAACTGCAAAAGCTTCTCTACTCACGTTTTCTTGCACCCTATATTATTCAGCCTCTTTAATTGACTTCTTTTTCTCTCGATCAACAGCAAGCATCGCACTGAAAATATGTAAAGAATTGATCGTGACTGGATCAGAAGAAGACATCAAGATTTTTAAGGAAAAGTTACCCAGACAACATCCGCGAATGGTTGATGAATGGACTGCTTGTTGTATCGGGTGAAAAACTTGCATTGTTTCACATCTACGTGCATGTTAAAACCAGTGAATCTAAATAAAAGGCCAACGAGTTTGTGCTGCCCCATATTTACAGCATTATTTCAGTATTTTTCAGTTTACCCTTGTTACGTGACTTATTGCGTTACTCTTTGTGCCTTGTTTACGCACATGACTTTTCCTCGCTTTTCTGTTGGACAGCGCTCTTAGCTTATATTATGGTCTGTACTAGCGGCACGAGGGAGTCGGAATTTTCACTCACTAGTGTTGTAAAAGCTTTCTTTTTCACCAAATAATAAGTCTCAATTTGTAGGTTACACTGCTGGTGAATCGCTTCGGACCTTCTTCATAGCTCGGGACGCTTTCGGGGTCACCTCAAGCGAGATGGATCAGAACAGTGAAAAAGATAATTACGCATTGGCTCCCGCGCGTGGAAGATGAGGAATTTCTCCTTACGGACCCAGAGAATCCCTCGACTAGCCCGCCTCATGAAGAAACTACGGATGGTGATGCTCGACCAAAACGTACTGTTAAGCCTACTCTGAAGCTGTTAGAAAACAGATTTAACTCCGATAAAGAGAAGCTGGAGAAAATGTGGGTTGATACGGCAGCAGCGATCTCTAAACTCCGGCAAACACCGGATTTGGTGGACAAGATTCACTCAGTAATAAGCGAGTTGCGTTCCATTTTCGGCGAATATCAACTTGTGTGGGTATCTCTAATGGATTTTACCAGTCGCTCTAATGCTCCCGAATGTCAAAGGGAACGTAAAACCGTCGAAGAGATGATGAAAACTCGCCGCGAACTCGTTCAAGGTGCGATCAACGAAGGAATAGATCAAAAGAATGATATATTACAAGAAGTACAATCGGCTCGCTCTGGGTCATCAGGTGTCAGTCGCGTCTCCACTGTGTCATCCACCGCGATACGAGCGTAAGCCAGAGCCGAAGCTGTGGCAGCCCAAAAGAAGGCAGAAATGGAAAGGAAAATGGCAGAAATCGAGGCCCAGTCGGCTCTCCTGTTAGAGCAAGAAGAGCAAAGGAAAAGAGAGGAAGAAATGGCCTTCGCTCGAAAGAAACACGAGGAAGAGGCGCGGATCGCGTGTTTACGCCTGGAACAAGAGGCAGCCGTGGCACTGGCAAAAGCGAACGCAATGGATGAGGAACTCGCTCCCACCTTTGCCAAGGAATCCCAGAAACCAGATTTGCCACTCATGGACCCATCCCAGCATGTGCGGGATTTCATCAAGGCACACATGGATGAAGAAAGCACTCGAGGGACTCGTCCTGATGCAAATCTCGTGGAGGAACAAACCACTGATGAGAAGCTAAATCCTGAAGCAACACAGCATGTTAAGTCAACTTTCAAAGAGGAACTCACCACCCCTAAGAAGTCAAATCCTAAAGTTATGGAGTTCATTCCAATTCAAACTGAAAGCACAGTTTCACCTACATGTAAGCCCCTTAACCACGTGGAATCTTATATTCAGTTCATGGCTAGACAAGAACTCGTAGCTAACAAGAATGAAAAGTTTGATAATCGACCAGAGAACTACCGCACCTGGAAAGCATCGTTTGAAAACATGGTAAGAGATGTGAGCATCACCGCAAGTGAAACATTAACCCTGTTAATCGAGTATACCACCAGTCAGTCAAAGAGACTTGTTCAACGCCTGCGCAACGCCTACGTAGAGAATCCTGAAGAGGGCTTAAAGGAAGCTTGGAAGAAATTAAGCGAGGGATTCGGTTCAAATGCCGTCGTAACTTAAATGCACCTTAACAAACTGACAATGTTTCCCAAGATCGAACCCAAGGATAAAAAAGGACTACAGGAACTTGGAGATTTGCTCCTTGAACTGGAATGTGCAAAGAGTGATGGAGGACTTAGTGGTCTGAAAGTCCTTGATGAACCAGCATTCCTAAAACCTTTACTTGTTAAACTTCCAGATGACCTCCAAGGAAGATGGCAACGTCACGCTTATCGATACAAAGTTCAGAAAGTTGCAGACTATCCTGGAAATTAAGCGAGCGATTCGGTTCAAATGCCGTCGTAACTTAAATGCACCTTAACAAACTGACAATGTTTCCCAAGATCGAACCCAAGGATAAAAAAGGACTACAGGAACTTGGAGATTTGCTCCTTGAACTGGAATGTGCAAAGAGTGATGGAGGACTTAGTGGTCTGAAAGTCCTTGATGAACCAGCATTCCTAAAACCTTTACTTGTTAAACTTCCAGATGACCTCCAAGGAAGATGGCAACGTCACGCTTATCGATACAAAGTTCAGAAAGTTGCAGACTATCCTCCATTTAGTGAATTCGCTAAGTTCATCCAAGAGATATCCCAGGAAAGAAACGACCCTTACTTGGCAATAGAGAACCTGGATAAGAGAAATCTTCGCTCCCCAAAAATTGCCTTCAAGCCACCTAAAACTCCAAACTCAGGTGAAGGCTTCATAGTGCGAAGGACTGAACCTTCTGAAAATGCTCTCAACTCAAGTGGTCAACCTCCCCCTGCTCCCGATACTAGGAAATGGTGCTTCATTCATCGGTCACATCATGCCCTCAGCAAGTATCGAGTCTTCAGATCAAAAACCTTGGATGAGAGGAAAAACCTGTTAAGTCAACATGGTGTCTGTTTCCGCTGTGTAGCTTCTTCTAACCATCATGCCAAAGACTGTACAGCTGTTGTAAAGTGCAGCGAATGCCAGAGTGACAAACACACATCAGCACTTCATCCAGGCTCTCCAAACAACCCAGTAACTCGGAGCAAAGAGCAAGGAGACACCCAGCTTCATGGCGAGGAGGCCAGCAACTTCACGACCACATGTACCGAGGTGTGTGGCAGCACAAGCAGAAGCAAATCCTGCTCTAAGATATGCCTCGTAAACGTTTACTCAAGAGATCACCCTGGCAACAAAATCAAGGCATATGCGATCATCGATGACCAAAGTAACTGCTCTCTCGGCACATCAAGACTCTTTGAACCGCTCAACTTGGGAGGTGATTCTACTCAGTACACACTTAGAACTTGCTCAGGGACGACACAAGCCAAGGGCAGAAGAGCCATGGACCTTGTCATAGAATCTGTGGATAGTAGCAAACACCACAATCTACCACCTATCATTGAGTGCGATGCCATTCCAAACAACAGGGATGAAATCCCTACCCCCGAATCTGCAGGATTTCATCCCCATCTCAGGGGGAATGCCCACAAGATTCCCAACATAGACATGGAAGCTGACATCCTGCTCCTCATCCGAAGGGATGCACCCCCTCTGCACAAGGTCCACGAATCCCGCAATGGACCAAGGGATGCTCCATGGGCACAGCGGCTGGACTTGGGTTGGGTTGTGATTGGGAATGCATGTTTGAATGGCACACACAGACCGAGTGAGATTGCCACTTTCAAGACCCATTTTCTTGATAATGGCCGGCCCTCATTTATGGAACCCTGCCCCAGCCTTTTGTATGTCAAATGTGAAACAACCCTGGATGGCACACCTTCAACCACCAATCGGAAAAAGGGACAATTTATTAACGAACGGTTCGAGGACAGTTTAGGAACCAATGTGTTTGTGCACACAAGAGATGACAACAAGCCAGGCACCGCTATAGAGGATCGCAAGATTATGGATGAAGGCATGGTCAAGGACCAAGAATCAGGCAGCTGGGCAGCGCCCCTCCCACTCCGTGAGGAAACACAGCACCTCCCAGACAACAGAGAGAACGCTTTAAAATGAATGAAGTCAACACGTCTCCTCTTGGATAAGACACCAACCACGAAGGAACACTGCTTCACATTCATGCAAAAACTTCTCGACAGCAGCCATGCCAAGATTGCACCAGTAACTGGACTAAATCAGCCTAATACGCGGTGGTATCTCCCGCATTTCGGCGTGTACCACCCGCAGAAGCCAGGGAAGATCAGGGTGGTCTTCGATTCCGCAGCCGAGACAGAAAAAGTGTCCCTAAACAAGCTGCTGTTTTCAGGACCTGATCTTAACAATGGTTTATTAGGTGTCCTTATACGTTTTCGCCAGGACCCAGTTGCCTTCATGGCGGACATAGAACAGATGTTCCACTCATTTCTCGTCGACGAGAGACACAGAGATCTTCGCCGGTTCTTCTGTTATCAAGACAATGACCCAGCCAAGCCCCTGACGGAATACAGAATGAGGGTGCACATTTTTGGAAACACATCATCCCCTGCAGTCGCCACTTATGGTCTTCGAAAAACGGCTGGACGATGCCCTAAAATCTGTCGCCAATCCAGCCAAAGCCATAGACCTGCTAAGGCGAACACGAGCCATGCTAGCTACAGCCAACTTGCGCTTGCACAAGATCGCTTCTAGTCACCCAGAGGTTACACAGGCCTTTCCAGACGAAGATCAGGCCACAGACATCCGCAATTTGGATTTCTCCAAGGACAGCATCCCTGTCCAGCACTCTCTTGGCGTGTTCTGGGACTTAAAGTCAGATGCTTTCACGCTGAAAGTCTCTTCAGAGAATAAGCCATTTTCAAGATGCGGCGTCTTGTCGACTATTAACAGCCTGTATGATCCTCTGGGTTTAGCAGCACCGGTGACCATCAGGGGAAAATTTCTTCTTCGGTCCATGTCACCTGACCTCTGCAACGCACAGCCGGGAGATTGGGATGCACCTCTTCCTGAAGAACGGAGGCCAGCCTGGGAACTTTGGCGCCAAAGTCTCCTTGCCCTAGATCAGATCAGAGTTCCTCGTGCTTACTCGTCAAAGCCACTTAATGCAGCTAACCATGTGGAGCTCCACACCTGTGATGCTTCAAACGAAGCCTTTGGAGCAGTTTCTTACCTGAAATCTGGATGACGGACACATCCAGGTCTCATTCGTCCTGGGGAAAGCGAAGTTAGCTCCAACTCATGCTATAACTACGCCTCGCCTGGAGCTGTGTGCTGCGGTATTGGGAGTTGAGGTCGCAGAGCTGGTTATCGAAGAGCTCGACTTGGAACCACAGGCCATTGTCTACTATTCAGATAGCCGGGTTGTTCTTGGGTATATCAGCAATGAAACCAGACGATTCTACGTTTACGTCAGCAATCGGGTACAGAGAATTAGAAGATCCACCTTACCAAACCAGTGGCACCACGTACCGTCGCATCTGAACCCTGCCATTCTCGCCACCCGATCTGTGGACGCGCAAAGCCTCTCTGAAAGCATCTGGCATACTGGGCCCGCGTTTCTCCACAACAAGCATGTGGCAGCCGACATGCCAGTCCGCAGCTTAGCCTCAGAAACTAAACTGGACGACCCCGAGGTTCGCCCCGAAGTAAAGGTGCTGACTAATCGACTGGAGCCAAACAAATGTCTTGGATCAGCAAGATTCTCCAAGTTTTCACAGTGGTTCACACTCTTGAAAGCAATCGCAAGGCTCATTACACTTGCCCGTTCACGGAAAAAGCAGGCACCCGTAGAGGAAGGTGACCATGCGGCACCGAGAACAGTTCTTACAGTGCAGACCTTCAAACAAGCCCAATCAATCATCATCAAGAACATGCAATTGGAGGCTTATGGAGAAGACTTAAAGCTCCTTCAGAATTCTGAAAGGTTGCCAGCCACTACTCCGCTCAAGAAACTCAGCCCAATCATTGATGCAGAGGGGCTCTTAGGAGTCGGTGGCCGCCTTGAACACGCAGACCTGAAGTTTGAAGAACGTCACCCTTTAATCCTGCCGAGCTCGCATCATGCAACAACTCTCATAGTCCGCTACTATCATGCTAGAGTCCAGCATCAAGGTCGTCACTTCACCCTTGGCGCTATTAGGAGCCATGGCCTATGGATCCTCGGTGGAAAACGCCTCATCAACAGTGTCATCAACAGTTGCATTAAATGCAAGAAACTGAGGGGAAGACAGCATATCCACAAAATGGCCAATCTACCTGTCGACCGACTAACTCCTGCTCCTCCATTCAGCTTTCTCGGCCTTGACGTCTTCGGTCCTTGGCTAGTGAGTGCCAGACGCACAAGAGGTGGAGTCGCTAACAGCAAACGTTGGGCCTCGCTCTTTACCTGCCTGACAACAAGAGCCATCCACATTGAGCTTATAGAGTCCATGGACTCTTCAAGCTTTATCAACGCACTACGACGATTCTTAGCCTTGCGAGGACCAGTGGTACAACTCTGTTCTGACTGCGGTACCAACTTCATTGGAGCACACAACGAACTCCAAGCTAGCCTGAATTTCAGCCGTCTCCTCTGGTCGCTCACTCCCGAGAGAGACGTCTGAATCAATTAGTCGCTAATGCCGTCCAGTGACGTCACTGTCCAAAAACCAGACAGCGGTGTTGATTGGCTGATTCTCAGTTATTCGCATGAATTATTTCATTAATTATTCAAAGTGCGAGGAATGTTTACAAAGTGGCGGTTGCGGGGGTTCCACTTTGTGCCAAGGCTTCTAAAGGAGCAGTATCGAGTCTTGGGTTAACTAAATTACAACCCGAACAGGAAAACGCTCTCTTTCGCTTCCTGTCGAGGGAAAATGTTTTCGTTAATCTTCCGACGAGCTATGGGAAATCTATGATTTTCCAGATTGCACCACTTGTTGCAAGTGAACTCTCCAAATCGTGTACACAATTTGAAGCACACTGTATCATTATTGTTATTTCTCCCTTGGTTGCTCTTATGAACGACCAAGTGGGATGTAGAAATCCTGTTTTGTGTAGAAAGCCACGTTTTTGCGAAGGCGGCGAAGAGTATGAAAGCAAGTGAAGGTAAATTATCTTGAATTGCTGTCGATACGTTTCTCAGAATATTTTTAGCAATTCCTGGAACTGCAGTATTATTAAATTCGATGTTTTATCGAGGATTCTTCCATTTTGTTGTATTTATTTCATTGAATCATCAATCGATTCAGAAAGAAAACACACCATTTTAACGTTGGAACCTTAAAGAACACTCGACCGTCGGTAAAGTGGGATTTGGAAAACTTATAGCAGAGAAATCCTGTTTCGTGTAGGAAGCCACGTTTTTGTGAAGGCGGCGAAGAGTTTGAAAGCAGGTGAAGAAAGCGCTTTGCACGATGAGGCGAGGATCGAACGCAATTCGTTTTTTGAGGTAAGGCAATTCTTATTTGAGTAAACGCTTTTTTAAGCAAAGGAGGTCTCTTCTGAGTCAAATGTTACCTAAAAATAATTGCTGTACTTCGTTCTCCGTTCTTTCATTCATGACGAAGATTTAGGGGAAAAACCTGCTCGTCAGGTCTGTGTCACGGATGCGTCGCTGACGTCCGTCACGGGCACTTGTCCGACACGCGTTTCACCAACGACCAAGATATTTGTGTTTAATTCACTTTTGGCTGTTAAACCACTGCATGCGCTTTACCCGCAGCACTTCACTTTCCAATGGAAACCACTAGTTTAATAGTTGCGATGGAAAACATAACACAGAAGCAAAACAAAAGGTACTTGACCCTTGCCATCGAGCGACAGGCGTGCGTCTGTCATCGACTCGAGGGCTGCAAAAGCTAAATTTTTCGCGGGAACAGAAATAATCGGCATAAATTAACATTGATTCGCCGTGACGTCACTGGACGGCATTAGCGGCTCATTGATTCAGACGTCTCTCTCGGGAGTGAGCGATCAGAGGAGAGGGCTGAAGTTCAGGCTAACTCCAAGCTTCACTCAATGAGATGGATGACGCTATTCAGCGCTACTTAGCTTCGGAGGGTTGTGATTGCATCTTCAATGCTCCCCACTCATCTCATGTTGGTGGAGTCTGGGAACGGATGATAGGAGTTCCTCGTCGAATCCTGGACGCAATGTAAGCTGCAATTGAACCCAAGCGTCTCTCTCGTGAAGTCCTCTTAATGCTTATGGCGGAAGTTACCGCCATTGTGAATGCAAGACCCCTTGTTCCAGTCCCAACTGATCCTGAAGTGCCAGAGGTAGTAATGCCTGCAATTCTGCTGACACAGAAGACCCAAAGCTTGAAGGCTTCTCCAGGAAACTTCAGCTGTGCAGACCTACACAGTAAGCAGTGGCGACAAGTACAGCATCTGGCCAATGTGTTCTAGCACCGATGGTGAAAAGAGTTCCTCCCTACACTCCAGCCAAGAAGTTAGTGGGAACATGACACAAAGAACCTCGAAGAGGGTGACCTGGTTCTCCTCCGCTGCAAAGACCTTCCAAGGAACAGCTGGCCACTTGCCCGGATCACCAAAACCTTCACCAGTGCGGATGGGAAGGTGCAAAAGATTGAATTGCTGACAGCCCAGGACGGATCAAGGAAGAGCTACACAAGACCGGTGACTGAGGTCATATTACTGAGGAGTGAGGACAATCTCAAGAAAATGAGAACCACCGTTGGATGAACTTTGAACAGTGTTTCACACTTTGGATATGACATTGATCTTCAAGCAGTTAGTGCTTCACATATTGGACATGACATTGATTTCAGAACTTTGAATGATGATTCAGAACTGTCGTTACCCAGAACTCTAGTGATATTACCTTAAATAATATCAGGCGAGGAGTGTGCTGTCCCATATTTACTGCATTATTTCAGTATTTTTCAGTTTACCCTTGTTACGTGACTTATTGCGTTACTCTTTGTGCCTTGTTTACGCACGTGACTTTTCCTCGCTTTTCTATTGGACAGCGCTCTTAGCTTTTATTATGGTCTGTACTAGCGGCACGAGGGAGTCGGAATTTTCACTCGCTAGTGTTGTAAAAGCTTTCTTTTTCACCAAATAATAAGTCTGAATTTATCGGTTACACTGCTGGTGAATCGCTTCGGACCTTCTTCAAAGCTCGGGACGCTTTCGGGGTCACCTCAAGCAAGATGGATCAGAACAGAGTTTCTTCAAATTAATTTGGTCACTCCAACCCACTGCATGATTACGTATTATTAGTTCACTCCGGAATGCAATGTATAAGTTAAAGGATTCCGTCTCTTCATCTAATAAAACTATGCATCTACTGTACTTGCCTTATTCTAGGGGTTTAAAAATAAGTAGTTTGTGTCACCAATAACAAACTCCACCTTCATTGGACAATGATATTGTCTCAAGTGCATCATTAGCCTGTGTATGGGAGAGCGGATGGACAGCTGTAGACCGGTTAATGCGTTATGGGAACTCATGCTCGATCGATCACAATGTATGATAATGAAATGGTTCATTTGACATCCTTCTTCCACTTTTTAAAGGCTGTAATTGATCAGCTTACAAAGGGCACAGAAACTACATGAAGTACATAACTATAACGTCAACAAGGACTATTTGCGCTTTGTCTGTCTTTCTCCTACATAAAATACACAACGCATACTGCCATTTGTATAACAAGAACTCTACATTTTATGATGGTAAGGGTTTTGACTCTTCACCTAGGAGCACCTAACAGGGCATTTCGGTGATTGTATCTGTTCGGAGGGCCAGCATTAACTTCCTCAGAAATTGAGAAATAATTGTGACGAAAACTCAATTCTTTGGCAAAAGGCAGGTAGTAAAGTAGCCTCCATTCCCTCAGATTTTCTGCGGCTTTAATAAGACCCTCCAAAGGACTTTGGGTAAAAAGCTGACTGCACGGGCGCACATGCCACCATTACACCGCACGCAAAGCATGTCATGATATAACAATCGTGACAGGCCTGCACAGACTCCCCACTGTGGAGTTTTGTTTGCGACAAGTAAGTTATTCTGCCTTCCAAGCTTTGCTCTGACGAGCATGTCTTCTACTGATTTGCCTCTTTTGTATGAAATAATAGGAGGACTGATTTTGGATTAAACTCCATTCTGCATCAATGTAGTTTTTAGGTTTTTCACTCCTGGGTGATCTGTTGTGACAAATAATATTTGCTCATGAGTCTTTTGCCTCAAAGCCGACTGTCTTCTGGTGAAGGAGACTTCAGAAAATATTCTCCCCACTAAGTTTTTAGGGTATCCACACACAAGAAGGCGTGTTTTGAAATTAGAGAAAGATTCGTGGAAATTTTTTTTCCGAGGAATGTGTTCATAGGAGTCTTATAGCTTCCACTTTGATAAAACCTCTTTTGACACCTGGTGGGTGACTTGAGGTGTAATGTGTGTACTGAAATCGTTCAATCGGTTTTTCGTGAGTTTTTATGTCAAGGGTAGCTTCTTTT
>OZ024891.1:22350800-22653300 GCA_964017195.1 Siderastrea radians | reverse complement strand
ATTAAAATCCCCCGAAGAGTGAGCAATCACGAAACAGGCTTGTTGGGATGAAAGTGTAGTTTTTTCCTATTTTCAACATATATATATATATATGTATATAATCATATAAGTTGAATGTAAAAGGAAGTCAGCTGCAAACCGCTCACAGGTCCATGTTCAAACAAACGTTTGTATTAAACATGGACCCGTGAGCGGTTTGCAGTTGACTTCCTTTTTCATTCAACTTATCTAATTCTTGGAGTCAAGGCATCGTGTATCCGTTTGGATCCCACTCACAAGCGGCATTTTTGTTGGTGACAGAGTTTTTTCATTCAATCTAAATATATATGTATATGTACATATATATATGTACAGATATATATATATATATATACATATAAATTTCCACAAGCATCAATTACATGTAGATGTTTTCTCCATGAAACACAAATGAATACAAAACACATTTTTAGCGGAACACCTATATTTCAACCGAATTAATCGGTCTTCTTCAGGGTGAATGAAGACCGTTACACACGCATTTACACTACACAATTCTAAAATTACAAAATGTGGGCGCTACAAGTTAAGCCATAACTAATGGTGTTCCGCAGAAAACTCTAGGAATCCCTACTGTACCCCTGGTTGGGGGGATTTTGTATGCACATGCGCGTGAGGGTGAGACCATGAGGACAAAAATGTCTGCCATGTTTTCGTGTACAAGTGAAAAAGTGTCAGATTAAATGTTTGAAATTGGACTTGCCTTGACTTAATTCGTGAAGTATGGAAGACCGAAAATCCTGAACAACATTTGGTAGCAGAGCGAGGTTCGAAGGAGGTATTTGTGAACATGGAACGTCTGAAGAAAGAGAAAATGAGATCGAAGTGCTCATACACAAAGAACCGAAACAAGGTCATGATGGTGATTGAAGGAGGACTATCGTCGAAAAAGGAAGTTATGGGGAGTCTTAGCGCTTTAATGGCTGCGTATGAGGTTGTGCTTCGAGCTTGTGAAGAGTTGGAAACGTACTATGAGACTGTGAAGGATTCGGGAAACCTCAGTGCTGTTTCGAACAAACCGGAAGCGATCGAGAAGGATTTCACCGAAGTCGAAGGAATTGTGAAAGGATACCTGAATGGCACAAGGAGGTCATCAGCCAAAGACCAAATGGAACAACTAAGAGCAGAAATATCTAAACGGGAAGAAGAACTCAGCCGAATCGAACAAGAAATCAAGCAAACGTACGCAGAATGCGAAAGGCAACTCATACAGAACTTTTGTAACGAGAAACCACCGACAGAACCAGACCAAGGAGTGGGAGAAACTACTCCAAGTGAATTACGTGACCGAGAACGGGAGTCGGAAAGGGAACGGGAAGGATGTAAAGAGACACCGTTATCAAGAGAGCCGTTGAGGAAACAAAATTCTGGTGTTCAAACGCAGCCTGTTGTATCTTCGCCTACTCAAACTCTGATCGCTTCGGCCGTAATTGAAAAGACGACCGGACCGTCTCCTCCTTCGTTCACTGGAGTTGTTTATTCGTCTACTCCGTTTGCTCCGTTTTATCCTCCGAATTCAGTGTCGCCTGTGCCCTCCTCGGTGGAACAGCACCTTCAGTTTCAGCAGTCAACTTCAGTGACACCTGTAGTTGCAGTCGAAAGTTTGATGCATCAGTCACATGCCTTGCCGTTTTCTACAGTAACTACGCCCTCGTCAAACATTTATGTACCGTTACCAGCGCATCAGTTGCCCTTTAGAGGAGGCCAAGGTCAGCTTATGTCCACTGGGAGCAACCAGCCATTTTCACTATCCGCTTCAGACCAGATCAGTGCTGACTCCTCTGCCCTACTCAAAAGAGTAAGTGTTCCCAAGTTCTTTGGTCAAAAGAAGAATTATGAAGCTTGGAAAGCGGCATTTTACTCTTGTGTGGATCATACTAGAGTTATGCCAGAATACAAGCTTTTACGATTGCGAGAATGTCTCCAGGGTGAGCCTTTAAAAGTCATTGAGAACCTGGGTCACTCAGCAGCAGCGTATGAAGCGGCCAAGACCCGACTGGAGTGAAAGTATGGAAGAAAACGAAGGGCCCTGACACTGTGACTTGAAGAGCTGAATGCCTATAAACCAGTAAGAGAAAACAGTGAGAGAGACCTGGAGAAATTTTCAGAGCTGCTTGATTGAATTGTTGTAAACTTGAAGGATGCTGACCAAGAAGCAGAGTTAGGAAACGGATCATTATACATCACTCTTCAGCGGAAGTTTAACCAAAAGCCTTCTAAGTACAAGCAATGGATTAGTGACAACCACTGAACTCAGAATGTGGAAACACTGAGAGAGTTTGTTGACAGAGAGTCAGAGTTTTTGACCACGGCCTCGGAGATGATAAGTGGCGTCCTCAAAGAACCCTCTAAGAAGGAAAAGAATGTCCTATTGGCAGGATCATCCTTTGTTGCTCAAGATCCCTCGTTTAATAAGAAGTCGAGTCAGGCGTGTAAGGTGTGCAACGGGCAACATGGAGTTTGGACTTGTGAGAGCTTTAAGAGGCTCTGACCATAAATATTAATATGCCAATATGAAGTATATACCTAAATATTGAGGATCAGTGGACATGCTCAAAAAATCGAAAATCCTGATAACTTGCCAGAAGAACACTTTTGGGGAGCTATCTTCAAAAATATTATTTAAACTTTCTAGAACTCTATTGTTTTCGAGAAATTCGGAAAAAATGGTTTTGCTTGATTAATTATGCAAAAATCAGGCTCCAAATTCATCAAATTGCGTGCGCTTGCCTTTACAAAATTTGCAACGCCATAAAACAATTTTAATTTTAAATGATAGCAATACTATTCTACTTTCTATCAATGGGAGTCACTTGGTTATCAATGGGAGTCACAGTTTCGTTTTATTTATGTAGTTTAGCAGCTCTTTGGAACAAAGGCATTTTACGCACTCCGGAAAAAGGTAAAATTGGAAAAATTCAGAGGCTTAGAATGGGCCCTGGTATGTGCAATGTCACATGGAAATAAGTACTGTAATAAAGTTCAATACTGATACTATTATGATATTAAATAAAAAATCTCGGTAATCTACAGTGTAGGCTCGCGCTGACAAAAACAAAAATTCGCGGACCAGCGTTGCCAAAATTTGCATAATGCTAAGTTTTGGTGTAGGTCTTCTCGAAAGTTATCTAGTTTGGGGAACTCAATTTCGAGGAAGACACACGAAAAATGAACTAAAGTATTCCTTCAATCTAGTCTGACATTGATTTGTGCTTATATTGTTAAAACTAAACAGAAGGAGAAGTTTTAAAAGTTCTACACGAGCTGTTGCGTGACCAATGTCAATATTCTTTTTCTATGTTCTCGCGAATATTCTTGTCAACTTAATGGCAGCTTTTTTAGCGCGTGCATCTTCTGTTGGGACAGAGCATCTTGTCTTGCCAGTTATTCAGCGAATACCTTACGCATCCCTGTGTTTAACTCATTTCTATCCACACACCAACTCACCCGACGAATTCGACGGGAAGTGAAAAAAAATTCGCAAAAATTCGCGGCTTTACCTTTCGCGCTCAAATTTGAAATAAAGCCTGGGAAAGAAATGATCCAGTTTCCCTCCAAATTTGAGAAAAGACACTTGAATGTGGCGTATATGACGGCCTTTTTCGGAAATTCATTCGGAGAAGAGCAAAATGGCTGACTTACGGTTATTAAAGCGTGGCTATTAACGATCCGTGAGAGTTCGATAGCTGTTGGATGGAGAAGAAAGTAGCAATGGAAGAATGTCCAGTGATAAAGAAAGTGAATTGGACCGTCAGCTCCAAAATAAGAGCGAAGAATCGAGGTAAGCGAGCGATACTTTCATAAACGAAGCCTACGCAGTTGGCGAGCACATGTTCTTGAATTGAGATGAAATCCGGGATGAAATACTATTTAGATCGGCTTATTACGTTCGAAACCTTGGTTATTTCATCGTCAAGTTCATATTTGGGAGTGCAAAGCTCAATATTTTTCGCTGTAAACATTGCAGTGACATTATTTAGCGTCGAGAGGCCAAAATACTTCAATTTGCATTCAGTTGCCATGGTGCCTAAGGAATGCAATTTGCGTTCTGTCTGTCATCATTTAAAAAATTGCACTTAAATCTCGGTGTGTTCTTTTTCAGTCAGATTTGCAGGATATGTTGCCAAAACATCAAGGAATATTTTTTCCTTCAGCTTTTTCTCATAGCCACATGTCATATTGAAATAAGTTGATTTTTGTCCAAATTTAATGGGCATTTTAACCTAATTTATGCTAATTTATGTACATTAATTAAAATATTATGGGTTTCTTTGGGGAAAAAAATTTTTTTTGGAAAGATTATTTCCTACCCTTTCAAATGAGGTATAGCTTTCTACATAATTGCTAATACTTGTTGAGTAAAAAAAAAAAGAAAAAAGTGATCAATTTTTACTGTTTTTGGGTTGGATAGAAAGGAGTTAAGGCATACTGTCATGTGCAGCTGACATTCTACCGGGAGGAAAGTCCCTATAAGTATCCGACATACAAGTCGCACGTGATTCAATCACTCCGTTTTCAAAGTGCTAGATTTTGGGTGCCTTTCTGAAACGATGCTGTCTTGGCCGGAAAGTGGAAGTGTATTGTTATTATTATTTTTCGGTATTTGTCAAAATAAGTGCTGTTTCTATCAATTATCACACTTCTTGTATTGATATAAATAATATGTTCAGCGCAAACCACGGACGTCCTGGCAGCGTGATGTATTTTATATCAGTTGTCTCAGTATGCGGCTGTACATCTAAGAGGCCTAAGACGGAGAACTAAGAGATATCAATGCACAGAAAGTTTGCTTGGTTTTACTTTGCAAGAACGCTGAGAACTCTTCAACAGTTTGCATTTAGGGGGATAAAATTTTCATTGAAGAATATTTTCACGTTATGAAGGTTCAGTGCTCTTGCGTGACATTATTTTGAGTAATACTTATGTTTTCCTTACCAACACGGCCCAAGTAGACTCCTTTTTTCAGCTTTTTTAGTTCTCAATTTATATGCGTTCGTCAATTTAAATGATTTGTAAAAGAGACCATTTAAATCTTCGAGGAGATTAATAATTTCCAGATGACACTGGAAATAATAAAGTATAACAAAGAGGGGCCATTGGTGCTTCAGACATGAGGAAATACCATTACTCACTGCACTCTAGTTTCACCAACAATTTTCCAAATTCATTTGTAATTTTGAGAAAGATAAGAGGGATACCAGCGAAGACAAGATCAAGTAGTAAGACTATCTGAAAGTAGCTACGGTAAAGAATTTGTCACATTTCAAGTCGTCCTCCTTAATACTTCATATTTCCTATTCTGCAAATTATGCAAATTTTGGCAACACTGGTCTGCGAATTTTTGTTTTTGTCAGCGCGAGCCTGAATTGCCCAGATTTTTAATTTCATATTATAATAGTATCAGGACCGAACTTTATCACAGTACTTATTTGAATTTGACATTGCACATACCAAGACCCATTTTCAGTCTCTGAAGTTACCCAATTTTTGCCTTTTTCCGGAGTGCGTAAAATGCCTTTGTTTCAAAGAGTCACCAAACCACACAATTAAAGCGAAACTCCAAGTGACTCCCATTAATAGAAAGTAGAAGAGAATTGCTATCATCTAAAATTAAAATTGTTTTCTGGCGTTGCAAATTGTTTAAAAGCAAGCGCACGCAATTTGTTTAATTTTGAGCCTGATTTTGCATAATTAATTAAGCAAAACTGTTTTTTCTGAATTTCTCGAAAACAATAGAGTTCAAGAAAGTTTAAATAACATTTTTGAAGATAGCTCCCCAGAAGTCTTCTTCTGGCAAGTTATCAGAATTTTCGATTTTTTGAGCCTGTCCACTGATCCTCGATAAAAACAGTCAGAGCCTCTTAAGAGAATGACCGGGCCAAAGCGATGGGAAGTAGCCTCAGAACACAAATTATGCTTTCGTTGTCTAGCTGATGGTCATAGAGGAGAAGCATGTTTTAGGAGCAGAGTGTGTGTGGACTAAATGGATGCAGATCACACCACCATCAAATGCTTCATGAGGATGGAGCTGATGACAGGACCTCTCACAACGACTCTACGAATAGATCAGACCTGGCCAGTGCATCTGCAGGTGGGACAGCTGAAGAAGGGGAGCGTAGTGAGAGGGACCACATGACGACGACTACAATGAAACCCACTGCGCCTTCTGAGTTCATGGCCCTGCAGACTGTTCCTGTGTACCTGACCAGTGGAAGTAGACGAGTGAAAGTGAATGCCCTCCTGGATGAAGGTAGCAGTAAGACTTACTTGAACAGCGATATCGCGGCAGAACTTGGACTGGAGGGGCGACCAGAAGAACTGACTGTGAAGGTGCTTAATGACAACCAGGAGAGGCTTAACTCCTTGGTAGTAGAGTTTACGATCAACAGTTTGGATGGCAGGGTACACAAACCAGCATCTGCTTACACGACTGAATGAGTCACCGGTACCATGTAGGTTGTAGATTGGAACTTGTACAAAGCTAAGTGGAAGTACTTGAAGGGTATAAAGTTCCCACAAGTGGGGCCCAGGCCCACCATTGACCTACTCGTTGGAGTGGATCAGGCTGATTTGTCGTATTCAATAGAAGATGTTAGAGGAGGACCTGGAGAGCCCATTGCCAGATTGACACCACTGGGGTGGACCTGCACTGGAAACCCTGAGTTACAAGCAGACCGAGTTCAAACCAATTTCACATTTCTAGTGAACACCTCACACGAACTGAACAATCTTGTTCGTCGATTCTGGGACTACAACAACACTCCTCACCAAAGGAGGATGTTTCACCGGCATGCTTTGCGAGCTCAGTCAATTATGCGAATTTGTGTTCAAAATGGCATTCGCGAAGTTGCCCTCCCGCCATTTTTGGTCCGTTTTCTCAGGTAAGAATCTTGCTTCAATGAGCCGCTACTACAATACCTTTTCAATTTTTGAAAACTTTAGTCTTTGTTCATTATTTTAGCCGCGACAAAGAAGTATTTGTTCGGGAAGAGAGCTCGTAATTGTTTCACAAACATATATTACATGGATCGCTAGGTCTTTTGTTTTGCATTCAGAATGATTGGTCGGCTTACGTTTTGCTCCATTGTTCCGTTTTCCCTTAAGACCTAAAAACAAAACTTGCCTTTATGCAAAGTTAGATCATTGAACGTTCTTCAAACGCTTAGGTCGCCTAAGGTCTCCAGGTTTTAGAAAGTTACGGCGGTTTGAAATTGTGCCCGAAAGAGGCGCCAAAATTGGTCGTTTCATTTGCTCGCGGAATGATTACTTGAAGCAGTTGTCACTTCCTAAATCTTTGCACGAAGAAATGAATCTCAGATCGGCGGTGCAGCATTTCATAAAGCACATGTTATGTCAACAGCCTTTGTGAGAGCTTGCAGTGATGGATTCTTCCGAAAAAAGGAAGCTTATTCCGACTGGAACTACTCCCAAGAAAGGTGAAAAACTACGGAAGAAAACGAGCAAAAGTGGCTGTAGTTCACAAAGATCACCACTCACGACCACATCAGGAATTGGAGGAAAGCGGCTGTTCTCGTCACCTTCACCAAAGGTACGCTCGACTATGAGTAAAAGTTTTTTCTGTTAATTTTAAGAGTAGTAATTTTGGCTCTATTTGTGGAAAATGTGAAGGTTAAACAATATTAATACTTCCACAGCGAGTTCTATACATGATCTTTCCTTTCATTTTCATATTAGAATGGATGTCGATTTGTTACCCGCAAGAAAGGTGTCAGGTCACCGAACGTGTCACCCTTACAAGCCTCAAAACAGCATCGCAAACCATGGTCTAGAGCAGAGGAAAGAGCCTTGGTGCAGTTTGTTTGTATTCATCAAGACAGAAAGTCAGTAGTTTAGGTAATGGGGCTACTGGCACACTTGTCAAATTTTCGGCTAAATTTAACTGAAAAATTCCCAGTCAAATTTTTATGCATTTGATTGATAAAAGCATGGAGCGCACCAGTCAAATTTCCCGACCCCTATTTTTTTAAAAAAATCTAACCAAATCTTCAGACAAATTCCCAGTTAAAATTCACCAATTCACCCACCCTGGATTTTTCCGTGACCGTAAGCATAACTTGTCACACCATTTTCATGAATATATCTTTTATCATCGAAGCAGCTGAGCGATGTTTTATTCACCACATAGCTGCCAATTTGATGTTTTTCACTTTTGATCAGTCCACAGGGACTTTCCCGAGGAAATGAGTCATTAAGTTTTTCAATTGTTTTTCTAACGCGTTAGACAGTTTTTTGTCTTGAAAACCACAGGGACTTTCCCGATGAGTCATCAGATTGTCATGTAATATCAGATGAACTTGTATTTGAAGTAAAGTTTATTGGTAAAGTTTATTGGTAAAGTTTGTCATTTCTTAGAAAAGTAGACTTGTGCTATATAATAAATGCGAAAATGTTTATGGCGCTCTATATTCAATCAACAGTAACAGTTCCACATTTTTTATAACCGAAGCCAATTCCACACCCATATGACCAAATGCTAGTAATAAATTGATATTTATTGTCTGTGATTTAGTTGATTGGGTTGAAGTGTAAGTGATTGATTGAGTTAAATGGTCACTGTGTTTTATTTTTAAAGAAATAGGTGTATATCGTCTTTTGACTTTGAAATAGAGCACTGTTATAGTTAATATATGGCTATGATTTGGAATGATTATTTTGTCACAACCATTTAATAAAAATGTGTTCCCATTTTTTGTATTCAAAATTCCATTTATGTAATGAACGGAACCACTCAAATTATGCCCGTTTAAAGATAAATCTGTTTCCATCACCATTTTTCCGTTTTCAATTACAAAAGCGGTGTCATAGACACTTGGGTCAACGTTTGAAATTGTTTCTTTTACACCATAAACAATAAGATGTCCAATTGTTAAAAGTGATGGAAAAGTAACTGTACCGTGTAGATCGAGATAAATAAATTGTGGAGGTGAGCTACCCCATCGGTGAAAATTGATAACTGTTTTCGTGTACTTCTCAAATGTTTTTGTTGCATAATTAGAAATTGAAATCGTAGTGCCTTGCACTGCCACACTCAACTCACTCATTTCCGGCGGAAACCATTCGACTACCAAAGTATAGTAACCGACTGGAAGTTTATAAAGGTTAAAACCGAGGCGTGATTGATACTGGTTTGGTGAGCTTTTTTGAAACAGGAGTTTAAGTTGGTAAGCTTTTTTATTAATTTGATGTGGAGAATTGGAAAAATCAACAATACCCAAAACCTGAATATTTAATTCACTTGAAGATTCGTCGTCGTTTTCCATTAAATATCTGAATACATCTTTTTTTCCCGAGCTAGTGATCTGAGATTCATGAATTTTTTGAGTAACAAGATTTTTCAAATCTGTTATTTTATTTTCCATTAACTCAAGATTAACTGCGGATTTCGAATTTTTTGAATCAGTTTGTAAGTTAATAATTTTATTGTTATTTAAATTCAAGTCTCCCGTCATACTTGTTGTGCCATCAAGTTTAATATAATTTTTTTGTGAGTTAGTGATATATTCTACAGTAGCAACGTCTTTTTGGTTTACTGGAAATTTAACATTGGTGATAGTATTATCTTTCATATCAATAGTAGTGTTCTTATCTAATTTTTTCGCAAGTTGGTTATCAACATATTTTTTATTTACTCCATGGTCTGAATTAACTGGGTCTTTGATATTTGTTAGGAAATGGTTGTTCATGTCTAAAGATTGTAGCATAGACCCACCTTCTTTTTTACTCAAGAATATATTCCGAGCTGTTATAAGAGATGGCTTTATTTGTGTTTCCATGAATTGGGTACGGCTGTGGTTGTAAAATTAAGTCTCCGTTCATAGTTGCTCCTGTCTTTTTCACAAACTGAGTTGTATCTGCACTTGGAATCTTAGCTATTTCACTATCTAACTGGCTTTTTGTAACCACATCATTATTATTGGTTCCTTGTTTTACATTCACTAATTTTTTATTCTGCATATCATAATCATTATTAGCATCTAATTTGAATCCAATACCAGGTAAACCTCTAACACCTCTCACAGCTGTAGAATGCTTATAATTTAATACTCCGTTGTAGAAACTCATTTTATTAACTCTTCAGATTATTTTAGTGAAATTTTTTGCATTGAATTTTCGTGGTTTATCAACATACAGAAAAGTATACGGTTCTTTTGTTGCTGATAGGTAGTCGTCTTTGTTGATGTTCAATTCTTGGCATATCCTACTCTGTTCATTCTTGCTTGGAAAATCGAAAATGCAGTGATGGGAACAGTTTAATCTGATGGTTTTGTCTGTATTGTAAAAAGACTGAGACAGATAGATACAGCTGCAATTTTTATTTCGAGAGTTCGTGAAATAGTTTCGTATCTCTTGGTCATTTTTGGTTCCGGTGTTGAGGTAATCATCGAAAATGATTAACTTTTGATTTCCATCATCCATGTCAGGTAAAGGAATTATCTCACCGTTGCTGGCTTCAATGATATTATAACCGTATTTTTTTGAAAGAGGTTCAAATCTTTGTAATAAATATTGATACTTGTTTTGTTGTAAGTTTTTAGCATATAGATAGACCTTGTCAAAAAATAACAGGGGTTTGTTTATCATATGAAGCAAAAGATTGGTTTTACCACTCCCACTCGGAGCGCAGATCAACATTCTGAAGCATCTATCTGGCATGAAAGGATGTAATTGGGTGAAATTACTGTCTTTATCACCTTTCACATCATAGTTTGGTATTTCCATTTTATTAATTCACAACAGAATTTTTTCTCAATAATTTTATGCAACTCGCCATGCGACACGCTATGCGACACGCTATGCGACACGCTATGCGACACGCTATGCGAGCTTTTTTATATTCAATAACCCAAAAATAATATTTTTTTTTATTTCGATTAAATAAAATGAGTCTCCTCAAGTGGAAAGAAATGGCTGAAAAAAGATCGAAAATAGGTCAAGATGTCAATACTATTAGGGAAACGCTAAAACAAAAGAAAATAACCGATACAATGAGTGATGTTGAAGCAGAGAAGCTTTTCAAACCAATAACATCCAGTTTGAAGGAGTTGACGCAACCTCAACCTTTTAAAAGACGGTTGCAAAGGAAAAAAGTAGAGTTTCCAGATTATGGTATCAATATAGATGATGAAGGAATACCAGATTTGTTTCATGAACCAGAAAATACTAAACAGCTTGTTCCAAAACCACCCTCATATGATGATGTTCTAAAAGATTTGGAAACAGGAAAAAAGAAAATATACGTCAATCCTGAGTATATGCAACAACTTGAAGACCCCCCAGAATATGAAGAAGACCCCCCAGAATATGAAGAAGATGAAGTTCCAGATTATGAGATTTTTGAAGAAGATAGAATAAATGAGACTTTAGATGAACTTGGATTGGCCAACTATGATGACATTGAAGCACAACTCGAAAGAGAAGATATGACAGAAAAAACAAGACATTCTTTCTTGTCAAAGACAATAGAAAATGCAATCAAGAAAAGACAACAACTTCCAGGTTACAAAACACACATTACAAAGCAGTTGAATAAAGGTTTGATAAGCCAATCTGAAGCACAGTTCAGAAGAAAGGTCATCGACGACGCTCGAAAAGTTCTCAATGATTATATCAACTTTAACAAAAATAAGTTGAAGAGTATCAAAGGCTCTGGTCTCAAAAGAAAAACAACAAAGCGAGGTGGAAATGTAAGTGCTGTTTTTATCAACCCTGAAGAAGCTCTCAAAAAGTTAGTATTAATAATGGGATCAATTGATGCTGGTAATAATAGCATAGAGCTAAGAAACACAGGTGTTGCTATTCTTGATATTTTATTGAGAAATTATATAATTAATAAAGATAAATATAACAAAATTTACAAAAACTTTTTCATGTGAATATATTAAAATGCAAACAACATTAGTATTATCTTCTCATAACGTTAAGAAACAAACAAAAAATAAGCCTAGTGATTTCATAATCAGATATAATCAACCAATAATACTTGATCCAAACAGACAATATGAACTTGGTTTAGGTCGAATTATATCCATGTCTTTCACATGGTTCAATATCACATCAGAGCTGGACAACCAAAAAATAAAATACTCTTCTGATGGTGGAAAAACTTGGAAAGATATAACCTTCCCACCAGGTACATGGAATTATGTCAGTTTCAATAATTTCATCAAAGAAAAAACAAAAATAAAGACTTCAAGCACGACTTCATATCCAATAACCTTGAAATTTAACAACACAACTTTCAAAACAACAATAAATCTGGCAACAAACTATCAACTAGACCTCACAACATCAAATTTCAGAGATTTAATTGGTTTTAACAAAAGAATTTTAACCAGTTCTGAAAATGTTGGTGACTACACACCAAATCTCAGTCAAGATACAGAGATTTTGAATATACATTGTGATCTTATTTCAGAGAGTCTTGTTGATGGGGATGAGACAGATATTATTTACACCTTTGGAACAAATGATTTACAACCATCTTATGCTTTTACTAAAGAGCCTTTGAGAGTTCAATATTATCCAGTGAATAAGTATATCATAAACACCCTGCGGATATACATTACTGATGGTAAACGACGAATAATAGATTTGAATGACGCAGATACATCATTTTCTCTGATTTTGAGAGAAAAAAAAAATAAAAGATAATTATAAAATGCCAACCTACAATTACAAACGAATTTTTCATCCAAGTCTTGGAAGATTTGTTTACAAACATAAAGGATCAGGTTTAATTGTGGATAATATTTTCAAACCAATGAAAATGATTGTGGATAAAGTTTTAAAACCTGTTGCTAAAAAAGCTTTGAAATCAGGAATAGAAAGTGCTGGTGATAAACTTGGTAAAAAAGTTGTTGAAAAAGTTGCTGAAAAATCAGGCCATCTTTTCATGAAAGACCTTCAGTCTTCAGGAAAACAAATTCCAAAAGCAACAAACAAACAAAAAGAAGAAGAAGATTACAACGTGATATTGAATAGATTGATTTCCGGAAAAGGTATAAAAAAAACAAAAAATAAAAAAGTTTTAAACATATAAATAAAAGATGACTTTCAGAACAAGTGATAAACTGCAGAGATATGAAATGGTTAGATTCTCTCTTGATAATATTATTGAACAACCTGGAAACAACAATTATCAGAAGAAAACAGGATATAAATTCACAATAACAGACAGATCTACTCTTTTTGATTATTTCAACGGATATTTTGAGGTTTCCAAAGAGCTTCAAAAGAAAGCTGATGGATCTGGTTTCGCAGCTGCTGATCGAATTTCAATAATTAATGGAGCACATTCTCTCATTAAACACATGGTTATCAAATCTGCTGGTAAAATAGTCTATGATAGTGATGACATTCATAGAATTGTAAATGCTAAAAATTTGTTGGAGTATAGTGATGATTTCAGCAGGTCAGTTGCTAAAAATAGTTTTTGGTATCTTGACACAGAGGATTCAACAGCAAATACGAATTCGGGTTTTGAAGAAAGGCGACTTTTAACTCAAGCGAAACAAAACAATGGTGGTGGTGGAGCCAAAAGCGTGAATGAGATCATTCCGTTGAATAGATACAGTTTCTTTGAAGAATTGGAAGATAAGATGCTTCCTCCAATGCAGCTTACATTCGAACTGGACTTGAATGATGATGATGAATTGATTCACAAAGCAGCTGCTGCTGATGATGGACGAGTGGTTGTAACTCGATTTCATCTTTGGCTTCCAAGAATGGTTCCGAAAGATAGTGCATACGGTGAATTTGTGAAAGATTTTCTCAAACCAACCAAATGGACGTACATGAAAGATATGTATATTCAGAGTGCAAATACAAGAGCAGTTCAAAACATGTTTCAGATTAGCCCAGCCATTGACAATGTTAAACATGTATTCATTTATCTACAGAGAACTAATGGTCCAAACAATGAGGAATCTCAGAGAACTCCTTACATTTTTGATACTTTCAAGCTGAATTCTGCAGATGCTAATAGCTCTCTTGCATCATGTCGTTTGGAGTATGGAAATAGTACTTTTTACCCTGAATTGGAGTACGATGCTGATTCAAAAGTAAGAATCTTCAACGATCTAATGTCTTATGCTTTTCGAAAGAATGATCTGAATACAGGAACGCAGTTAAATGTTCATAATTTTGCATCTCTTTACGGTCTTGTCTATTTTGATCTAACCTACCAAAAAGAGGCTATCACTAGAGACCCAAAACAACTGATTTTGAACTATAGATTGAATACAGCGCCAACAGCTAATGTGAGAGCTCATGCTATCGTATTTTATGAAAATGAGGTTATTGTCAACAATGTTGGAAATGAACTTATGATTGTCTAATTCAAAAAGACATTTCCTGAATTTATTTTATTTCGTGAAATAAAATAAGTATGACACAATTATACGAGATTAACGTTACGCTTTCTGAGAATCAAAAAATGAAACTAAGTAAAGCTTTTCACAACCGTGAAACAATCACCCTGAGGTTAACAAAAGATGCCTTAAATGGAAGTGATACTCTTCTTGTTCCTTCAACAACTGTTAAAAGGTTGGAAAAGAACCGAGCTATGAATAAGGGAATGGAAATAAAACTGGCCAAGACAAATATTAGAAAACAGGTTGGTGGTTCACTTTTGAGTTCAATCTTGACACTTGGTCGAACTTTTGGACCAACATTAGCAAAGACTCTAGGATTATCAGCTCTCGCTGGTGCCGCTTCTGAAGGAGCATCTCAGATTGTTAAAAAGATATCTGGAAAAGGTTCACAGACAGGTGGTTTTCTCATTCCAAATTCTAAAATAGATCAACTCATCGCTCATAAACATCTATTGAGTAATAAACAGAAAAAAGATATTCTCAATGCCTTGCAAACTGGTTCTGGTGTTCATATAAAACCAACAAAAGTACAAACAGGTGGGTTCTTAGGCACTCTTCTTGCATCAATCGGTATTCCACTAGCTCTTGAAGCTTTCAAAAAGATGACGGGTTCAGGAGTTCCCAGAATTGGAAAACCTCCTAAAAAAAATGGTGGATCAGCCCCCAGATTGGGAGCGTATGAACCACTACCTCCATTTTTTGGAACATGGGAAGAAAACTCTTTTTCTGGTGGAGGAAAAAAAAAAAAGTTGGGAAATGGGTTGCTTCTAGGGAAAAACAGTCCATTCAATGGGATTCCACTATTGGGAACAATCCTTTGAAATTCCACAAAGACATACCCTTGAGCAACCACGATCTGTTAAGATGGTGTCACCATCTTAAAATACCAATAGACAAAGGTGGTGTGTTGTCAAGAGACCAAACTGTTCCACACAACCACAAAATGGCGCTTTTCATTTTCAATCTTGAGCCGTCATATATGAGTGGAAGTCATTGGGTCGCAACATATGTCAAGAATGGGAAAATCAATTATTTCGACAGCTTTGGATTACCCCCATTTCAAGAGATTGTAAATCATGCAAAGAAAAAAAATCTCACTCTAATTCATCAAAATAACCAGATACAAGCCTTGAATACAACGACTTGTGGATACTTTTGTTTATACTTTTTGAATGAGATGAATAGAGGTGCGTCATATTTTGACCTTTTGCAAGTCTTTGATGTTCATGATACCACGAAAAATGAGAGATTCATTGAAAGATATTTTGAAAAAATTAATATGTAACCATATTGTAAATGAAAACGTATTGCGTGAAACAAAGAAAAGAAACTGAGTGTGTTGAGCCTTCAGGCTATAAATATGCAAAGAACGGTCGACTCATGTTTTTTTGCACATGTGCTGAATGTGGAATAACTAAAACTAGATTCGTGAAACAAACGGGAAACTAATTAGCCCGTCTGAAGGGGCGGGCATTCTGAATACAATAGCATCAACTGGCACTGATATGTTAATTCAACACGGTATTCCTTGGCTTGGAAAAAAAGCAGTTGAAATGGGAAGATATTATGGATCAGAAGCCTTGAGAAACCCAAAACTGCAGAAAAAGGCTCTCGATTATGCTTTGGAAAGAGCAACTCCTTTCATTCAAAAAACAGGATCAGAGATGCTTGATCAATTATCCACTAAAATCAGACCAAATAGAAAGTATAAAACCGACAGAAAGGATTTGGATGGAGGTGGGCTTGACATTCATAAAATGATTGGAAAACTCCCTAAACCAAAAGGGGGTTGGACTCTTCCAGGGCATCGATACACAGGCCCCTATAACGATCTTGAAAATCAGGTGAGATGGGATCCAAAAACAGGAGAGATACTCGAGATATATGACAAACCAACGGGTAAGACCGATGCCATAGCGATGCAGCATGATGTTGATTATTCAGTTTGTAAAGATGATAAAAAATGTAAGAACAAAGCCGACAGGAAAATGGTCAAAGCGTTGGATTCTGTTCCTTATAATGAGAGACAATGGGGTCATTGGATGGCACGAAATATTATTGATAAAAAGCAAAAACTTGGTCTTGGTTTAAACTGATAGGCCGTCGAGTGAAGAAAACTGGCAAGAAAAATTAGCAGATGAGCTTCATAAACCGATAAAGCGTAACTTCACCCGGCGGCGGGTAATTGTAAACCATATTGACGAGACATGGTGTTCAGATATCGTTGAGATGCAAAAATTCAGTCGATGGAATAAGGGTTATAGATATCTTCTCATGGTACTCGATGTGTTTAGTAAATACGGTTGGATCGTCCCATTAAAAGATAAAAAGGGTGAAACCGTTATGAATGCATTCAAAACAATATTCAAAGAGGGGCGTAAACCACAATATCTTTGGACTGATAAAGGGAAAGAGTATTACAACAAACATGTTAAGGAACTACTTGATAAGAATAAAATAACCTTGTACTCAACTGAGAATGAGGAAAAGTCGTCAGTTTGCGAAAGATGGAACCGTACAATTAAAACCAAGATGTGGAAGCAGTTTACTGTTCAAGGTAATACACAGTATCTTGAAATGTTACCCAAATTAGTGAAACAGTATAACAATACCAGGCATAGCTCTATCAAAATGACGCCCATAGAAGCCAGTAAAAAGAAGAATGAAGGAGTTGTTTACTTTAATCTATACGGTGATATGAAGCCAATCTCAACAAAGTCAAAATACAGAGTCGGTGATAAGGTTAGAATATCTAAGTACAAACGTCCTGTCTTTGATAAAGGATACACAGCCAATTGGACAGAAGAAGTTTTTACAGTCGACAAGATACAATGCACCAATCCGATCACTTACAGACTCAAAGATCTCAGTGGTGAGGATATATCAGGTTCTTTTTATGAACAGGAGATGCAGAAGGCTGTTCAAGACGTTTACCGTATTGAGAAAGTAATTAGACGAGACGCTCGAAAAGGTAAAGCTTTGGTGAAGTGGAGCGGTTACCCAGAAAAATTCAATTCCTGGGTAGATATTAACGATCTGATGTAAAATAAATTTAAAAAAATTTAAAAAAATCTTGCATATAAGAAAAGGAAAAAATGACAAAAATTTTAACTCTTGCAGAAATTCGAAAAATGGCTGTAGGAAAAAATATCAGATTTTCAAACAAACTCTCAAAAGCAGAGCTGGCAAAAGAGTTAAATCTTGATGAAGAAGTGTATAAAAGACCAAGTAACGCAAGGGAGGTGTTTATTACTAATGTTGATACACAGGTCGTCACAAAATGTAAAAGCATCTATCAGTGTTCAAAAGTGTTGGATAAAAGGTATGGTTCGGTTCATTATTTTATAAATTGTGGAAATGCGTTTGTGGATAAGGATGGAAATAAGGTCAGATTGTCTTTTGCTTAAACTTTTTTTCATTTCGTGAAACGTGAAATGAAAAAAAAATTTAAAAAAATCTTGTATATAAGAAAAGAAGAATGGATTCACAAACAGTTACTCAGTTGAAAGCCTTTACGAAAAACCTTGGGTTGAGAGGTTATTCACTCTTGAGAAAAGCGTTCGATACCGCAAAAGATAAGATAACAAATATTTTTAACAAGTCAACACCGACGCCGGCACCAAGACAACCCCCTAGCTTATTTGGTAAGATTAACGTTCCCATACTTAAACCAACAGTTGTCACAACAACACTCAAAAAGCTACCAAATCTAATTCAAAAAACGACTGAAAAAGTTATCAATTGGGCAAAGTGGCTGAAAAATGTTGATAAAGTGATTGAAGAGCAAACTGAAGAGCAAACTGAAGAACAAACTGAACAAACTGTACAAACTGAACAAACTGAAGAACAAACTGAACAAACTGAACAAACTGAAGAACAAACTGAACAAACTGAAGAGCAAACTGAACAAACTGAACCAACTTTCACACAGAAAGAACAAGCCATGCGAGGGTTTACAAGATCATATGAAATTGGTCTCACAAACAGACAAGACCCATTAATTCAACTTCAGAACACCCGTTCAGTAATTAAAAACAATCTATTAAAGGTTTTGAATGAGATGAAAGGTCTCAAATTCAATGAAACGTTGAAAATTACGTTTGAAAAACAGAAAGGAGATGAGTTGATTGCAAAGACAGCTTATTTCAATGCAAAGCCACAAACAGTAACAAACGAGACAGTGATTGCAAACTTGTTGCAGATAACACAACAACAGATTGTAAATATGATTCAACAATGGATTTCAGAAGGATCAGCATGGATTATTAAATCGGTTGATGGTCATTTCATCAATGTTGTAAGGTATAGACCACTCAGAGGTTCTTCATATATTCCATTACCCGAAGAGCTGCAGAACCCAGCCAAAGGGATTATAAACATGAAAAATAATGACAATGAATGTTTTCGTTGGTGTCACATTCGTCACCTCTTACCGCAGAATAAAAATCCACAGAGAATAAAAGAGTGTGATAAAAAATATGTAGAAAAATTGGATTACTCGGGAATTGAGTTTCCCGTTTCTGTAAAACAATACAACAAAATAGAGAAACAAAACAGTATCAATGTTAATGTCTTTGGTTATGAGGAAGGGCAACCGTATGTAATTTACGTTTCAAAAGAAAAGTTTGACTCTTGTTTGAATCTGTTGTTAATTACCAAAGGAGAGGTAAAACATTATTGTTTAATAAAGGATTTCAATAAATTTATGTACAATCAAACGAAACACAAAGAAAGAAAGCATTTCTGTATGTACTGTCTTCAATGTTTAAGCTCAAAAGAGCATCTTGAAAAACACAAAGTTGATTGTATTGAAATTAATGGGAAACAAGCCATTAAAATGCCAGAACCTGGATCAAAAATTGCGTTCAAAAATTATCGTAAACAGTTACCAACACCTTTCGTGATTTATGCTGATTTTGAAGCCATCACCGAAAAAGTTGGTGAGAAAGCTCAGCAAAAATCTCACACCGAACAATATCAAAAACATATTGATTGTGGATATGGTTATAAAGTTGTTTGCTGTTATGACGATAAATTTTCAAAACCAATCAAATTCTTCAGAGGAGAAAAAGCTGTTAACAAGTTCATGAAGGATATGTTGGTTGAAGTTAAATACTGTCAAAAGGTTATAAAAACCCACTTCACAAAACCTCTCGAAATGACAGACGAGGATGAGGAAAGTTTCCAAAGAGCTGAAGAATGTCACATCTGCAAGAGACCTTATATCACATTTAATGATGATGATGATGATGATGATGATGATGATGGTGTAAGAGTAAGAGATCACTGTCATGTCACCGGCAAATACAGAGGCTCAGCACATAGAGATTGTAATCTAAATTTCCAATTGACTGATAAAATACCTGTAGTGTTTCACAATCTCAAGGGGTATGACAGTCACTTTATAATGCAAGAGATTGGTAATATTGTGAAAAAGAATGCGTATTTTGATGAAGAAGGAAAGAAACATGAGATGAGCATAAATGTTATTCCCTGTAACATGGAGAAATACATGGCCTTCATGTTGGGTCGACACCTTGTGTTCATCGACAGCTTTCAATTCATGAGCTCGTCATTGAGTAATTTGGTGAATAATCTTCCTGCTGAAGCGTTCAAACACACTGGACAAGTATTTCAAGGTGAAAAATTGAGTTTGATGACAAAGAAAGGTGTCTATCCTTATGACTATATGAATAGTTTTGAAAAGTTTGAGGAAAAAAGGTTGCCGAAGAAAGAAGATTTTTTCAGTATTATGAATAATGAACATATCACAGATGAAGAGTATCAACATGCACAGAATGTTTGGAATGAATTTGGTTTATCATCAATGGGAGAGTATCACGATCTCTATCTTCAATCGGATATTCTTCTCCTCACTGATGTTTTTGAAAATTTCCGTAAAGCATGTCAACAATACTATGAATTGGATCCTGCTCATTATTTCACAGCACCCGGTCTGAGTTGGGATGCAATGTTGAAAAGGACAAAAACTAAATTGGAGTTGATGAGTGATGTTGATATGTTTCAATTCATTGAAAAAGGTATGCGTGGGGGGATTAGTTACATCGCCAATCGATATGGAAAGGCAAACAATAAGTATATGAAAAACTACAATCCGGAGGAGGCATCAAAATACATCATGTATTTGGATGCAAATAATCTTTATGGTTGGGCAATGAGTCAATATCTTCCAACAGGTGGGTTTGAATGGTTGACTGAGGAAGAGGTAGATTTATCCAAGTATAATGATGAGTCTGAAAAAGGATTGATATTGGAGGTTGATTTAGAATATCCAGAGGAGTTGCATGATCTCCACAACGACTATCCGCTGGCAGCAGAAAAAATCAAAGTAACTGAAGATATGTTGTCACCTTATTCTCGAGAAATTGCCGAAAAATTTGGAGTAAAGGTTGGACTGGTTGAAAAGTTGGTGCCGACGTTGTCAAATAAAGAGAGATATGTTTTGCATTATCACAACTTACAACTCTATATGTCTTTGGGGTTGAAACTAACAAAGATTCATAGAGCTCTTGAATTCAATCAGAGTCCATGGTTGAAACCTTACATCGATTTTAACACAAAAAAGAGAGCAGAGGCAAAGAACTCTTTTGAAAAGGATTTTTTCAAGTTGATGAACAATTCGGTGTTCGGAAAAACGATGGAGAATCTGAGAAAGCGACAGGACATCAAACTTATAACTGATAAAGAAAAACTATTAAAGTGGGCCAGCAGACCGAGTTTCATAAGCAGCAAAATATTTAATGAGGATTTAGTTGCCGTTCATAAAATCAAACCAACTTTAACATTGAACAGACCGGCATATGTTGGAATGTGCATCCTAGACTTATCAAAAACATTGATGTATGATTTTCATTACAATTACATCAAAAGTCAGTATGGTGACAAAGCTCGGTTGCTGTTCACAGATACTGACAGTCTGACCTATGAAATTGAAGCAGATGATGTCTACCAAGATTTTTGGAAAGACAAACATCTATTCGATAACAGTGATAATCCAAAGAGCAGTCCATTTTTCGATGATGCAAATAAGAAAGTCATTGGTAAATTCAAGGATGAGGCTTCAGGAATCCCAATTGTGGAGTTTGTTGGTTTGAGGTCAAAAATGTATTCTTACATGAAAGACAATAAACAGGGTAGTCGCACAGCAAAGGGAATAAAAAAGAATGTGATAAAACAAAAAATACAACACGACAATTACAAAGATACGCTTTTCAATAAAAAACAGATGCGTCACACGATGAAACTGATCAAAAGTGAAAAACATCAAATTGGCAGCTATGTGGTGAATAAAACATCGCTCAGCTGCTTCGATGATAAAAGATATATTCATGAAAATGGTGTGACAAGTTATGCTTACGGTCACGGAAAAATCCAGGGTGGGTGAATTGGTGAATTTTAACTGGGAATTTGTCTGAAGATTTGGTTAGATTTTTTTAAAAAAATAGGGGTCGGGAAATTTGACTGGTGCGCTCCATGCTTTTATCAATCAAATGCATAAAAATTTGACTGGGAATTTTTCAGTTAAATTTAGCCGAAAATTTGACAAGTGTGCCAGTAGCCCCATTACCTAAACTACTAAAGTCGCCCTCATCAACAGCAGTCTGGCCAAGTATGAGCCCTTCGTACCCCTACTGGAATGAGGCTGCACATTATATTAAAACCACAACTGGCCAAAGTCATCTCAGAACTGATAAGTTTTTACATAGTTACATATAGTTTGTTCTCATTGTTTGTTTCTCATTGTTATTAATGATTATTGTTGTATGTTTGTTAAGTGCTTATAAATATTATTGTGTAAAATTATTTGTGTTGTCTAGCCTGAATAACTTGTAATCCTTTTATTATCCCAGTATGCTTTTAATGTTGAAATGTCAATTTATAAAGAGACCTTTATTTGTTAAATTATAAAGTGAAGAAATGATCCTCGCAGTGAATTGCAATGAGCGTTATGTTTGTATGTTGAAAAAAAATGAACTTGAGCAGTGTTTCTTTGTTTTAATAATATTATTGTTTTATAGGCATAAGTACGTAACAACATTTGTTCAAAAGTTTTAAAAAGGACCTGCATGATTTCTTGTCAAAGACCAGACACTCTTTAAAAACCTTGTATTAGTCACGTGACACTTTTGCAGTGCAAAATGATTAAATCATTTCATACTTGTATTGGTCTGAAGGATTCAATCTAATTGCAAACTAATTTAGCCTATAATTTTTCATTTTAAGGGTCCACAGTGAGACAACGGGTGGTTAACTATTTGAGAAAGAACTTCAGCACACTAGAAGATGCAGAAGAGAAATATGGCCTTTCAGTGGATGGCTATCTTGGTGTGTCAAAGCTTCCCGACAGCGATCAAGAACTGGAGAATGTACACCCGGACACACTTAAACAATTGGATTTCCTCTCTGGGAAACAGTTGGTTGCTGTGGCTGTCAAGGCTTTAACACGCATCAAAGAAGATCAGATATTTGACATATTTGTCTGACAGATTAAAATCGTGCAGCTACAACCTGCTATTAAAGTTCATCAACCAGCTAGTAGGAAAGCTATCCTCGAACACAAAAGAAAAAATCCTTGATGAACTGTTTATCAATGCTGCTGTGGAAAATGGGATTAAAAGCAATCCATTACAGTTTGTAAGTTATTCCCTAAAGGGGATGAAATTACTTCAAGACAATGGGAAGCCAAATTTGATCGCAAAATGGAGTCAGTGCATTTGGGGCCCTGAGGGAAAACCAAAGCTGGATATCCATAGAATGCCGTTTGGACTCATCGAGTATCAAATTGAATTCTTCAGTTGTACCAATGTCAACCAGGTAAATATATTTGAGTTATTTCTGATTTCACTTCATTTTCAATAAAATGGTTATTCAAAGGGTTGTACTCTAGGCCATGTGGAGAGGGTGAAAACAGGTGGTTAAAAGAGATAAGTACCGGTATCAGAAACCTCAAACAACATTCAAGAACAAGAATTTTTTAAGATTTTTTTTTTTTACTTTTTATATATTTCTCTGAATTTCTCTTAATAACATTTCTCTCCTTGTGTATGTTGTGGTTTAAATTTATCTTTGGTTTAAAATTTTCAGACTGGTTTGAATTTTATTTTTTATTGTCTCATATTCGTTACCATAATCTGAAACACAGTGAAATAAAAATCAAGCTGGTTTCAAATATTTTAAACCAAAGATAAATTTAAACCACAACATGTGCATCAATAAGGGCATAAAAATTTGTTTTAAGTAACAGATGTTGCTATTCGTGGTGTTCTTCTTATTGGTACCAAAGTGATCTTTCACTGATTGTTTGGAATTTTTTGTGTCAATATTTTGTAGATCAAACAGCCTGAGGACTACAAGTTGTGGCTTGAAACCATGAGTGCTGAGTTTCCCGACAGGTTTAAGAGACTGTTTGCAGGACCAATGTGGAGTGGCCTTAAAAAGGAGGATGTTTGCAAGCCAGAAAAGGTACAAGTAGTTCCATGCCTGTATTAACTTAAAAATAAACCCAAAATATTAAAGACAACTCTTTCTGTATTAACTTTCATTCTGCAACAATTTTATGTGTATAATTAGAACTTGAAAATAATACTGTTGCGGTTTTCAGGAAAAACACCAAATATTTAACTTGATAGGTATACACTGAACTCAAAGCCTGTATAACAAGCCATAATTTATTTGATTTCAGGCCAGGGTAAATGTTGCCAGTGTAAGCAGAACAACACAATGGAGACAAGACAGTGAGTCACCATTTACAATGGACCCCTTCCTACAGGTAAAATTAATAATATGCATATTTGCCTATCAATTTACAGGAACAGTAGCATTGCTGCATTTGTATACAAGTCATGCAGTATTTTAGGTAGACTGAAGGTCTAGTCAAAAGACAAATAGGGACTTCAATGTCTACTAAGAGATTTTTTTTGCAGTGTTTTATTTCCCCAAAATGCTGACTCGTCATGTTTTTTCATGTTTCACACAGTCGAAGGTGGGGGAGGGGGAGGAGGGTGAGACAAGTGCATATCTGGTGGGATATTTGCATTGATTTTGCCAGTTCTTTGTGGTCTTCAAAGCAGAGTTGGATAATAAAGCAGGTCATTGCCATACTGCTAGATTATACATACAGGTACAAATCACAAACACTATTCCCTTAGGTTGCAGCACTTGACCAGCTAAAGTCAACTAACCCTGACGGGAGGTTTTGGATCAAGATTGATGCCACAGATGTCAAAACGTGTATGATGGAATCCTGGGAGAGAAAGGTATGGAATGGAGATGAAGACCTTGGAGATGGAAAGCTACAGGAACTGAGAGATGAATATGAGGATAGGATGGAAGATATGCATAAGCTGAAATTAAGAGATGTGGCTGTGGTAAAGGAGGTCCTACCAAGAGTACTTGATGCTTTAACAGGAGACATTTCCTTTCTGGATAAAGGCTTTCAAGAGGCATCAGACCACTTTGAGAAGAAAAGTAGGCAGGCAAATTGTCCTGAGGCAACTTTGAAGGAAGCCAACTGGGAGGTAATAGAGTTCCAGATCTTGCTGCAGCAGAGTCAAGAGCTCCATCATAAACTTGAAGATGCACTTGTCAGCATTGCTGATGCTAACAGAGCTGAATATGTGTTGCCTGAAATCCATGACCTGGCATCCCAAAGTTTCATGTACTTGAGGAACCTCTTCAAAAAGAAACGAATAGCAGCAACACATGTCCTGGTGCTGATGTTGTCGGATGAGAAGAGATCGAGGAAGCCATATGCATTACCAGTTAGATTTGTGCCATGCAGAACTCTTAAGGATCAGTTCATCAGAGATTTGACAAAGGATCTTAAAGAGGAGATGACAAAAAGGAATTTGTCACAGGTGAGCCACTGGTAATTTTCCTACCTTATGTGTTGAAAACATACTGTACAAAAGTATGGATATATACAATGTAAAAAACATATTTCATGATAGAATACATTTTTTTGAATTAGTTAAAAAAAGAGGTTTCATCTGTTTTTCAATCCACCCAGCTCGTTAGGCCTAGAACTTAAATCTATTCAGCAACATAAAAATATTCATGCTGCCCCTGGATGTCCATGAAATGAATACCCCCTTTCCCTGCACTTTTTCAGGGTTTCCGGCACCTCTCCGTTGCCTATGTGGTGATGTGTTTTGCCTGTAAACATAACATACTAATAGTGACAAGCTAGTCATTTTTATGTAATGACTTATAAATTGGATTGAATATTCTTCATTATGACAGGCACTGTTACTGATGAGGAGTTCTGCTCTTTGAGGTCTCAAGGTGAGACACGGCCCTTACATCTGTGGCAGTTAATTCATGATGCGAAGGAGAGTGTGAGCAGGTGCAGCAGAAAAACCCTCCTTGATAAGCTTCAGCAAGTTGGTGGTGAGTGACTAATCTACATGTTCAATAATGTGGATATTAACCAAATTCTGCTGCACTTTTAAACTGTCCATGCTATGAACTGATTATCAATACCCCACCATTGATTATCAAAGCCTTCATATTTTAAGAGATTAAAGGATAACAAGGTCCTCACAGTAATGTCTAGAGGTAAGGCACCTACATTAACAAATGACTTATTATACACCTTGGTTTTAAAAGGTGAGGGGAGAGGGCCAGGAGGATGCCTACTTAAGATGTGATCATAAAGTATCACATAGCAAGCAGACCAACAAAAATCTCTTTTGTCACTTCGCTTGGAAATGTATCAATAACAATTAAGGCAAAAATATAGGTTGGTCATTTTCCTTTGAACAGGAAATTTTTTGTCTATGAATTTTCATCCTTAAAGTTGTTAATGTTTTTTCATTTTCAATTAGTTGATCCAGATGGAAGACCTATAGTACGATCACGAGATCCTGATGTACCAGATGAGTTGATTGCACAGCTTCATGAGCTAAGGAATGGTGCCAATGGAATGTCATTGGAAGATGCAATCACTTTTGTACGTGGCAATCTTGTTCCTGCTGGCTACAGTCCATATCCTTTCAGACGTGACACCCCAGAGTCTCTCTTGGATAAGCTACGGTCAATTGTTGCTACTTGCAAATTCAGGGCAACTGTTGACTATTGGAAAGAAAGGGGAGTGGACTTCTCGATGTACCTTTACATCCCTGAAGTTGATCCTGTGACTGGCGAGGAGAGACATGACCGTGGCGACCACAACCACCTATTCAGACGTGCAGCTGGCAGTATTAGACAGGGTAAAGACCCTTCTCTGAATTTCGAGGCCTTTGACGAGGTGGTGATGGATTCTCTCAGCGGCCTAACCCATGCAGCTCTTATTGGAAAGAGAAAGCAGTCCCTTGTTGATGCTGAGCGACTCATATCCTCCCATGTCGTATCATCACTCCGTCGCAGTGGTCATCACCGAGAGGCTCGACATGTTGAGTTATTGACGCAGTGGCACGAGGCTACTGATGGTAGGGGTCTAACACAGTTGCAGCGCTGCAAATACAATTACAAGATGCTCAATTATCTGTTGGATGAGTGGATGTCTTGGCATGTTGACACATACGACTTCCGGACCATTGACATCAACAGGTTAACACAGTGCAAGATTATTAATAACTAGTTAAATGGTAACAACAATAAATACTTAAAACAATACAAAATTATACTATGAATTACGATAAAACAACCCTCCAAGTTTTAACTAGAATATATATTGTCTTCTGCCAGCTTCGCATACCAAAATAATTATGTGCCGTACATCATGTAGTCATCAGTGCGAGTACAAAAAAGGGGGCTTAACAGAAAACTGAGGCCAGAAATGAGAAATACCAAATTTATTATTAAAATTATTAAGCACCTATCCACTTAAAATTAATTATGAATTTTATTAATCAAACTTTTAACAAGCAGGGTTTATTCTATAAATCCTTATTTTTCAACTACAAATCCCTTGTTTGCTGTTCCTTTATTTACGCCAGTTGATTGCATTCGGGGCTTCTCAAGAGAAACAATGGTAGAAATGACAACCAACATCGAAAGCCAGGAGCACAGAAGAAGACAAAACCATGAGATTGGCTATGCTGAGCATCCCAGGGCTGGTGGGACAGATGACCTGGAGACGTTTTTCAGCATTGCTCACCGTTACCTTGGACTTGTTTTCTCTCTAAAACAGTTCAAAGAGAAATGGCCAAAACTTGTCAGGTATAGTACATGAAGAAACTGTCATGAATCTCTGTTCTGTCCACAACAGTGTCTATGTTCTGATCTAGTACAAAACATGTAATAAGCTTAAGATTTAAGGTTATTGAGCAAAGGTGTTTGGAAATAGGTCAAGGTACTGGTACTTTCAATTTTCTAAACGTAGCAATTTTTCTTTAATACAGGAAACAAGCTTGTAAACTAAGCATAAGGTCATGTATTGCGCATCCCTACTGGACATAGTTTTACGCGAGATTAGCATGCGTGCATCAAAATGAATTTACCAAGCAATTGTGACTATAATCATAGTGATATTACGAGCATTTATTGGGTATAAACAGGGTGCTGCTTCTTAACGAGCATGTGTGCCCCCCTCCCCCCCTAACAAACAATCCATAGCCAAAGTTTGGCTAAAATCTCAGTGCACGTTTAATTCCAGTAGAGTAACCAAAAGCTTTTTTAAGTCCTAGCTATACAAAAGAAATCTTTTATTTTGTTTCAGGGAATTCTGCAAAAGAATGGATAACACTCTTCCATTCCACTTCTTCACTCTAAATGAGAGGTTTAGAGGTGAAGATGACTATCCATCATTCGATGACTGCCCAGAGATTGATGATGATGTAGATGCAGCCCACCACCCCCTTCGCCTCCACCGTTTAAGAATCAACCAGAGAGAAGATGGGTCTAATCTTTCCACAGGGAGGTCATTTCTTGCTGCTCGACACAAAGGCTCACTTAGGCAGCGGCTTCACAGGCCTGTGTTGGGACCACCCCCTGTACCTCATCACATGCAGCTCCTCCCGTGAAGTTTTGTTGTACCTTATTCTTACTTTCTTTGTATTTTCAAGGGTACTAGTTTGTGGAATTTTAAAAATTTCAAAATAATCGTGAAACTGTAGTAAGGATACCAAACATTTGTTTCTATTTGAATGAAAAAAACTTCCACTTTGAGAGGAAGGTTAGCATGACGATGAAAATAAAGCCTTTATTATTTCCAAAAAAAACTTCCACTTTGAAAGAAAGGCTGTAGTAAGGATACCAAACATTTGTTTCTATTTGAATGAAAAAAACTTCCACTTTGAAAGAAAGGTTAGCATGACGATGAAAATAAAGCCTTAATTATTTAGAGATAGAAAAAATGTGCTTGCACTGCATTGAGAAATTTGTGAAAGAAAAATATTAAGACTGTGATAGCTGTTCTTTATTGCTTGTAAACAGTGAAATTAAGATTTGTGAGCCCACTGCCTTAACTGATTTAACTTTGAAGAATTTGTTGATTTAACTGAAAGATGTGCAGTGATTTGAATGTAACTTCATTCAGCAATTTCATATTTATATCATACAATAGGTAGATATTATCAACAATCAAAAGTTTCTTAAGTCATGTTGTCCCTTATTAGAACAGAATAAGGCTTTGAACAGTCCCAGTGTATATCAAATGATGTAAATAAGCAAAAAGAAAGACTCATCAAGTAAATGAATTTTTTTGTTAATGCCATTCAATTTCAAAACTGCATTTTATGTAGTGATTATTAATGTGATCCCCCCATCCCCTTGTCAACTCAACTTTTAACTACCTTTTTACTTTGTACCCTCAATTATATTTGCAATACATTTTTTTACATGGATATAAAATAATGAAATTTACTGTTAATTTTCATTGGCATGTATCAACTTGAGAACAAAACTGTACCAGGTCCTGATTCCCGTGTGTCACAAACAAACAAATGATTGGACAAATGTGAATGTACAGTTATGAAAATACATTTGAAGCCATACTCACCCAGTGGAAGGTCAATGTAAATTCACGGAGGGGTGGGGGTTCTCAAAAGCCACAAATATTTTATATAAGATAAAACGAACTCTAGATTAACTTTTAATCCAGGGTTAGTGTAAATCGGCTTTCGAACAACCCAGCCCAGGAGGGGTGGGAAATTTGAAACCAAAAAACCCTTCCCTGGGAGGTGTATGGACATTTGTTGGAACATCATCATAAAAAACAACTTAAAAGTGGTCTGTAGCAACTGTAGAAGTGCAGTTACATTATTGAAAGAAAAAGCTTTCTTTTCTGGCTTTCCAGGTAACTAATTGATAAGCCTGATGGGTCGGTGATCCTTACAACATTTTGACCACCAAAAAGCAACCAATGTATTTAACAAGCAATTCATTCACTAAAAGTTAAGGCAACAATATTTTATATGCAAATTACAACTTTGAGATCAAAAGATTTAGCACAACCCCTCAAAGATGGCATGTGCTTAACATGCATGTGTTTAAAGTGCCACTGGGACGAAAATTCATAGGTTTATTTCCGCCAAATTCTGTCGCAGAATATCGCGTTTTGTTCATATTTCCCCAGAAAACTGAACAACAAACCTTCCATGCTAATATTTTTTAGCTCCAAAGTCGAGTAAAATGTGTCCGCCATTACTGAAAACGTGTTCCTGGGTGATTGCGCAATTTACTAGCTTGTGACGTCAGAGGCTCACCTCAGTCGCGTTTCCTTGTGTTTTGACTGAAGATGTCTACCGTCGACTGCGAAACCTCCGAAGAGTATTTCTACGATTCGGAACAGTCTTTAGCTTCTGAAGCCTCTGAGGATTCGTTTCATTCGGCAAATGAAGAATTTTTCTTACCGTACGATGTAAGAACTGATGGGAGGTTTCAACTAGTAATCTTGTCAACAAACTGTTTAAAGCTTTTTTTCTCGCCATATTATTTGAGTTATTTGGCGGGAGTTCAAAACATAAGCGAAATATGCTTAGACAATGATTGTAGTTCAGGCCCCAGTTGCTCAAAAAGTGGACAACTCTTTTTCAACGGATAAGTCGCTGTCCGGTGGATAAAATTTATCGCTTCATCTCGGTTGTTCAAAGCTTGGATAGCGCTATCCAGCCAGCTGTTCAGCCGCTATCCAGCGATCATAAAGTTGCCCATTCCAAGGTACGTTGTGTAACTGTTATCCACTGTAAACCTGTAGCAAAATAGACATGGCTATTCGAAGAATTGATCTTTTAAGCTGTGGAAATTTAGACAAAACACCTATGAAAACTTTAGACTTTGATGCTCGCGAATTCTCAACCAAGGGTCGATCGATGTTACCGTTGGCGTGGGAGAAAATAAAAGAAGCGATACTTTGTCTGCCGTTGTTTATGTTCATTATATGTTATAAAAAATCATTGATATTTTTGGCCATTCTTGGCATAGTCTGGGAAACTTTCTTGAAAAACCGTAATTGTTGTAGTCAGCTGGCAGGCAGCTTATCGTGTCTATCATAGTACAGTGGTCACTCAACAGATTGAAACACAAGTGCTTGGTGCTGCTAAATATTTTAAACAGTTTTATAGCATTCTTTTTCTGAGCCGAAAGAAGTGAAATAAATCAAAACCCTATTTTTCAAGAACTGGAGGCCTTGTGTGACCGGAATCTAAATATTTGTAGTCAAAATCAAAAGCCACAAGGAAAATTTTCCGCTGCTCAACAACAACATGCGGACCGCCGAGGAAACGAAGCTTTCGCTTGCCTTATTCGCTGCGTAAAAATAATAACTTGAGATTTAATCATTTTTCTTAGTAGTTCATTTACTAAGATTGCTATGACAGGTAAAAGAAATAAAATTGTTAAACCTTAAGGCAAATAGTGGCGTGCGATATTTTTTCCCAACTTCAATTTCCACGCACCGACGATCCGATCGAACAACAACAACAACATTTTATTTGCATTCCAAATTACAAATGCCATTGCACATAGAAAAGAGAAAGAAAAAAGTTGCAAAATCGATTAATTTACAATTTCTGTGTCTAGTGGTCCATTTCTTAATGCAAAAGCTTCGTAAATGAAGTAACCTAATTTTTTTACAAGTGAAAGCGTCAATGCTATTTAAGAGAAATACAATTTTAAGAATCGAAATCGGAATATTTACTAATATAAATATCGTCCATTAAAGATTTTCTAATTGCATCATATCTATTGCAAGATAAGAGGAAGTGTACTTCGTTTTCAACTTCATTTGAGCTACAGCATTGACAAATTCTCAGATGCTCAGCAAGTCTAGGGGTGGAATGTCTTCCATTTTCAATTCTTAGGTTGTAATTACCTAACCTAAGTTTCGCTACTGCCCGAACCATAATGTCAATCGACTGTTTACCAACAGGGAATAAAGAGAGAAAAGTTTCTCCACATTCAGGATGGTATGTTATAACATAAATGTCCATGCCTCTAAGCGATTACTGCTCTGAAATTAACACACGCGGGATTAAAAAAAGGAAAAGATAAGCACTACAAACTACATCAGCTTAATCACGGCGGTCAGGATTGCATTCGCCGAGGATCTTCGCGCTAGCAGACGGCAGAACTGAAAGGGTTTTCCACGACGATAATAAATTTCAAAATACGTTAAAAGAAAATCAGTTTTGCACAATGGTGGATGCGTTGAAAAGGAAACAAACTATCACTTCAACTGCGTCATAAGATTAGGTAAGTTTACCTTTCGTCTTGTTCGCGCAAACAATGTTTTTTTTTTCAGTTCTTTTTTCCATATGGTTGGAATAGGCAATGGAATGATCGACCTCTGGGATCTTGCGACATGAACAGCCCTCTGGAAAAACTCGTCCATGAAGTGATCAAAATGCCTCTCGGTTTGAAATTCGCACTGTGTGAGTATGAACATTGTCCTTTTTTCCATTGCGGGTCCGCTAGCAGGGCTTCAATGAAGCAAAATACCAGCTCGGTGGTTGGGTTTATTGTTGTAGCATTGTACAACACAAGTGCTACATGTCATTACTGCTGTAGCAAGGAAGATTTCAAAGTCGTGCAACAAACAGTTGGCAACAAATCTTTCCTTGAGGACAATTTACTTTCCCGTGGGAAGTAACCATGTGAAGGCACTAGGTTTGAGGTGAGCCTCTGACGTCACTTCCGCTCATTCGCAAGACAGTTTCCGGAACAAGGGCCAGTAATGGCGGCCGCAAAATCTCGATAAAAACCGTCCGAAAAAAGCAACTCCTAGTCGTCGTAATAAGTTGAAATTTGGCAGGGTGACTAAGAACCACAAACTATGCTCGAAAATGTAAAAACATGGAATACCAAAATTCTGGTCGCAGTGGCACTTTAACATGCAGATGCAAGAAAAAATTTGTTAATCATTGTAGTTATAAGTATCATTGTCCCTGGGCCAGCGCCCCTGCTTGGTAACTACCAAAGTTGGTATGTATTTAAATTGGTTAATCGACCAAATGAACGAATACTCAATTTTCTTGAATTTCACAATTTTCACTAGATCAGCTAAAAGGGTGTCAAGAATTTTCTGCACTTTCTTTCCTGGTATGTAGCCAATAGATAGCCACTCTTGATTATTTAATTGCACTTGTGCAGCAACAGCATTTTCGTCGGCAACATTCGTTGGCTCATAAAATAGCCTTAAAGGAATTTCCTCTCCAGCTTGCTGCTTAAACTTGCACGACTTGAGCGCCGCTTGGAAATGCTCGTGGTAAGTGCACCCCTTTAACTTGACATATTCAGTGTATAATGGCACTACCAAGTCCAAAACATCATCATCTTCATCATCATCATCATCATTTGCCACAGCCACATCCACAGGTAACTCTTCTTCCTTGGCCACATTATCAGTGTCTTTGGTGGTATGTTCTTTTGTAATAATTACATTGTTTGGCTCAGGGAACCTACTGCAATTGCATTCAACTGTTTCAGGGTCCAGCCATGGCATTTCTGGATATTGATTTTCTTCATAATCACTCCTTGGAGGTAATGGGGCAGACACTAAACTGTGATTTCCAAGAACTTCAATCCTACTGATTAGAACCACCACTTTTCCTTCATCCATCTGTAAACAAAGACAGGAAATATTGTTTGATGAAATACACATGCATGGACAAATGAGTTGTATTACAAATGCAGTGTAGTAAAGTTAACAAAAGAAATCAACTACACAGTATGACAGACTCGGTGGTCAAAAGACAGACTTTTTTCTACATTCTCACCGAGGAAATGCTACGATTTGAAACCTTGTAAAACCTTTGCAAAGTCATTACAGGCTGTAGCCTACATATTACCGAACCAGGGATGCTTAACAAACATTAAAAAGACATTTAGCGTGTCAAAAACTCGAGCTACTACGAAGGAAAGTTACAGAATCTAAATTTCGAACTCAGCTGGTTCACGAACACATCGCGACATTTGCCGCATATTTGACTCTGAAAACGAGAAAACGTTGAAGAGAACGGAAACTTGACTTACCTCAAAGAAACAACTTGCTTTCACTCTACAAACAATCGGGGATCTCTTGTTTTCTAAGCAATCCCTGATTTCCTTTGTGTAAAGAAACAACACAAGCCATCTTGAGCGAAGATCTGACAGGAAACTCACGTGTCCAAGCACGCTTATTAAGTTTAGAGAAGCTACTCCACTAAAGGAATATTCGAATTGAACGTTTGAATCAATACAGTGGACATAAAGCGAGTCTGCTGTAGAGAAAGGAGCGCAATTTCCATCAACAATTTCCATCGCCTCGAAGAACTCTCCACTCGCAAATGCGACAAATGAGAAGGTCACATGATAGACGCTTTGATAATATGCTTTGACTAGGCGCGCAAAGCATGCCGGTGAAACGTCCTCCTTTCTCCTCACCTGAGGAGGATAGACCTGACCAAATGTGGTACCTACCTCATTTCCCGGTTTTGAGGCCTGATAAGTCAGCCACTAAAACTCGCATTGTGTTTGATGCATCAGCTAAATTCAATGACGTGTCATGTGACTAAATGTAATTTAGGCAAAGTTAACATCGAAGCAATGCTCTCTAGCAACCTTTGGATGCAGGAAGCTCGCTTGCAACCTTGGTGGTTCGCTGGGGCACTCTGTGACGCCTATACGCAGTTGGCCACTACCGCTGGCCGCTTATAGCTCGGGGTGGCCCTAGGGCCCTCGCAGGGGCTCTTCGTAAGCTTTCACACAGCGTGTCGTTCGCTTTCATTTGCAAGCTCATTTCGCTAACACAGTTGCTCGCAAGCTTCGCAATTTTTGTCAAGTTTTTCGCCCTGTTCGTTCGCTCTTCCGTCGTTTATGCACTATGGAGGGCGACTCGGGCACTACACGCCTCACCAACAACAGCCTGTCGGCCAGTTTCTTCGTGTCTTCGAGTGCTGCCTTGCCGTCCACGACAGCTCCTTCTGTTGTGTCGTCCGTTGCTGCAAGCGTGGCCATGCCTGTCCCGCCGCCGACCTCAACAATCACGCTCGATCCAGCCTTTGTAGCGGCGGTGGCGGCGGCAGTCCAAGCTGTACTTGCTCCGGTTATTCCCCAAGCTTCGTCTTCGGGAACTTCGCCGCCCTCTTCTAACATTGGAGCCGCATGCTTGCCCGGCCTGGCGACCTTGCCATCTTCGTCTGGGGGCGTTCCTGTCCACGCTAACAGCCTCGAGCAACGTACATCGTCGTTCTTGGCGTCTGGAGTCCCCCCTTACAACGCACAATCAAGCCTTCAGCCCGTGGCTCCACAAGGTAGGCAAATGCTTTCTGTTCCTTCTTTTATATCAACCTTCGCGCCTCCTCGCTCGGCGATTCCTAGCCTGGCGATCGCCACAGGTACTTCTCCTTCCGTGCCATCCCCCGTTAGTTCCGCGAGTCTTGGCCTGCCTTCGTCCTTCCAACAGCCGTTCGTCCTGCCCCCTGGCTTTACTCCGGTTCTGGCAAAGACAGTGAGCCAACTTCTCGCCGGCAAGTTCATCGATCTGGGGATTTGCTGTCGGCGAATATTACGGAGAAGGAACCTGAGTCGCAAGTTTACTTCGGCGGTCATTTGGTCGTCACACCTTCGGCGAAGAAACATCGTCGCAAGATCGACGACATTGTATCATGGTCCGAAGCGTTTTCCATCTTCACGCTGATTTTAACCTCTTACTTTCCACACCGCTGGAAAGACCTAACTTGCTACAAGTTGCTAATTTTGCAGACGCAGCGCCATTTTAGCGGTCGGGTATGGCGTGCCTACGACTTAGCCTTTCGCCAACACGCAGCCGCGACCAAGCTGGTGGACTGGTCATCCATGAACTCTGAGCTTTTTAACTTCCACGCGGCCGGGGCTTTTCTTCGTCCCGGTGCTAGTGGCATGAGTCCCGACGTCCCAGAACCTTCCGGAGCGCCGTCTTCGAAAATAATTTGCCGTTCATGGAATCGAGGTCGCTGTTTGTCCCAGTACAACTACTGCAGATACGCCCATCGTTGCAGCCTCTGCTCCGGCCCTCATCGCTGTTCCGAGTGTTCCGTTCGCACAGAATCTGCCTCCAGGGGCGACCACAAACCCTCTTCTCCACCTCCCCCAGCTTCCGCCTCGCCCCCGAAGGCCAGACGTCATTGAGAGGCGAACTTTTGACGCTTTCCCCGGCGTACATTAGTGGACATAAACTTTGGATCATTATTTTTAGTTTTTGCTTGTTATTGTTCATTTTCGGCCCTTACGTGCCGTAGTTGTATATATACTTGCTAGTTTTTCAAGTCACTCGGCTAGGCCCCTCCCCCCCTTCCCTTGTTTTTATTACACCTGTAGCCTATAGGCCTTGATTCTCGTCTGATTATCGTGTATTTTTCGTACCTTTGCAGTTTTTTTTTGCAATAAATTTCCTTCGAGCTAGTTTGGTTTCCTCTGTTTCTTGCCTATCCCCTTCTGCCGTTGTCGCAGCGCTTTTCTCCACCCTTACTTATCAGGCATTCCATTTCTTGCTCTCTTACTGCAGCCGGCTCAGTACTTCCTCCCGTCTCTGCCGTTAGCCCATTGCACCCTCAGGAATTCGCACGCGAACTAGCCAGCCATCCAGACCAGCAGCAGGCCTCCTATGTCCTCCAGGGTATCCAAAACGGCTTCAAGCTTGGCTTTCAGTCATCGGGTCACCTCAAGGCTGCCAAAAAGAACAGACAGTCGGCCCTCATGCATGCTTACGTGGTAGACGAGTATTTGGACGAGGTCATGTTGGGTAGGGTTGCCGGCCCCTTTCCCTCCCCTCCGTTACCTAACTTACACATCAGCAGCTTTGGGGTTATTCCCAAAAAGGGGCAACCTGGGAAGTGGCGCCTGATCGTCGATTTATCGTCTCCTGGAGGTTCTAGCGTGAACGACGGCATTGACCCCCAGGAGTTCACTCTCCAGTACATTCGCTTGGATGAGGTGATCCGCATGGTGTTGCGCTACGGCCCAGGAGCCTTAATGGCCAAGTTCGACGTTGAGGCTGCCTACCGGAATATAGCCATCCATCCTGACGACCGATTTCTACTAGGCATGAAATGGCGTGGCCAGTACTACGTTGACCTCACTCTGCCCTTTGGCCTCTGCTCCGCCCCTTTCATCTTCAGTTCAGTAGCCGATATGGTGGAATGGATCCTCCTTAACCAGCATGCAGTGTCCGACTTATTGCATTACCTGGACAATTTTATCACAGCTGGACCCCCGCACTCTCCTCAGTGCGCATACAACCTGAGCACCGCCTTGGCAGTCTGCAAGTCTCTGGGACTCCCTCTTCACCCCAATAAGTGCGTTGGTCCAGCTACATCTCTTTCTGTCCTAGGAATTGAGCTTGACTCGGTTCAGCAAGTTGCCCGCTTACCAGAGGAAAAGCTTCTGGCACTCAACCAACTCATTCACACCTGGCTCCAGCGTACCTGGTGCAAGAAGTGCGAACTTGAATCTCTGATTGGTCACCTGCACCATGCTGCAAAGGTGGTTTGGCCTGGCAGAACCTTTCTTCGTAGACTTATCGATCTGCTTTACTGCTTTTGTAACAGGGATCATCCCATCCGCATCAATCGAGAGTTTCGCCAGGATTTACTGTGGTGGCAGCGCTTCCTTTCCTCTTGGCACGGCGTCGGGTTCTGGCTGTACCCGGGCATGTCCCCATTAGCTGACATAGAAGTCACCTCCGATGCTGCTGGATCCCTCGGATTTGGTGCCTACTCTCAGGGTCAGTGGTTCTATGGCCCGTGGTCTCCTACTCAGCCCAACAATCTATCGCCTACAAAGAATTTGTGGTGTGGTGATTTCAGCTCATTTGTGGGGTTCTCATTGGTCGAGAAAACACGTCCTCTTTCGCTCCGATAATCAGTCCGTGGTGGCTATGCTCACGTCCAGGACCTCAAAGGTTCCTGCTCTGATGCACCTACTTCGGGATCTCCTGCTGTCTGCTGTGCGTTGGGGGTTTTCCTTCTCTTCTGTTCATGTTCCCGGCATTCAAAACAATGTTGCTGATGCAATTTCTCGCTTTCATTGGCAGGAGTTCCGCCGCCTGGCCCCGGAGGCTCAGCTGAACCCGTGCCCTATCCCACAGCTTCTTCTGGACAGCTTGATACCTCCCTACTAGAGGAACGATGCCGGCAATTCCTGGTCCAAGGTCTGGCTCCCTCAACTCGCAAGTCATACGCTTCCGGTCAAAGAAAAATTTATGATTTCTGCCTCCAAGCTGGGAAGCTCCATCCAAATGGATCTCCTTGTCCAGTAGATGAATGGACGCTGTGTCTGTTTGTTTCCTTCCTTGGAGATTCTATTCAGCATTTGTCCATCAAAGTTTACCTCTCTGCCGTTCGCTCTCTTCACATCGAGCAAGGTTTTCCTGACCCATTAATTAACTGCTTGCGCCTACAACGCGTGATGAGAGGGATAAAGCGTTCTCAAGGTTCCCCCGCTGCCCGGGTCTTCCCGTGACCGATAGTATCCTTTCTCTCGTTCACCAGGCCTTGGACCTCTCATCTTTCGATCACTGCATGTTTTGGGCAGCGTGCACCTTGGGCTATTTTGGTTTTCTGCGTTCAGCTGAATTTACTGTACCCAACCTAGCCAGCTTCTCGCCAGAGCTTCATTTGTCGGTTGCAGATGTCTCAGTGGACTCCAGGCTCTCTCCCTCAGGCATGCGTACCTGGATTAAAGCATCCAAGACGGACCCGTTCCGAAAGGGCTGCTTCATTCACATTGGTTTGGGAAAGGCTCCTCTCTGCGCTGTCCACGCCATGCTGTCTTACCTGGCACTGCGGGATAATCAGCCTGGCCCATTATTTCTGCTCCAATCTGGCCAACCTCTGTCTCGCGCTAATCTGATGAACTGGCTAAGAGAAATCCTGTCTTCAGCTGGGATTTCAGGCAATTTTTCCAGCCACAGCTTCCGCATCGGAGCAGCGACTGTCGCGGCTCGCAACGGTGTCCCTGATCACCTTATTCAGGCTCTAGGGCGTTGGACAAGTAACGCTTACCAGCTATATATAAGAACTCCGTCGGAAGCCTTGGCGAGTCTTTCCAATCGTCTGGCGTAATTCGGCTTTGCCTTGTGATTGCTCATCTTGTCCTCCGTCACGGTCAGGCTGAGGTTCATCTGGTTGGAGAGAATCACTGTGAGAGTACGTCAACATCCTTCCCTTCAGCTAGCATCGCAGCTCGGTTAGCTCACAGCCTGCTCTGGGACTGGGTAAGTGCTAGTTTTTTTTTTTGGCTTTTCCATTGCATGCTGGCCACATGATGCTTGGGGTTTTTGGAGTTGGAGGTCCCATTCTCCCTCTTCGCTGGCCCCTCCTTTTCAAGCACCCTGGGGTTGGGGTTTGGGTGGTGGCCGCTTCAGGGTTACCATGGATACCTCCTTCCCTGCTGTGCATCGCCGGGCTCCACCAACCTTGAGGCACCAACGCCCAAGCTCATCTATTGTTGATGAGTTTAAATGTGGCTAAATGTAATTTAGGCAAAGTTAACCTCGAAGCAATGCTCTCTAGCAACCTTTGGATGCAGGAAGCTTGCTTGCAACCTTGGCGGTTCGCTGGGGCACTCTGTGACGCCTATACGCAGTTGGCCGCTACTGCTGGCCGCTTATAGCTCGGGGTGGCCCTAGGGCCCTCGCAGGGGCTCTTCGTAACCTTTCACGCAGCGTGTCGTTCGCTATCATTCGCAAGCTCATTTCGCTAGCACAGTTGCTCGCAAGCTTCGCAATTTTTGCCCAGCCCACCCTCCCTCGGGTAGGTCATAGAGCCTCGTGATAGGTTGGTAAGTATTCCACTGAGTCCTTCAGTGTGACGGTGCCTAGGTGGGTGGTGGCCGCTTCAGGGTTAGCATGGATATCTCCTTCCCTGCTGTGCATCGCCGGGCTCCACCAACCTTGAGGCACCAACGCCCAAGCTCATCTATTGTTGATGAGTTTAATCTGAATGACATAGTACTACTAGGGCCCAAACTCCAGAATGACTTGTTTGCAGTACTACTAAGATTTTGTCGTGACCCAGTGGCCCTGCTGTGCGATATCAGAGAAATGTACCTGCAGATTAAGTTGAGACCTGAAGATCAGCCTTATTGTCGCTTCTTGTGGCGAGATTTGCATAATTCCCCCTAGCAGCTGAGACCGTTCTGAAAGTACGTATGTGGATGACAGCATGGACTCTGTTCCTGATGTTGAAACTGGTGTAGAGCTGTACAGCCAGCTGTCAAAACTATGGGGATCTGCCAGGATGCATGCCAGGAAATGGTTATCGAACGTACCAAAAGTCTTACAGTGTATTCCAACTTCAGACTGTGCAACTCAAGTCGACCTTGACAGTGGGGAGCTGCCTCCTGTTAAAACACTTGGCGTTCTGTGGTGTCCCATGGAGGATGTATTCAAGTTTCAAGTTAACCTGCTTGATAAGAACCATGACCATACGAAACGCAGTTTCCTCAAGAAGATAGCAACATTGTTTCACCCTCTCGGCTTGCTGTCACCGTATACCATGTGTGCCAAAGTTCTGCTCCAAGAGATGTGGGCGAGTGGTGTGGACTGGGACGAAACAATCAATACAAACCTGTCATTGAGAGCTACCCAGTGGTTTGATGAACTAGCTGTGCTACCTTCCCTTCACGTTCCGTGATGTCTGAGAACCCCGTATGCAGTTAAGGAAGTAACACTGCACACGTTTGCTGATGCATCCCAAGAAGCATATGGCACAGTTTGTTACACCAGACATCTCTATGAGTACGGGTCTGTCAGCTGCCGTCTTGTGGCTTCCAAGTCGCGTGTTGCACCACTCCAAGCCATAAGCATACCTCGACTGGAACTGATGGCCACTGTAGTAGGACTCAGGCTTGGTGAGACAGTTGGAAGAGTACTTAGAATTGAGAATCATCGCTGGATTTTCTGGTCAGGCAGTATGGATGTGCTTTACTGGATTCGTGGACACAGTAGAAAGTTCAAGCCGTTTGTAGCCAATCGCGTTGCCGAGATCCAAACCTTAACAACCCCTGACCAGTGGAGGCACGTGTCCAGTAGACAGAACCCAGCTGACCTACTGACCAGAGGATTGAGTGTTGCTAAGCTGATCGATGAAGAGAAGTGGTGGATCGGACCGTCATTCCTGAAGCAAGATCCAACTGAGTGGCCTGAGAACAGAGTTGAAGTCAAGAGAGGTCCAGACATAGAAGTCCATAAACCATAACAGGAAGCAGAGCAAGCAGAGGGGCAGACATTCCTTGCTTCGACAAGTGAAGACCGCCTGAAACCACAAAAGTACTCGAGTTCCAGTAAATTTACAAGAGCAACTGCAAGGGTAGACCACTTCAAAGAGAACTGTCGTTTACCAGCAGCTCTTCGAAAGAAAGTGCCTTGAAACCTGATGAAGTCGTTACTTCAGAAATGAGATACATCAGACAGGCACAACAAGAAGTCTTTGCAGAAGAGATCCCTGCAGTGAAAGCCGGAAAGGAACTCCCAAGTGGGAGTAAGCTGCTGCCACTGAGACCTGTGCTGGATGAGGATGGCGTCCTTAGATGTGATGGAAGACTTCGTTGTGCAGACTTTTTGCCTTGGGAGACCCGTCATCCCATCATCCTGCCACGTAATCATTGGATTACAATGCTCATAATCAGGCACGCACATGAGCAGAACCAACATGCTGGGACTAATCAAGTACTAGCACAGCTTTCAGTCCAGTATTGGATAATGTCAGGAAGAGGGGCTATAAGGGAGTGGGAAAGAGAATGTATGCAGTGTAAGAGAAGGAAAGCTTCCCCAGCCAAGCAGATAATGTCAGATGATATATCTATACATCGACCTGCAGACACCGGCGAAAATACATTCTTAAGTACAATAATTAGTCAGACATCGAGCGGACATTTACGCGCGCGCAAGTATAATTTTTAAATGTCAACGGTTCCTTACGCACGCACTTAAAATTTAAATTGCGGCATTTTAAAAAAACGGTCTCTTGTCACGCGAACATATTGCTGATGCAAACCTTAATGATACTTCAGTGTATATGGAGATTAACTGATGAGTGGATCAACTCCGTGTTGGTCTACGAAACAGATTTGTATTAAAATCCATGTGCCCTCATTGAGTTGTCCATCTACTAGTATATATATATATACAAATTTAAAGATAGAAAGTAATTGTAACTCGAGTTTCACGCACTAAGCGATCATCAGACTGAGTGTACATGTGAGAAAGTTTCAGTTATAAGGTTAAAATTTCAAATTTAAGAACGGTTGGAACGGCGCCTGTTCTGATTCTGATTGGTTGTTCCGACAACCAATCAACCAATCAACCAATCAGAACAGGCGCCATTCCAACCATTCTTAAATTTGAAATTTTAACCTTATAACTGAAACTCTCACATGTACACTCAGTCTGATGATCGCTTAGTGCGTGAAACTCGAGTTACAATTACCATCTTTAAATTTGTATTTGTATTTAGCTCTGCATATTCATGCATAGAGCACTCCTAGGATAAGTGAAGCAATCTCTTCACTGTTAATTCGTTTACACACACACACACACACACACACACACACATATATATATATACGTACATGTATATAGAATATATATATATACATACACACTGTAGATTTCGTTTTGCTAGCCTTTCATAAAATCTCACAATTACCACCATTATATTACAGAAAAACGTGACATTGTCGTCTCAGTGCAATAAAGCTGAGACGTTGTAAGGTCTAAAGCAGGACGGACAGTTTCGATTCTTAATGAATCTCTTCAGAGCTGTTGTTATGACGATATTTGTGAGGGACACAGAGAAATTATCAATGCCAATCCCGAGGAGAAAATCTGTTTGGAACCCTTTCATACTTTGTGTAGCTTCCATTAGGATCGGCTGTGCACTTTTGAGAGTCCTTCGTTCTCAACAAGACGATCTTACTAAGTACTTTGCTAGCTATTGTCAGGAGCATGATGCCTCTCTTTCTTCAGACATTCTTGACGCCTACAAAACCATAGCTTTCCTACATTTATGCAGAATTGAACGCACATTGTCTCCAAAGAAACATCCTCACACACGTGTAGACCTGTTTTGTTTGTGATTTGTAAATTCAGTCATGAAATAAATTTGTTCCAGTTGTGACCACAAAGTGTTTCTTTGTGTTAACTTCCCTCATTTTAAAATTTTACCACCTTGTGCGTTAACTGGTGAGCAAATTTCTCTTCAATTCGTGTTAATTTAAGTCGCGTTAATTTCAAATACCTTAACTAACAGAAAGCCTTAATTTGCTATATTAAGGTATGTTCAGTTGACTTTTGAACTTGTTCCCTGTTGACTTTGTTGTGGTCACTGACTCCATCTATCTAAATTCTTTGAATTACCTCTTTAAAAACCCTTGCAAAATGGATTCCCAGCTTTCTAGGAATTCCTAAGAATTCCCAAAAATTCCCAACTATGCAAATTAGCTGTGAGTAACAAAACTTGGAATTCTTGGGAATTTCTGGGAATGAAATATATAAGCTCTGTGTAGGCTTGGAATTCCTAGGAATTCCAAGCTATGCAAACTAGTCACTATTTAAGAAGCTTGGAATTCTTGCGAATTTCTGGGAATGGATCTTCTATGATCTAATAAGGCTTGGAATTCCTAAGAATTCCTAAGAATTCTCAAGATCTTTTCAGGTTAAAGCTTAAAGTGTCAGTTTTGGGCACAATGTTGTTAAGAGTGGTCATCGAAGTGTAGAAATTTTCAAGAGCTACAGTTTGCTGATCGCTCAACTGCTTTGGAGTTTTCTTACATCAAGTATCTCTTGTCGTTTGGAGAAAAACAAAACAGCCATCTAAACAAAAAACGGCTATTTAGTACTACAAAGTACACGTATCGGTCAAATATTCAAACTTTCAGATAAGCAAATAGATTCAATTTCGTCTTGGGATGTTATGCTTAGTCTGTGCAGAATAAACCATAAAACAGGAAAAATCATTTGTCAAAGAATAATCAGTTTTACTTTACCTCGTTAATCTTACATGATCATATCAGTTCAGCATTGGTTGCACATTTGTCTTAACACTCGCACAGTCTGACTCAGCAATTTAACAATTAAAATCCGTAGTTTTCACACTTTTGCGGGGTAAATTTGTTCTAGGTCAGTTTCCATAGGTCCCAAAAACGATTCAGTAGTGACTCCTTGGCAGCCGCCATTTTGGATTCATGAATGTGTTGGGAGAGACTGGTAATGAATGAGCCGCTTTGATCAGCATCCTTATCATTGCGGGCTCAGAGAAAAACGGTTGAATTTTTCGGCAGCATAGATTTAAAGTCTGTTACAAAAGTTCAACGCATGTTTCCTTGGTTTTCTATTCTTTCAAGCTTAAAGGATGCCTCAAAGCAACAAAATTTGGATATCTACTCTTAAGAAGGAGGTAAGTTTAAAAGAAAATCATTTGTAATGAAAGATTGGCTTCAAAATTAACGATTCTAAGAAGACAGAAGAAGAACATGTTCTTTCCTGTCTTCTTGAATTCGAAGCTATATTTACATGCAACTAGTTACACTTGAGGCAGGGTGAATGTGCGAGTTTATTTAACTAAAGAGGCAGTTATAGCATAATTGAGCAGTTTATAGAAACAGTAAAATGAAACATGGAATAAAATGTTCTCCAGTGCCTTTCAACTGCAGTGTTTCCATCGCTGTAGTTTGTAAAAGGACACAAGTTAACTGATGTCTTAAGCTAAGTTTACAATGTCTTGATTTGAAAGCAATAATAGAGATCATTTTCTAGAGAATTGAAAGAACAGAACTATTAACTGAATACGACAATCACTCACAACTGATTTTAATCACACAATGTTCTGTTTTGCTCTGCTAGGTATATATTCAATTCATGATCAGCTGCTGTTAGAACAGATGTGACACTCATTGCCAGAGCACTGCAATGTCAAGAGTAGCCTGCTCTGAGTATTAAAGCTAAGTCACTTTTAATAACTACTAAAACTACCAGGACACAATGCAACTGTAAATGTATTGTAAGTTGTCTCTGAGAAAAAAGAAAAATCATGACAATGTCCTCTGATTCACTAACGTGAATACTGATGAAACTTTATTTCAAAGAAGTTCTTGGTGTAACAATTCAGAATAAAATCATTGTAATTTTTCCGATGTTGAATTAAATGTTCTTCCAGTCACTGTCATGTACATGCGTCCGAAAGACATAGCATTCAATATGTTGTATAAGGACTCTAGTGAACTTTGTGGAAATGGTTTTTTTAATCACAGCTGCACTGCGTCAGTACAAGGTGTAGTCTCCAGGCTAGTTTCCACAGTGCTGAAACTGTGGTGAACAGATGCTCTAAATATATCCACAAGAAAAGGTTTTAAGGTTTCATAGTACAGGCATTAAGTTTAAAATTTTCATGAAATCAAAACAATGAATTTTGCAGCCTGGATGACAAAATTGTGAAATTTCAAAAATTGTGAAAAGACAAATTTTGGAATAAATACTTAATCAACTTAAAGGTTTGTTTGATATTTGATGTGCATTAGAACCTAATATTTACTATTCTCAGCAATCCCAGAAATTTCTAGGAATTCAATTTCTTTTTTAGATTTTATCAAATTCTCTCAGATTCCTAGGAATTTTTTCCAAGCTAATCTAAGACCATGTAAAGCTTTTTTTTTTTTCCACTTTTTATTAAGATCTTATGAAGCTCAATTATGTTACAACATGATATTAATAACACTTATCACCACTGGAATTAACAGTTGTGTGTCCTGTTACCATATTTAAATTAAATTAAAGCTCTCAGATTGAGTTAATCTAAGTTCTTAATCTACTGTTTAGATATGGTAGCCATCTAGCCTGAAATTTACATTCTGAGTTATTTTTCAACGCTAAATATTTTTCAGTCCAGCTTTTACGTAATGTGGATAGTATATTGTTTTATAGTCTATCTTAATGTTCTTATTGTTCCAAATAATTGAATCGGAAATTGGAGGTGTGGTTGAAAAATCTGCTCTGAAATCAGCCCACCACAGAAGAAGTTCTTTGTAAAATGTAGAGTTAATGTTATATTCCTTTACATTGTAATTACACCTGAATAAAAATTTTCCCCCGAAATCTTCGAGGAGAAAATTTACAAATGCCTTCCACGGAGTTGAGCCTTCTGCGAAAAGCCTGCCAAGCCAGGCTAATCTTAAAGATTTAATTGAAGTTTCCAAATCTGCTAATTTAAGACCTCCATACTCTATATTGTTTATTACTGCTAGTCGAGCCATTTTATCGGGCCCGTTCCATAAAAAGTCATAGATAATAGTATTGAGTTGCTTAATAAATGCCTCTGGAGTAGGCAAAACTGAGAATATGTACAGCATTTTTGGAAGCAGAAACGATTTGATAATAGTTATTTTACCATGGAGTGACAGGCCTCGGCAACTCCACAACCGTGTCTGTGTCCGGATATCTTTTAATTTGTCATAAAAGTTTACTTGTGAGTGAATATTTGGATTATAGCTAAAACAAATCCCTAAGGCCTTAACGCTTTTGCGCCAAGTTATACCCAGGGGCGTTGCCGAGCTTTCTCTTAAAGAGCCAATCCACATTGCTTCGGTTTTAGTGTAGTTAACTTTCAAACCAATAGCATTCTCCCATATGCGTCCCGAAGCTCATGTTGAATAGTAACGTCTATTCCATTTCTAAATAGCACAGCAACGCCTCTGGCATTAACACTGCCATGGAAAAAATTAATGTAAGAACCCCATTCTTTCTTCCACTGGTTCTCAGTTATTTCTTTGGAATGCGTCTCTTGAAGAAAAATTATCTCGGCGTTTTGCTTTCGACACCAAGTGAAAATCGCTCTGCGTTTTCGAAAGTTGCTAAGGCCTCTCACGTTAAGTGAAAGCAATTTCAGGCTGCACGGCTTAGGCTTGGAATTTGTCATCTTTCAGGCACGTTACCCATGAGATTTAGTGTTATTAAAGGTTGATAAAAAAAATTTACATACTTGAACTTCTCAAACAAAATTTGAAAACTACAGGAAAAGTGGAATCCTGCAAACAAAAAACACACACAAAACAAACACACACACGAAAGCGTACTTACCATGACTTCCGCCAGGTTGCCTGTACACCCTCGCCGAGAGCATCCTTTCTCCCTTTAGATCATTATATGACTGAAGCTTAAGCTATAGCAATCCTTGCAATAATTAAGCAAAAAAAAGCGTTAATTGCGAAATGTCAATGTAACTTAGTGTCAATGACTAGAATTATTCTTTGGTACCTTGAAGGACTTCAATCTCTCCGCACCATCTTCTTTATACAGAATTTGCGCTGGAACGCTCCATGGGATGAAAGCAAATTGGACATTGGGCTTGGCTTTTACCGTTGGAAGGTATTCTTTTCTTAGCTCAGCCCGCTCCTTTCGCACGGTCTTCGAACGTCGTCTGAGACGAAAAGCTGTGAATTCTTGTATTTATTGTCCTTTAGTTTGCTCGCAGCCGACATGAGAATAAATACTTTGTCGGTATACCTAAGAAGGTAAATATGAATTGGCCTCGGTTTTGGTGGGCTGCTGTCGTCCTGATGAATATTCGTCCTATGAGCTCTCATTACTTCAATGTTTTCTCCTAAATTCATCAGACCTTGAAAAATAGCAGCGTCGATAAACTCTTCCATTGAGCTGTGGTCTTTCTCGCTGCCTTCTTCTACGCCCCAAATAACAATGTTGTTACGCTTTGACCGATTTTCAAGGTCTTCCATCTTCTGTCTTAACTTGTCAACTTCTGTACGGTCTGTTTTCTCAATTTGGAATTCCTACAAATTGCTAGGAATTCCATGTTCCAATTATGACCGTGAAAATTCATACCTTCATTCCTAATTCCTAGGAATTCTTAGAGGAGAAGGTCACTCCAAAATGGCACTTTTTTTCTCTCCAACAATAGAAAGTTAATGTAAAGATTAGGCACTCACCCAAATTTCAGCGTCCAAAGAGCGTTCTAACCTCGTGAAATCCTTGTCCAAAGTAGCTCAAAATCGTCTATGAACGCCGCCATCTTGGAATATACTTAGTAACCTGGCGATACATGCGTGACGTCATTGAGCGCTAGCTAAACTTTGGCGAGAAGATTGAACACTCGAGACAGCTTTGATTCCTCTTCAGATTGGAAACATGCCTTTTTGTTCAGCACTCTTCTGTTCAAATAAAGTACAGGGCAAAAGTAAGTTGACAGTCCCTCGAAACTCGAACAACTCGACTCGATCCTCGATCCTTGAAACTCGAAAATTTCGAGGATCGAGTCTCGAGTTGAGAACTTCGAGTTTCAAGTCGAGGACTTCGAGTTTCAAGTCGAGAACTTTGAGTTTCGAGACGGGAAACAAAGAGCTTAGTGCCTCATTAACTTTTCACGCGACCATCAGTGCGACTTTTAGTGTATCGGAGAAAAGAGTGAAGGGACGCCATTTCATCACCATTGGGTCGTCCTTCGAACGGTGATGGCTGCCATAGATCTCTCGCACATTGTCAATCGGACTACACTAAGTTGAAGAATATTCAAGTCTCCAGTTTGGCTCGTAGCTAGTTCCGTTACACTGGTTTACGAACTGAAAAGACACAATGTTGAAAGAGAAACTACATTATTGTATGGTGGCGACAACAGTTTGCATGAATACCGTTCTCATACACACTACAGTAACACGGACATGTTAAAAGACATGCAAGCACAACAGCCGGTTTTTCTCCGAAACGAAAAGTCTTATCAAAGCCACTGATGCTCTTTACTGCCGCGAGCCTTCATTTTGCTTAAGCGTTGTTGGGGAATAGTTTGTATATTGAAGACATCTCATAAATGTTATTTCCGAGATTATTATTCCTTCGAGCGCAGTACATGTACTGAAGCTTATATGAACCGCTTTCTGACAATTGGCGAATGACACGACAACTAATATCGTGGGCTCAAACTTTTTCCGCGAGGATGACAAGGAGTGCGTTGCCAAAATAAACACAAACAAGGAAAAAGTTTGTTCCACAAAGAAAAGTTTTTCGCACAATGAAAGCTCGCTAAAATGAAAAGTTTTGCCCGCCCGCCCAAAATAAACACAAATGAAAGCGCACTGACTGATGAAAAGTTTTGCCCGCATAGATTTTTTGTGTTCGTTTGTCAGTGCTTTTATTAAACTTGGTGGCTCCTAAAAGAGCCATTTTGTTGAGTTTTGTACCTGTAGAGTGCGATGTCGAACGCTCGACCTACAGGATTTTTCCCTGCAGAGTGCAATGCAGGGTGGGGGCTCTTAAAAGAACCGTTTTTCCTTAACTGGAAGGTGGGCTAATGTCCTGAAGCTTTGCCTTGGTGCGCCACCACAAGCGGGAGTACTGTCTGCAAATGCCCGATGTATTTGGTGCATTTAGTGGCATCGACTCTTTCTTCCTAAAATCTCGAAATTCCATCCACCAACTCCTCCTTGGTTCGAGGCTTGACGATGGTCCTTAGGAAATGCTTTAGCTCGTGCCATATAAGCTTGATGGGATTCAGGTCAGGAGATTCAGGAGGTGTCTTTCACCAGTTGATTCTGTTTTCTTCCATGAAGGTACGGGCTAGGCGGCTTGTATGTTTCGGGTCGTTGTCCTGCTGGAAACGATGACCATCGGGAAAGGTGTCGCGAATGGTCGGCAGCAGTCCGTTGGACAGAATTTCGGAAACGTAGAACTCGGCATCCATTATTCCATCGAAAATAATGAGTCCCCGTATTTAGGAAATGAAGAAGGAAAAGAAGGTGGCATTTTTTTAATGGCAAAACACTAATCACGGAATTCACTGAAAATGTTGTCTATCACGGGCCTTTCTGCTCTGTGGTTGAATTATGGAGAATGGTTTAACGAAAATTTATTAACTGACAAAGTCGCATTATGTAGGGAAGGAAAATGGAAAAGACGTCAGTTCTCATAGCACTGCTACGACACCTATGGAGTGTGGATGTGCTCTTGCAGTTTTTGTCCTGCACAGCCAAAAAAACCACCAAAGCCTCTGCAGTCGAGAATGGTGGATGTCAGTGACTGGAAACTCACTAAAAGAGGACAGGATCATGTGAACGCTACAGTACTGCTCAAAGGAAAGTTACCACCCTCTCGCGAGATGTGAATCGCGTCGCGCGCTACGCGATTCTCGTAGCGCGCGACGCGACTTTTGTTGCGCGCGAAGCCCTAAAAACTGTAAGTATTGTAGCTTAAAATTCTCTCGTAATTTTGATTGCCTATTGTAAAGCGAACGCAGATTGATAATGATCATTGAATGAACAGAGAACCCGGCGCCATTCGTGTCGTTTCGGGCAAAAACTAAGAACTGCTTTGCAAATTCCACGTGCGTGAATTTCACATGTACATGCAACTTTACATCAGATTATTGCCAACAGCAATTTTTAACAACAATTCTTTATATGCCTTAACGTTAAAAAGCCACATCCATGGTGACATTAAACGAATGGAAAGCAAATCTATAAATTTGTCGAATGATTGATCGAACCACATTCTTCATCGAACAAATTTAACCGCTGCACATGCAAGGCTTCTAATTTCACTTCAAGAGGGTATTCCACAAACGTATTTTGTCACCGAAATCTGCTGGATTAGTTAACTGCTAATATTTCGTGGCTCTCATGTGTTTTTAAATTCGATAGTGATCTGTCGAAATTGAGACAAAAACTTCCCGATCGTTCGATCCGAAGCGCGCACTTTGTGCTTTGTCAACAAAGGACACAAAGCGCTTGTCAACTTTCTTCGGCATTTATATTTTAAATCGATAGAATCAAGTTTTCTAGTGAATGAAATTTTGAAAGCGATGTGTAAATAGGCTGTGAGTTAACAAATCTCCCTCGAAAATTCTTGATTTTCATGCGTTAGTAGCAGACGTGACAGGTTTCAAATTACCCATGCACGTTGTTTTGAAGTTATGCAAATTTGTGAAGTTATGCAATTATTTTTGTCCATGTGTTTCAGCGAATTGAAGGTAAATTATACCGCTTGCTTGATAAAAAAAACTAAATCGTTTTCCTTTATTGAAGCGAATTCACTATGTCGCTTGCTAAAAGAAACTTCAAACACGTTCTCTATTTTCAGTTTTTACCGAAAGTGATGTGTCAATCCCTGATGTCACGAGCTGGAGGGTAACGAAAACTTCAAACACAATCTTACCTTATTTTTACTCTGGAAAAGTCAAATTAATATCCCTTGTAAAAATTTTACCGCGATCTCACCGAGATCGCCCCAAGATCAGTAAACAAAAGGCTTTTAACCAGAGCCTGGTTGATGAAAACACTCAAATCATTTTGATGGGTGAGGCACATGCCTAGCCGATGGATCCAGACAACTGGAAGATATTAACACAAGGAGGGCTCACAGAACACAACCGCAAATGTAAGACTTCAAGCCTGGCAGTCATAAGGTGGCCAATGTTTATCACCTGTCAGGACAGTTGCTCTGTGGGGAGCACAACACTGCTATGGAGGCCTGCTTAAGAAAGTTCTTCTTTAGAAGTCTGATCTCGGAGCGTGTAGTGGGAATACAAGAATTCTTGCGAGCTGGACTGCAATTGGGCACGTGGCCTTGCACATACTCCAGAAGATGAGCTCTCCCCTGTCCCATGCGAGGGACCAGTTGGCAGCCAGAAAAGATTGATGAAGAAGAAAAGATAGAATTACAACCATTCAACTAGATGAAAGCGAAAGCAAGCACAAAGGCAGTGACCAAGAGGAACTGAACACACACATAGAAGACAGCATTGGGGAGGGAGAGATCGAAGACACTGACTCTACCTGTTTGGAGTAGAATCAAACGAAAATAGCAAGACTGCGAGCACAACAGCCATTTCACAGTCTCAAGCAGAGGCAACTTGTACTCGCCACTGAAGAAAAATGCACATGGGTGAAAGGGACAGCTGGGGAGGCGCGTGCACGATTATGTGTCCTTGAAGAAACTAAGGAATGCTGGATTTCACTGGGATGATAAGGGAAGAAGACGCCCACTTGCTAGAGTCTATGAACGGAACTTATCATCACAATATAGAATGTTCCAGAGAAGAATACTTTGCACAAAGAAAAGACAAGAAGACCAACAGATTCTCGAAAAGAAGGCGCGCAAGTACTTTAACGAGGGGATCATGGAGAAGGAGAAGGAACTCTGACAACTCCAGAAAAAAGAGGATGCGGCAAAAGACAAGGATGTGAAGCGTGCACTCCATTACATGGTGGAAGTGAATGTGAAAGCACTCAAGTTGAAATTTCAAAAGGAAGACGTTTCCGGGCTTGCAAAACTGGTACTGTTGGAACAGAGGAAGAAGGCCATGGAAATGCATTGGGTATCCCCTTCTCAACTGCACTGCATTGACAGTATCTTGTGCCCCGTACCCTATCCTTGCCAAAAATTGTAAGTAAAAATCCAGTCATGTTAACAGCTAATTTCAGGTCTGTTTATGTTACAATCCAAGAACGTGCATGCAAGAATCCAATCTTGTTAACACCTAATTCCAGGTCTCTTTATCTTATAATCCAAGATTGTGAAGTAGGAAATCCATATTTGAATTACATTATTTACAAGTCTGACATTCAGTAAGTTTCCAACTTTAGAAATTACAAAATCCAAACATTGATCCAAACCTGGATCAGTGGGTTTGGGTAACTGAGAAAATCCAAGTTAAAAAAAAAAAAACGAGTAAAATCCAATTTAAATCGTACTTGGAAATTTGGGATTTTTTTCGGTGCTAGATATCTCAGTATGGAAAACGGTGAGTGTCCCCCCAGCAGTGTTTGGAGGGTCAGCAGTTTGAGCCAGTTATAAGAGAACAATACATTTTGAGGCAAACACAAATACCGCAGTGCAGGAGAAAGGTTTATTGATTGTTGCTTGCAGCAAGTCTTGATGGTGAGGGAAATGATCTCACAGCTAAACACTGCACAACTGGCAACTTTGAGATGAAAGATATACCTATTTCCTCCCAAACTGGAGACCATTATTGATCCTAACAGCCACAGATTACTTTGTGTCATTGTAGATGACATCAAAAGATTGTCTTGAAAACAAGTATGGCATTTTAAAGCTTAGAACAGATTACAAGCATTTTCCACGATTCAAGGGGGCATGGGAGTGACAGGGCGACCACGGAGTGACGTTGTCATGGAAACCTACTATAAATGTTACGAAGTCACGCAAATTGAAAGAATCTACTTTGATCCGATTTACTAGAGAGATCTTAAGAGAAAGCTTCTTCATTTTTGTATGATATTTATAGGATACTTTGTTCCAAAATTTTGACCCCCGGTGTAAAAAGGAGCAAGCACTTATACCCCAACTAGTTTGTGACTTGTGACTTGACAATCTCTGTGGTTTTTAAAAAAGTGGAAGTTTTGTGCTTGTTACTGTAGCATAATATAGTCCTTACAGTTGATCGAATTACTTGTTGTCTGTCTCTTGTCACATAAACGGTGTGAAATGCAATATGAAGGCTCTACTACTAACACATTTAGAATTAGGTTAAATAACCATAAGAGCAAACTAAATGCAATGAGAAATCTTTCTTTGAGGCCAGATCTAAGGAGAAATTGGTATACCAACACTTTTTGCTTGGAGAACACCAAGGTTTTATCATGTAAAGATTACAGGATCATTGATAACGGCCCAAACGAAGTTTTACTTAGAGAAAGGAAGGCCCAATTGCTATAAGATCACTCAGCCCGTTGGGTCTAAATGTGGATTACTTATTCATTAAAAGGAAAAGAAGATGATTCCATTCTGATACTACGATTTTCAGTTGAGTAAGGCACAAGAGAAGTTTGGTCACAAAGTTTTAACGTTCAAATTATAACATTGTTGAAGGCAATTTGCTCTGTTTCCAAGAGCAACTTTTCGAGCATTGACGTCATTCAGCGACACAGTGCACGAGTAATTGTCAGACGTCTGTTGCAATTGTCCATACAACATAGCGAAGTTTCTTTAGAGAGTAAGTTGGTGTATAAACGAGTTCAACGTTATGATCACCTAACCGTTCCTGTAGCACTTCACCACCAGCAAAATGGTGAGTTGGGCAGTTGTCCCTGACAACAAAGTCTCCCACTTCAAGGACAGGTCTTCCTGTCTCAATGTTCGCTGCATTCCCTGTGAACGGTAGTTTTAGTCCACATCCATCAAAAAACTTCAGCTTGCAGGGGTTTTGTGCATGAAGGTAGTCAATAAACATTTGCATGTATGCCTTTTTTTTTCACTGCAAACCTTTCCTCAGCGAACATGCTTGTTTTTTTCCTCGAGTTTTTCAACCCAGACATGTTGCAATTCAAAGCTCGCAAAATGGCAGCAATGGAAGTTCTATTCGGAATATCGCCAAGTTCATTTAGACCATCATAGATCTCCCTCAAAGATGAAGTAGGCCTTGCCTTTTTCCACGTTTCAGTCAGCTGTAAATCACCATGAGTTAACCTTAAGGGGTTTCCTCCTCCATGTCACTTGGGTTCAATGGTATGGTCTTCCTGCAGACACTGTCACACATTTTGGACACAACTTCTACTAAGTCTAAAATGGTTGCTACATCGGCTACCTGACCTGGAAAGTACCCTGTGCTAATATCTCCATTCCTGATTATTTTATCTACTATTGATGTTCAAAGTTCTTGAGGAAGTGCCCAACCTTTCACACAGGTTCTACCTTTACTAATAAGTCCTTCAATGTTTACGGACTGTTTAGCGTGCTTTTTTGAATGATGGCGTGATTGATTCATGCAGTTGCCCTTGGAAAAGGAGCAACTTGCCCTTGACGACATGGTAATTTGAGCATTAAAACTTTGTGACCAAACTTCTCTCGTGCCTTACTCAACTGAAAATCGCAATACATTCTCGCATGCTCTACTCACTTGAGCATGCAATGCATGTAAATTACTGTTATAATCATGAGCTTCTTACACAAGATTGGAATGTTATTACACTGACTCTGTTGTTTTTCATCAGTTGCCCTAAGGAAACTTAAATAAAACCAACTTATTGGCACAGTTCATTTTCCAGTTATAAGTTAATTGTATTACTAGCACGATCACCACAGAGTTCAGATACAAATGTGACCGCCCCATTTGGTGAAATGCCAACAAGCCCTTTAGCTGTGTTGTAACTTTTGTATGTGGAGTACGTCTCGGCTTATACTCTAAAACAGGATGACCTCTCGATAAAAATTTCTGTACAGTCCAATATAACTCTTGCTAATAGATACACAGATTTCAAACATTCTGGTGTAATCCTGCCCACAGTGTTGCCGTGATCCCCACATTGGCAGCTGAATGAGTTGCGTGTATAGGAGATCAATTGTGTGACAAAAATCTGAGACACTTCGGGAACACTTCAATGAAATTGATCAGCAACAACGTTTTCTGGTAAGTTTACCCTAAGTCGTGTCCTTGCCAGAAACAACTCCTCAATGGATGGCAAAGTTCGTTTTCTACCTCCTTTGTCAATACCTTCTGATTGTACAGGGGAGTTGTTTGAACCCGATAATTGAGTCTAGAACATGTACCAGTATCCCTATCTAAGAACACATTAAATGCTTAAAACTGCTCATAGTTTCCAAAACCAGTGCAACATGTCAGAATCGGGGAATGCAAACCTCTCAACACCTATCTTGTCAAGTGATAGCTTAAGGTGATGTTTTAAAGCCCGGTTCTCTTTTCTCATCCCACAATGCATAATCTGAACTTGTTAAGACTATAACTTCCTGGCATGTGTTTCTTAAAGGTCACAAAACTTTTTGGGTCGATTTCGGGTAGGATATTTTACACTGTATCTTGTAAACAAAGTTTCCAAGCATGAAACTTTGCTATTAGTTTAACATTTCTCATCTCAAAGACAAGCCAACAGAACAGCTTTGTAGATTAAGTAGTTCATATTTTTATGAATGGCTTTTTGGGCCTGAAAACTTTTCATGGCTTTCAAGAAACGCACCCCCTGACCTGTTTCAGCTGTCCTACCTGTTTTTGTCCTCTCTACCCAACCACATCCACCTGTTATGCCTGCTCTGCATGTTCTAATGGTTATGTAATTGTTCTTGTTCTACCTGCTCTGCAACACCCTTTCATTCTTGTAGGAGAAAAAATTGTTGGCACATTGTCGAGGTAAGTCTTCCTATCTTCCCTGCAATGAATGCTACAGACTTGATGCCCAGAATTGGAAATAAACTCAGCTTCTCTTGATCTGTTGCGTATCCAAGTTTGGTCTATTGCTGGACATGATATTACTTTAGTTTTCTTACTATTTAACTTTAGTTTGCTCTTCTGAAAATGTCGGTATGATCTTTCCCCAGCTGGGGGAATATGTAGTAGAGTTATGTCACTTTATGGAATGTAAATACTAGCGTTATGCAAGCATGACTGAAGTTCACGTTACTGGGGCCACTTATTGTAATTAAGCCCCCATCTAAGGATGGTTTGAACTCATTGTTTGATAGTCTGTTGCAACTGTTGGACAGGTTTGCAGAGCCATCCTGCACATATTGCTGAAATCAAGTTGAAGCGAGATATGGAAATCTCGGCAGGCAAATATGTGGCGAGATGTTGCAGCGAGATTGCGGCAAGATAAGGAAATCTCGGCGGCCAAAATGCGCCGAGGTCTCGGTAGGTCTTGCCGGGGTTTGCGGCTAGAAACGAAATTCCTGGCGGTCAAAATCTTGCTGTTATCCCATCGAGAAGCCAAATTCTCGGCAGCCAAAATAGGTTCAATGAGAACGATATTTACATTTACGTTAACAATTAATCAAACTACCAGACGCTGACAAAACTATGTCCTATATTGCAGTTACAGGAATTGTTAAGATTGTATGAGCCTTGGACGTGTTTTGAAATGAAATTTATGTGGTACTGTTTCCACGTGATAACGAGGAGACAAAGAATAGTTCACGTGCACGTGTTTTTACTTCAGCTGATTGATCTCAATTAGTTGTCATTCCCTACGCTGGTGGAAGGATGCAAGTGCCCACTTTATTAGCTGTGAAATCGGTAGCATCGATCTGCAGGAGAATAAACCAACGAACAGGAAGAGTTTGATGGTGTTTTGAGCATTTTTGTGTTTGTTCGCACTTACATTTTATACGCTCACATGTAAACGATATGTGTTCTCGGTTCAGGGAGAGCGATTTATTTGTAGTCAAGACAAAGTATTGAATAATGGCCATGCAGAAGCTCAGGTTTGTTCATCTAAGCAAGGAACTGACAAATCAAATCGCCAAATATTAGCAAATGTGGTGAATCTATTGAAAACATCTGTCTGCGCTGCTTGCGCTTCAAACTCTTTTGTGAATGTAAACACTGAAATATGATCATGCAGCTATGAACAGGGATGACCATCTTCCGTTTTGGTACAACCCTAAGAATCCAATAAATCAATTTAGTTAATAATCCTATTATTTTCTCTTATCTTGGTACTTTATTTTGGATAGTTCAATTGAAAACAAAAGGACCTTCTAAATGACAACAACATCTAATTAGACTGGATAAAGTGTTTTTGTGGCGTCTCCTTGTCTTGCACTGAGAAATTGGCTGCTCGCCAAATTGTGGTCATGCGGACTGGGACGAGATCATGGCGGCGTAAAGATGTGTGCTACAACCCGCCCGTAACTTTAGTCTTTTCCAGCTTCTTGTTCAGAGCCTATGGCCGAGGTTATTTCGAATTTTATTTCCAAAAGAAGAAACCGGTCATCACGGTCGGAAGGAGAGGAAGCAAATGAACTGAAAAAGCTAAGGAATACGGTCCACGAGAACGAATCTCAAATCGCCGAAAGTGAAGAAGACCAGAACGTAATTGTTATAGCGCCTGAGATGACCGTCGACGTTGCCAGCAAATTAGAGGTAATACTCGTCAAATTAAATAACACTGAAGTGTCGGTAAAGAATGTAGAGACTAACCTCGCTAGCCTTGAAAAGAGAATGACGAAGCTGGAAGAAGCTGAGGTTTCGACAAAATGTGAAATCGAAGCCGTTAACAAAAGAATTGACACGTTGGACGAGAAGCTAACTAATTCTCCAACTGTACCAGCAATTAAAGATCAAATGGACAAATTCAGCAGCCAATTACTTCAACTCAGGAAAAAACAGGAAGAATTAGCTGCACTTCAAGAACAGCTAAAAACGAAAGATTTATACTTGGAGGCATACTCGCGTCACGAGTCTATCAAGTTCGTAAACATTCCCGAAGAAGATGAAAGAGAAGACACCGAAGAAATAATTCGCGGCTTCCTCGAACGGGAGCTCGGTTTCGTGGAAGCTGGAACAGTTGAAATACAGAGAGTTCATCGTGTCGGAAAGAATACCAGTGAAAGCATAAGGCCGAGAGCAATCCTTGCTAAATTCCTTAGAGCCAAGGACTGTGACAAGATTCTCTCATTGGGTTTTCGCCTTCGTGACACCGATTTTCAGATGTACAGAGATTTACCACGGGAGATCGTCACGAGGAGAAAAGCACAGATAGCCATTTTAAAGAAAGCAAGGCAGCATAACGTTCACGCAGTGTTTAGTAAGGCCGAGCCAGATAAGTTGTACATAGGTGGAAAGTTCTGGCCGGTAGGCAAACCCTTTGACATCGAAGAGCTGGATTCCTAAACTAGGACGATGTGGAGAACTTTAAGACATTTTCAATTTTTTCAACTGGAACATTTGCACTAAAATATAAGGTGAACATCATTTATAAAAAGCTATGAATGCTTATTTAATTTACGCACTTAATTATAAGGGCCGGGGGTCGCACTAATCCATACAGATTGCGCCTTTACTAACTATTGCTTGGATCCGGTCGACACAGCTTTAACAGTACTTTACTGGCTGTGATTCATACTTTTTCTTATTTTAAGTAGAATGTTTTTTCTGTTGTATTTGTCTTTATGTGGGCCATTAAGTCAGTCAATAATTTCATTATGCTTTTTGAACACAACAACTTTCGAGGAAACGCAATTTTAAATAATTATAAGCTGGAATAATGACAACAAATATACAATTCAAAGCTATCTCGCTGAACGTTCGTGGAATTCGCACTTTCGAGAAAAGGAAAACAATTTACAATTGGTTAACTCAAAAGAATGCAGATATTTGCTTTCTCCAGGAGACTTATAGCACAAAAGAAATAGAAAATCAATGGAAATCCCAGTGGCAAGGCGAAACTTATTTCGCGCACGGCACTGTGCATAGTCGTGGGGTCGCCATACTTGTACGAAACACGCTCGATTTCACACTAAAATCAGTCCAATCAGATGAGGAAGGAAGATTCCTTTGTCTTGAAGCCATTATCCAAGACCAATTGTTTCTTTTAGTCAATATATACGCACCCAACACTTCAACTGAACAAACATCGTTTTTCCGCACACTTTCTGATCTCATTAACAGTGACGAACGCTACGAGCAATGTAAAATCATAATCGGAGGTGATTTTAATGTCACTCTAAATCCATCTAAAGACTGCTCTGGTGGCAATCCAGTCTTAAAAGACTCGGTTAAAGCGCTGGAAGAAATTTTAATAGAAAATGATTTAATTGACATTTGGAGAGTCCAAAACCCCGAGTGCAGAAGGTTCACTTGGAGACAAAAAACACCACTTATTCAACGACGGCTTGATTATTGGTTCATTCCGGAGTCACTTCAAAATGATGTCGCTAAAATAGAAATCGTACCTGCGGTGAGAACTGATCATTCGGCAGTTGCTATCGAATTTAACTCTTTAGACACTCAGAATCGTGGCCCTTCTTTTTGGAAAATAAACAATAGCCTTTTTGAAGACTCGACATACGTTGAATTGATAAGAGAAAATATTCCCGTCTGGTTGAGCGAGATTAATTTTTGCACAGATTACCGAATAGTATGGGACTGGATCAAATATAATATTCGTAGGGAAAGCATCTCTTACAGTAAACAAAAAGCGCGTGAAAAGCGAGAAAGACTGAAAAACATTGAAGAGACATTAAAAATGTGCGAGGAAAAAATTGCTGAAGAACCATCTTATGAAAATATACAAAAGTTAGAAACAGCCAAAAGCGAATATGAAAGAGAATATGACTATATTGTGAAAGGGTTAATCATTCGTTCCCGTGCAACATGGTTCGAAAAAGGTGAGCGAAACACTAAATATTTCTTAAATCTAGAAAATAATAAAAAGACAAAAACCTGTCTAAGAAAGCTATTACTGACAGACGAACAAGAAAGCACAAATCCAAGTATAATCCTTAATGAAATATATTCCTTCTATTCTAATTTATATGATGAAAAGACAGATGTGGAGATCGATGAGACAAATTCTCGCCCCTTTTTGAATAATCATGATCAAATTCCTTGGTTATCTGTTCCAATGCGCGACAGCTGTGAAGGAGAGCTGACCCAAGCAGAATGTTATAAGGCTTTATCTGCATTTAAAAATAATAAAACACCAGGAAACGATGGGCTATCGGCAGAATTCTATAAAGTATTTTGGTCTGAAATTGGTGAAGTCCTGGTTAATTCTCTCAACTACTCTTATCGTTGCGGGGAACTATCAACAACTCAAAAACAAGCTGCAATCACACTAATAGAGAAGAAAGGAAAGGACAGAAGAAGGATAAAAAATGGGCGACCTATATCATTGGTAAATGTCGATGTTAAGATAGGCTCTAAAGCCATTGCTATGAGGCTAGAGAAAGTGCTTCCGAGCATAATTCATTACGACCAAAGTGCTTTCGTCAAAGGACGAAACATATTTGATGCTGTCCGCACCATTAACGACATCTTTGACTTCACCCAAATGAAAAACTATGATGCTATTCTGACTGCAATTGATTTTGAAAAAGCTTTCGATTCATTGAATTTGAATTTCTTATTTCATTCTTTAGAAGCGTTTGGTTTTGGTGAATCTCTTATTGCATGGATTAAGACTTTTTATAAGAATATATCAAGTTGTGTTTTTAACAATGGTTTCGCCACACCTTTTTTCCAACTTAAACGAGGTGTACGCCAAGGTGACCCTCTGTCACCATATCTTTTCATAATAGCCCTCGAATTATTAGCAATTAACATTCGAAACAACGAACAAATAAGAGGCATTAAGGTTGACGGTAATGAGATTAAGTTAGTGATCTTTGCCGATGACATGACAACATTCGTGCGCGACACAGTTTCATTCTCTCATCTAATCAACACCTTGGAACAATTTACAAGTTATTCGGGATTAAAAATGAATCATGAAAAGACGGAAGTAATGCCTCTGGGAAATATGACGTTAGAACCAACGGATGTAGGCGTGAATGAGATAAGCAGTATTATCAAAATTCTGGGGGTATATTTTACATATAATCATAAGCGTTTTTATGAAAAAAATTTTGAATCTATCGAGAAATCTTTAAAAGAATTGCTACAAAGCTGGTCTTGGAGAGGTCTTGCGTTGATTGGAAGGATTCAAGTGACCAAATCCTTTGCCATACCAAAAATCCTTTATCGTGTTGCTTTGATCTCGTGTAAAAAATCTGATTTTGTCCAAAAAATCAATGAATTACTTTACGCAGAGAATATTGTGTATCAAGAAATATTTGGATAATTACCCAGCAAGTTGGAAACTTTTTCTTAATTTCTATTTGAAGAACGTTAGGGGCAAGTTTTTGTTTCACTGTAACTTTGATTAAAGGAAATTACCAGTTGCTGTTCCAGAGTTTTATAAAAAATGTATCCAAACCTGGTCCTCATTAAATGAAAACAACCCCAGTACAACAAAGGATGTTGCGAATCAGATCCTCTGGAATAATAGGTTTATTTGCATTGGCAAAAATTCAGTATATAACCGAAGGATAAGTAGTGTAGGTCTAAACAAGATTGGCGACCTTTACGACGGTGCAGGGTTGCTAGTTTTCAACATGGAGCCTCTGAGATCTATTCTATCCCCCAGCGACATGTATTTATTGATTAGTATGCTGGACGCCATGCCTTTGGTATGGCGTAACCTGTTAAATGGAAGTAAATCATCTATAGCGCTTCTCACCTCTCCCTTTGAACCTAATTCTTTTAATATACTTTACGAAAGTGATATAATCCCACTTGAAAACGTTCAGTCGAAATCGCTTTATAATAAATTCGTCTCAAAAGTTTGCACTAAGCCTACTGCTAGGAAGAAATATGAGGAAAGCTTTAACACCGAAGAGTCTCAATTAGAATGGAAAAAAAATTATCTAACACCTATTAGAGCAACACTAAGCACAAAACTGCGGGAATTTCAGTATAAGATACTTAATAGAATTTTATATACAAATGACATGCTTTTTAAGTTTAAGAAAATCGAATCTTCTCTATGTTATTTCTGCGAAAATGATATAGAAACCATCGAACACTTTCTTTTCCTCTGCCCGAGAGTTCAAGTTTTTTGGAGTGAAGTATGCTCTACTTTCGGAGAAAAGCTGAACTGGAGCAGATCTCTTCACATAGAAGATATTTTTTTCGGAAACCAAGACCTAAAAATTCACAATAACTTGACAAATTACATTATCCTGGAAAGCAAATATTTTCTGTATCGTTGTAAACTAAACAAAACTCCATTATCTATTCTGCATTTAACAGAAAAAATTAAGAATACATATTATATAGAACGTTCTATTGCGAGAGAAAATAATAAAATTGGTTTTCATTATGAAAAGTGGGAACCTCTACTCCCACTTATCTCTCCTTGATTAGTTGTTGTCACCTTTTTTAAATTATACTGCAAATTACATATCAGACTGCTGTAATATACCTAAGTTGTTGGCCTTTGTAAACCCTGTTATTTTGTAACCTGTCACTGTAAATTAAATTAGCCATGTTAAATTGTATGTTTTGTAAACTCGAAAATTGTAACTTTTTGTTTCCGTAATTAACTGTATTTTCCTTTTATTGTGCTGTACATTTCTTTTTTTGCTGTATTTTTATGTAGTAAAACAATAAACAGACAAAATACAAAAAAAAAATTGTGGCCACGCAAATCTTGGGATTTTGTCATGTACTGCGAAGCTCGAGAAATATTCGATCGCAAAATTTAAGTTTTGCATCTAAAACTAGTTAAGAAGGAACCATTTTCAGTATAAGATTCTGCAACTTGCCGCAAATTCTTAAATTTGTCAGACTTGTCACCTGACTGTTTACGCAAATCTGGGGAAGACGGCGAAAGTTTTATTTCTGAACTCACGCAAAAAGAATGCTGAAGTTTTGGCTCATATCAAATTCGTTACCGGTAAGTTAGGTTATTTATACCTCATCACCACACATTTTTACAGGAAAGTCAAGCGAAGTTTGTTTTAAGCTTAATTAATGTTCTCACGAAGGAGCGTAACCCGCAGTTCACTTGAGTGAAATCAACATCACCAATTAAAATAAAGGTCAACAGTCAGCTGACGAGATAAAAGGAGAAAAATCAACGCAAGGAAAAGCCGTACATGCTGATGATGTTGTCTGAGAAAAGTGAAACTCACCGACCTTTGTCTCACACGTTGAATGCTTGGGCAACTACAAAACCCGTTGAAGGAATGATTCCCGGTAGAGAAGAAACCCAGTTGGTGGCTTCCATCGCGGGATTAATGATTAACCTGTGGAGACTACAAACGTACTGAAAGTCTTGAAAGCATTTAACCTGAGTGTCCATTCCTCAATTGAAGCTTTGTCCATAATATATAAGTTCATTCTCAGTACACTTTAGGTCCTTTAGTGTGGCTTGTTTAGTTGTGCAACAGTATCTTGTATATCTTCCAAAACGCTCTAGCACTTGCTTTAAACTTGAAAGAACCATGTTGTTTTCCGTTGTAAAAAATAACAAGTTTAACATTTCAATTTTCCCCCGTACATTCAACAAAAAGAAGCCATTTTCCACTTCTGTATGTTTTGTGGAAAAGTTCTCGCATTTTTTTGGGCTTACGCGAGCACCGCTCGCCGATGGTGATTGAATCAACCAGTCACATTGCCCCATTAACACAACGGCAGGAGTCACAGCGGGATTTTTTGGCGCGACTTTACGGTATCAGGTAACCTCATGGCCGGCAAGCAGCGAAATAACTCAAATTCAGAACGACAACAAATTAGTCACAGGTATCTCTCTTTAAAACCCTTGCCTAACTCTTCCGTAGTGGCTTATAAAGAAAGTTCGATGAAGAGATGACGGACATGATAAACGAAGCCTCTGCATACATGGTAAGTGACAACAAATAGACGTCAGCGGTCTGATAAAATGATAAATTTCACATGTAAAACAGCATTTCTGATCGTTGTTATTTTGCTCGTTGCTGGTCATTGTTATTTTGATCTCAAAAGCCGGTAAATTAATTTGTGAGCTGATTTATTTCAGATTCTTGCTGACCCTTGAAATAAATCGCTGGTCGCGCTTGTTTGAAACTATGGGTACAGGGTCAGGAGATTTGCACAAATACAATGGCAGTTGCAGCAGTAAAACCTGAGAGAAATCTTACTGATATCGAGATTCTATGAAGATAAATCTCGCAAAGATTGAGACAGTCTCTGCGTTGCAACAGTAGAAATCTCGACATGAAATCGCCGACATCGCGGCTATCCGCACCGAGATTGTGACTATCTCGCCGCGAACTAGTTTGTCGCGGAGGGATCATGTTGCAATCTCACTTCTCGCTAGATATCTCGGCGCGATATTTTGAAATCGCGCCAAGATCGTGGTTATCTCGCCACGATAGGTTTGGCGCGGCAAGATCGCGTTACGATCTCACTGCGGGGTAGATATCTCAACGCAATATTTAAAATCTTGCCGAGATTGTGGTTATCTCGCCGAGATCTCGCCAATCGCGGCGCGATCTCACCGCGGGCTGCTTTTTTCGGCGCGATATTTTGAAATCTCGCCGAGATCGTGGCTATCTCGCCGAGATCTCGCCAAGATCTCAGTCAAATTTTTACAAGGGCAGTGCAATAAGCCAGGTCACACCAAGAGAACCTGACAAGGGACATGGAGATGGTGATGTCCCGCCACCACATGTAAGTCACCCATTGTTTAGTAGCAGACCTAGCTATCCACTTCAAGTTTGATTTTAAGTTATAAAATTTCAGTGCTTCTAGATGTTTGTAAAAAGGGATGTTCTGATGCATATTTTAAGATTGCCCTGGTCAAAAGGAAAAAATAACAGAAAAGAATGCAACCTTGTCTTTCCTTAGAACATCCAACATTTTAACTGTTCTGTTCTCTGGATAATTTGAGCCGGTAACTTGGATAACTTGAGGAGTATTTAATGTCGCTTCTATTGCCTATCCCATTTCCCTTTTCCAGGTGGACCAAATCTGGGAAGATTGTCCGAGCCGTATGATAAAGTGGGCTGTCTAACATGGAAAGATTTACAAACTATTCAGAAAGAGATGCTGGAACCCGATGTGTGCCGTATGGCATCCATCCTGGAAAAAGATGCTGCATCAAAGGTTGCATGGTTAAATGATGAGGTAAGAACAGATTGGAAAGTGCGAATTTAGGTTTATGCCATCTTTGATTGAGCAATGATTGTAATATATTAACTCATTACTGGCCGCGCATTTTTTGATCGCTTCGCTAAATTAGCAGTTGGTAATAAACTACCCCATGTGCAGTACGAAATGACAATCTATAGGCTCGAAAACACAACACTCACTTGATCTAGAATAGTTAGAATTTCTAACTTTCGAATAAAATACACCAGTTGTCAATTAAGAATTAGCCAAAAATACAATCTTGAAGTCAAAATTTTGAAAATTTACGCAAGAGACTCACATGTTGTCTCGCACGTGAAATCAAACCACAACAGAGGATTTGTGTCTGTTTAGGTCAGATTACTATTTTTCGAAATTTCATGAACGAAGATTCGCAGAAGAGGAGACAGTAAGCTTTTCTAAATAACACATTTATTAATACACGCCTTTATTCGTTTCTGAAAACCAAACGCGTTCAATTCTTTCTTCGAGGGAAGCTACGCGCAAGCGATTTCACTCGATGTGCAAGTTATTTTGAAGAGCATTTACTGATGCGAACTGTGCACGTTTTTCGGGGAGGGGGAGGGGAGGCAAGAAAAGGAAACGCTTGCCCACAAACCCCATGATTTTGAAAAATGCCCCATTGACTCAGTTGGAAAAATTCACAGTGTGACAGCTGGTGAATAAAGTATTTTACGAATAACAGATCAGCGGAGGATGCAAATTTACTTCCATCAAAAACAAAACAAACTCTAAGCGATCGCTTCAGGATTTATCGTAATTTCACAGTTAAATTTCAGCCTCGAAAATCGGGTTTAGTTTCTTCGGAAAACCTTTTCAAAGCGTCGCAAAGAAAGGACTCTTATGGAACAATTCTTGCTGATCCTTGCAGAGTGGTTGGAGTGAAAGTTGCTCAAAACTTGGAGCTATTTCCGGACCGTATGCCTGTGCAATTCTTGTGCTCGAAAAATTTGGAATTTAGCAGCATTATTCGAAGTTATTCGGAGTGCAATAGGTAGCGAGTTCGCTGTTTCCCAAACTCCACCAAAACAGTCTATCAACTTGTGTAAACGGCTGCTCCAAACTCTATCAGGCAACAGTCCTATTCGCAAGAATGTTCGTGTAGATTCCTCCGTGTCGGAGAAATCTACACGGTCAGGACAAAAATGATCTTGAGAGGACCCTCAGGTAAAAATAGTGACAGTGAGAAGAATTCCCATATCGAGAACCAGTTCGTTGTGTTCATGCGGGTCACGTTCAAATAAACATACTTGATTTGATTGACGGATTTATCACCTGGCAAACAACACTACCATGCCGCATCAATCACAAAATCGTGGGGTTTGCGGGCAAGCGTTTCCTTTCCTCCCTTCCCCTCCCCCTTCCCGTACTTTTTGTTTGCTCGCCCCAATTTTCGCGCGTTCAAGAAGCGAAAAATGCTTCAAACCTGCAGAAAGCCCTACGGAAACGCTTGCTACGCAGGCTATGAGGAAAAAGGCTGTTGTACTTGACAGTAACACCTAAAATGCAATTGCAGGCCAGTGTTTACTGCCAAAATCTATTACAAAAGTAAAGGTAAGGTGTATAAATAAAAAGTCTAATATTTGTTTCATCTGTCCTTTTTACCCATCCCGTTGTTATGGTAAACCATTCGCGGTTTCCCATAACTTCGATTTTTTCTCACGACAGAAGTGAGTCATGAACATTTCACACAAGAAATCATGCTAGACTGACACAGAGGACCTTGTTAATCACTTTTGATTTTGCTTACAACGGCAAAGAATACATTTTTCTAATGGTAAACCATGGTAAACCGTGGTTAATAAAGAATTATTAACCAATTATTGTTTACTTAAGTGATTTACCATGGTAAATTGTGCTGGAAATCGAAAGAAATCGTCAATCGTCGCCAATTCTTTGCAAAAATAACTGTACCACTACTGAGCAATTATGTTAGATAGTTTTCTTCCATCTCTGGAAACAAATCCCTCCAACTGAGGAGCAGAATTTAACACCATGTGGTCACTGCTTTGCTAAGCTTATCTTAGAACACAAGTGACCACTGTTCACAACAGTTAGCGCCTTATCTAATTATGCTTGCGTAAGAGCTTGAACACGCAATCATCACGCTGCATTCGCAGTTCTCACTAACATTTACCTAAAAATTATCCCTTTAAAGGCCATTAATTGCCAAGGAAATGCACTTGTTTATTTCAGAAAGTACCTCGTTTCGGCTACTAACGCTAAAAGAGGAATTGCACTCTTTTTACACGTTTTTGAACAGTTCTCATCAAAACTGCGTTACTATAAACAATATATCTTTGATTTCATTTCCCAACTGAGAACTGTTGAAAAGAGTGAGAAAGCGCCACTGACAGTGGCAAAAATTAGAAAAGCTAGTGTACACATCATAATTAGTCGTTACTAATCGTATGAGCAAGTGTGCATACAAGAAAAAATCCTCTAAATTACAGTTAAAACATACCGAGAACTGTTAATAAGCGTTGTGTGAGTTATCTTTATATGTCACTTCCGGTTCCGGTTTGAACTCTAATTACGTTGAAAGATTTACTTGCATTACTTAACAATTTCTATCTATAATTGTGAAAAACGCAAAATGTTTTCAATCATTTGCACTGCTGTATCCACTTACATTTATTTCGACAGAATGTTTTAGCAATAAAGAGGCGTTTTTGTTACACTAAGCTAATATTTTGTCCTGTTACCACTGCTTCTAATAACAGCATCAATTCTGTCCCACAAGCTCTCAATAGTGCAAATAGTGTAAATAGTGCAGTCTATAACATCGATCAATAAATTATCCAGTGCACGATAAAATTGTCAAAACACTCATGGCTTAATTCACTTGAAGTTGCTTCGTTTTTCAGTGACCACTTTAGCAGGTGGAATACTGACTCGATGGGCGTCAGATCTGGTGACTTGGAAGGGATCTTGTGAAATTGGGCCTCTATTCTGTCTATTGCATTTAACGCCGCCCTACTTGTCTAACTTGGGTCATTATCCATAACAAAAAGTCTTTGTCCATTTCTTTTCGGCCCGCAACGTGCAAAACACGCATTGAAATGATTACTTATAAATTTTGCAAAAAGGCCACGTTCATTTTGTCATATGCTTCTCTTAATACATCACCTTTCCCATGCGCTATTGCCACAATCACATGAAGCCTTCCGCCACCAGGCAGGTCTTTTTATCCTTTGGCAGTTATTTTTAGTCCTTCTCCCTTTTTCCTCCACGCTCTCGCCTTTGGTGACAATGCCACGCTCATTGGATTTGTTTTATGTATAAATGAAACACCGTCTAAATAGAAGGCAACATCATTGCACCAATATCCAGGGTTGCTCACTTGAATTTACTTCATTTTCTGCGCATACGCTAACTGACTTTTCTTGTCCTTTTCCATAAGTAGTCCCTTTTTTCTTGCTTGGAGGAAAAAATGTCCCTTCTCATTCAATCGACGTGAAAAGGTTCTTTCACTTGCTTTCAAAAAATGAAACCCACTCTCGTGAACGACTTTCTTTACGCTAAAGTTGACGTTAGTTGTTTGGAGTTTGTTGACTGTCCTTATGATCACTCGCAGATCTCTATCATTCACCTTACGAGGTCTTCCCTTCCTTTTACTTGTCTCTGCTGCTGACCTCCTTGGTCCTATATCACCAGTTAATCTTTGAATGGATGACTTAGGAATGCCACATTTGCGTGCTGTATCTCTTATGGACCACTTGCACTTTTCACGTAAGTGGATAGCTATCACCCTCTTTCAAGGAGAAATTATTCCCTTATTTACCATTATTTCTTCCTTTGAGGGTGTTACATTCTTCAAGATAAATTATTATACTGTCAACTTGTTTTAGACTGAGCAAACGTTGTACGACAGAGACGTGGGATAGAATACAGAGAGTAACAATGGGAAATTATAATTACCAATTCGAACAGTGACACGGCGCATGCACAGCGAACCACTCTTAGTAGGGGTTACAATGCACCCCTACAACTACACATTCCTTGAAACATAGTAACTACATTGTAGATACTTATCTTAGGTTTTCACAACGTTCAATAGTATAGATTGTCCTCTATTTTGCCGTAAGTAGGACTTTAAAGAAAAACACACCTTCAGACAATTTTCGACAAAAAGTTTCGGGACACCTAAAGAAATCCTGCCTATGTTACATGAATTTCAATTTTTTAACTCAATCACGCTTTAACCGGACTCCACACCTCCCCCCCACCCGCCTTAAACAATGTTGTGTTACAGGTAAATTGATTGTGGATGGGAAAATCAACATTGTACAGGGGGGGCGGGGGCTTTTCTACAGAATTGTCCTTGGCAATTACTGAGATGTGAAGGTGTCCGAATATTAATGACAAAGATTGTAGCTTCAGCACTTTGCTCCGCACTTTCATGTCTGTCAGGGACCCAGTTGTTGCTTCTAAGACCCTAGGTCCCTCCCAGAGTCCTGGGATTTATGGGTATTGTTCTGGACAACTTTTGCATGGAGGCTCGCCTCCCTGACGACAAACTTACTAGGATTGAAATATGCTCAACTCCTCCCAATTCCCCCGATCCGCACAGCTGGTAGAACGTCAGTCCCTTATTGGCACTTTACAATTTGCCTGCAAGGTAGTTGTTCCTGGTAGAACCTTCTTCCAAGGCTTATCAACCTAACTCGGGGCGTACCCAGTCGTTTCCACCATGTGCACCTTAACAAGGAGTTCTTTAGGGACATTGCCATATCGAAAGCTTTCATCTCTTCAGGGAATGGGCGTTCCTTTTTCTAAGACTCCAACCTTACCCCTGCTCATGCCCTGGAATTATGTACGGATGTTGCTAGCACAGTTGGCTTTGGCGGTTTCATTCAGGGGAAATGGTTACAGGGGGGAGGCAAGCCATAGGATTTCACAGAAACAAACGTTTCCAGTACCGTGTCGTTACCATGTTCTTGAAATAACGGAGCCTAAAAATAGTTTCCCATTGACATATTTAGCTTTACCGTTCAAAATTCACTTCCTGTGAGTTTTTTTTCTGCTCTGATTCTTAACTAGCAGAGCAATTCCTTGGTACTGGCTCTGCTTATGTGCAAACTGAAACATTGTTTAGTGAGCTATCGTCCGCCATCTTCTATCATTCCCAAAGTGGTTTGTGTGGTACTGGTGACCTGTGTGTTCCTTCTGCCATGCCTTCCTGTTCCAGTACGGCCAAGAAGAAAAAATATCACTCCGAACGCTTGAAAACATTTAGGAGGTGGTCCTTTAGTGACAATTTCGCCGTCGAAACTGATGCCAAAAGCTAAATCTCTTTGTTGAAATGCAAGATTTGTACTGAACATGTTCCTCTCAGCTTGATTCAATTCCAAATTTTTAAAGCATTTTATCCATCTCCTTTCCTGTTTTGAAATTTTCTGTTTTATATTCGACATTGATTTTCTGATCCATCTTACCAAGTATTAGACAGCTTATAAAATAAGAGCTAAAATAAAAGTATAACCTGAAGTTCTATTTTTCAAGTACTTATATTCAGTTCAACAACATGTTTATTAAAATCAACAAGATTAAAAATGGGTTTCCACAAATATTCACAGAACCAAAAAAATAGTTACAGATGGGTTACCATGATCTCTGGGCACAGTACCCAAAAATTGTTTCCATGGAAATTGAAATCCTAGGGCTTGGAGATGGCCGCCTCATCTTCAAATAAGCAAAGAGCAGGGTATCAATATAGAGTGACAGGAACTATTTCCCATTGTTGTTGCCTGTGCCATATGGTATGCCCATTTTTCTGGTAAACAATTGCAATTTTGGTGTGACAATGAGTAAGTGGTCACAATTGCAAGGCCCCCACATAGTGGCATTACTGCTTTTTAGTCCTCCTTTCTATGAAGCACAATTTCTTCATTAGGCTTGTCATGTTCCTGGGGTTTCTAATGCTATTGCTGACTCCCTCTCCCCTTTTCAGGTTCGGCATTTCAGGGAGCTCGCCCCCAATAGAGACCCTCACCCTTGAGTTTTGCAGTATGCCAACTGGGTACATGCATTCTTACAGCTCTGGGGAGAAAAGGTTTATTCAATTTTGTTTAATGAACTGTATCATGTCAGAGGGGGGTGACACTCTACCTGCCTCAGAAGGAACTCGTATTTATTTTGCTTTGTATCTAGCTTGGTCTGTTCGTCATGGTACCATTAAGTTTTATCTTGCAGCCGTGCGCAATCTCCACATTTGTTGTGGCCACGGTGATCCACTACAGGGTAAATTGCTATTAAAAAAGGTCCTTAGGAGTAACGTAACCTTCACTACCAGGGGCAATCTCGCATCCTATGCCAACCTGTCACACCCAGTGTTTTGCTGGCCATTCATCCCATCCTCCAGGGTTTTTTGGGCCCTAAGGATTTCTCTGTGATATGGACTGCTTTAACTTTAACATTTTTTGGATTCCTCCGTTGTAGTGAATTTACCTATCAAGAGGTAAATCTTTTTCGTTCACACCTTGACCTGTCTACTGATGCCATTTCCTCTCACCCTAGTCTGGACAGCCCCCACCACATCTTGGTTACCCTCAAAGCATCTTAGACAGACTTCTTTAGGTGGGGTCACTTTTTCCTAATTGCTCATTTGGGGGCTCCCTTATGTGCTGTCAGGGCCTTGCACGACTATTTTGTAATTGTTTGGTCCCCGCCTGGGCCTCTATTTGTTTTCCAGTCTGGTCAGCTCCTGACCCAGTCCTAGGTAACAAATCTTGGGATGCTGCACACTGTGCATGACTCCCTTACTGGTGCCTAAAGGATCATAGCTTCTGTATTGGCGCAGCATCCGCAGCTGCTGCAGCAGGCTTGCAAGACTGGCTGATAAAGATTTTGGGTAGATGGTCCTCTGACTGTTATCAGCTCTTCCACCATATCCCTCAGTCTATAGTATCTTCTGCGGCCCCTAGGATGGCCTGCACTCATGATCTACCTACAAGAGGCTAGTTAGTCGTGTTATTTAGCTTATTCCCCTTGGTGTTTTTCGGTTTTGCTTGAGGGGATACATGCTTTGCACGTCTTTGTTCTATTGATTTGTTTGTGCAGCTGCCAATACTCTTGTCCGTTCCAGCACTGGCTGTTCATGTGGTGTCAGCATACAGTGCTGGGGAGATAGGTGAGGCATCTAAGGTCACGTGATTGTTTATTCAGACCTAACAATATTCTTGTTCCGTCCCTCAGCATGTAGCGCTAAAACGTCAAAATTTTGCTAAGTTCAGTATGGCAAATCTTCACATGATTCTGGGTTTACATTTATTCTACTATTTAACACGAAACTGTGCTATTGAGGCCTTCTTTTATGACAGCAGACAGAATGCTGATGATCTCGTTCACTGTTTGCTTATTTTTTAGGACATTTCTTTGTTTTCAGAAAGATCTGGTAGATAAGAACAGGTAGTAAGGGACGGTAGCGCATTGGTCCCAGAACCACGCCGTCAGCTATGGTGTTTATGTCCTAAGGTTGATGACTTAAACATCGTTTCAGTTCAATTAAAGTACATCATTTTAGTTGCATGGCATTAACCACAGCTTTTGTCCACGACGGGCATGTGAATCCTGAGAGGATTTTCTGGGCAGCCATGTTAGAGGGACATAAACTTAAGGTTCAGTCTTTAATATAAGCTCACATCTTCGCTGAAGTTGTAAATGATCAGTGGGCTTAAAAATGTTCTGGTCAATGTAAAACGCAGACTGGAGACTAGTGTAACACAGAGCAAGTGCAATTCTTTGGCTATTGCATTAAATTGTTGCACTACCCAGGTTAAGGAATAGTGGGCTGTCGGAATATTTTTTCAAGGAAGCCGACCTTTGAATGCAATCTACAAACATTCCAACAACAAAAAACATGGGTGTAGTAATATTCTCTTCTATGGGGGAAAGGGGGGTGCATAACAAATGGAATGTTCCAATTCTTTAGGGTAAGGGATAAGAGCCATATTGTTGTTGGAATTACTTCGGGGTGAGCAGAAATTGCATGGAATTCTTCAGGGGTAACACATTTTAGTGGAATTCTCAAGGGACAAACCTATTTCTGATGGATTTCTTCAGGGGTAAGAGTGTAAGGCCAGTCCTCAACCGGCGGCCAGGGGGGGGGGGTTAATACAATAGCACACTGTCACTTTGATCTATACATGGCCCATTCTGGATATTCAATCAACCAAAGTGTCACACAATCACCTTTACTTGCTTGCACAGACGTAGTATCACATATACAATTGCATCTTTACCCACCTGGCATGTGGTCGTGCTTCAACTTCAGCCTCCATCAACTCAGGAAACAGTTTTTGCTTTGAAGTATTTAACTGGTATTAACATGAAATTGAATTTTATTAGAGCTGTTTCGCATAAGAACACTCCGTATGTTAATGATTCGTTAATAGTGAAAACACCTTCTATTTATGCTAATAACGAGAAAAAAAACACAAAGACATGTCATGCTTCGTCAACTTCTTTATTCATATATTACACTGGCCAATGTGAAAAAAGACCAGTTTTGAAAAAGAAGTTATATATTCTCAAACAGAACGATGTGCCTTTGTGCCAGAAAAGTACATAATTCGACAACGATCGGCTGGAACCATCGTGGATGGCGCCATAGGCTACCAACAGCCTGATATGTTTTCACATGCTTGATGGTGTGTTCGATCAGAATTCGACACTTTGAGTGTTTTCGATTAAATTTGCGTGCAAGCCGCTGTTCGTCTCTCGGCATTCTACGAATTTGTATCGCACGAAAAGGGGTGAGCAAAGGGGCAACGTCCGCATAACCTTTGTCGGCCAAGAGCGACACGCCGACCGGCAAATCGTAGTTTGTCCTAGGTCCAATTCTCTCCATTAAAAGATAATTTCCCGAATCGTTCATTGCACCTAAGAAACCTGCTTGAAGGAAGGCAATGTTCCCACAATTGTCAATGATTAGCTGGGTGTTCATTAAATGATAATGACGGTGGCCACTGAAAAACTCTGCTTGTGGTTCGCTTTGGGGACGAAATATTTCGTGGGGTGTGCCGTCAATACACCCCACAGCATCAGGAAACGAACGCCAATTTCCCCTCATGTTGTTCCACTCTGCATTAGGCGGCCAGGTTACCTGATTCGAAAAATAACGCCACAACACAGGAACGACACCATGGATTATACTTGATATAGTTGCGGGGCTCACATCAAAAAATAAGGCTAGAGTGTCAATGCATGGATATTTCCTGAGCCACATTAAAGTTAGAAGCACTTTATTTATGTTGCTCAGTTTGCTCATCCTCGATCTCTGTCGGACTCCTCCCCTTCTGGTTAACCTTGACAACTGTACTGATACACGGGTTGTTATGCTGACCAAAGTTTCAGGCAATTCTCCGGTGTTTAGCCAGAAAAGGAAACGTTGATTTTCTATGTCACCAAAAACATTTCTTCCTCTGAAATCAGATCCAAAAAATGTCGGGTCCAGGCGCTGCATTATTGGCAGAAGTTGGTCTCCATGGGGGGGATTGACTAGTGATACCAGTAAAAGCAATACTGGTAAAATCCACCGTAATATTCCATGGCGTGAGCGGTTAACGGGCGGCGGATAAAGTGTTGAAAGAATATATAAAATATAAAGAACGAACTGGAAATTTCGTCTCAAGGTTCGTCTTCTTGGCATAGTGACTTGAAAATGATTTGGGCCGTGGGGGAATTTGTACAAAAATTAATTACATTTTAGGAGAATGAGAATGTGCAAACTAAGGCCAAAGAAAGGGTTAACGAATCCCCTGTGTTTCACATTCATAGATACGGGATATTAGTTCTCTGGGGGGTTTTGTAGTTGGCTTTTGATCAATTGGCTTGTAAGTAAATGGGAAATTCCCATGGGCGATGATTTCTTTCACTAATGAATCTTGGTGAAATCTTTTACCATCCAGTTGGTTTGTAAAATGCCGTGAAATTCCCATGGGGCCCATGGGCGATGATTTCTTTCACTAATGAATCAAGGTGAAATCTTTGTACCATCCAGTTGGTTTGTAAAATGCTGTGAAATTCCCATGGGGCCCATGGGCGATGATTTCTTTCACTAATGAATCAAGGTGAAATCTTTGTACCATCCAGTTGGTTTGTAAAATGCCGTGAAATTCCCATGGGGCCCATGGGCGATGATTTCTTTCACTAATGAATCAAGGTGAAATCTTTGTACCATCCAGTTGGTTTGTAAAATGCCGTGAAATTCCCATGGGCGATGATTTCTATTTAAATGAATCAAGGTAAAATCAGTGTACCTTCCAGTTGGGAGGAGTCGATATTGTTGTACAGATCCTCATTTGCTTTGTTCATGTCATACTGTAGCTGCGAAAGACTGAATGCCAAAAGTGCTTAACTTGCTAAATATTTGCTATATAAAGGCATCCAGAAAGATCCCTGATCACAACCATCGAGAGAGGTTCTAGCACTATGGCAAAAATTTGGAGGCCTGACGATTATGATCAGCTAAATGACGATGGTTTTCAAGGTATTTGTTCCAGACAAATTTTCTTTCAGCACCATCTCATTTCCGTGTATCTAGGAACTATAGATCCTAACGTATATATTTCTTTTAATTGCCTTACAGTTGAATCCCCTGGCAAGAGCAAACCTCAACGCTACCATGTAACACAACAAGAACAACGGCTGGTATCGAGAGCGTACCAGGCTTGCACCTCATGGGAAGAGATGTTTGCCTACGTTAAGACGCGTATTTAGGGAAATGCCGGGAAACAACAAGACCCAGGAATATTATGGAATGGCCAGTACGAAATCCGCCATCCAAAGGATGAAGCGAATTATCAACCTAGAGCGAAAGCAAGGACACGAAAAACCCAAACAATCCACAAGCATGGCGGCCGACAGGGACATGCGCTACGCAAGCAAGTCTACGCCCGAGGAAAGGAGGCAGAGAAAGTTCAACTCAGCAGTATTGATAAGCAGTGAGTCAGAAGAAGAGGCCTCAAGCTTGAAACCGGCATGCGCAGAGCAAGATCCCGAAGAGATGACAAAAAGTCCCCCACTGAAACGCAAGCGGAAAAGAGAAGCACCGGGAAAAAAGGCTTACGAAGCGTATACTCAGATGTGCGACAGAGCCGTGAAATTGATGAGCAGAGTCCAAAAAATGATTGACGACATGAGCTCCGACTCTGATGACTAAAATTTGATATATATCTATGTGATGTTGACTCACTATCAGTTTGTTTTGTTTTTGGTTTAAAAAGTTGTGATTACTAGTTGCTTTGTTCCATTTCCCATTTCTTTATACAAAGAGGAGCTCGACTAGAAAATTGAACGCAATAACAAAAATAATAAAGAAAGTGACGAAGCATGACATGTCTGCGTGTTTTTTTTCTCGTTATTAGCATAAATAGGTGTTTTCACTATTAGTGAATCATTAACATACGGAGTGTTTTTATGCGAAACAGCTCTATTTCCAGGACTATATATACTTGGTGTACATCATCTAGAACCCACAACACGTCATCATCACGTGTCTTAGCATCACCACCAGGTTTCTTGCGTCCAGGTGATCGATATGAAGCCCCAGGACTTACAACCCAATGCCAAAATAGCCATGATACGTTTTCATGACAATGGCCAATGCCAAGTACCACTGGTTTCAGTTTATTTACACCATACCCTTCCTGGAGTATTCGTATGACATCAAATCTGCAATAATTTATGTACCTCCTAAACAGAAGAACCTTACACTGAAGCCTGTGGCTTTGGACGAAGAACAGTTGCGTGCAAGTGAAGACCAATTAGATTAAGTGCTAACACCATATTCTTGTTCATAAAAGGTAACCATGTCTATTAATGACAATGATGATGATGGCGTTCATTGCTGATGATGCCATCTCAAACCCCAAGTCATTCCTCCTTACTGTGCATGTCTGAAGAAATGAAGATTTGACAATCATTGGGCAGGGAAATTTGGTCATATTAATTAGGTGGTCATGAACGAAATTACTAACCATTGCTCGGGCCACAAAAAGTGGTCGTAAAAACTGGGTGGTTTTATGGCAGACTTTGACACTGTACATGTAACACCTTGCTAACATATATCTAATTTATATCTTGAATAGTTTGGACCAGGTGGTGTACACACTATGATCGCATTGCATCATGGTCGTCAAACAAAAATCGGATCATTTGCATTTTCACATGGTTGAACGAACATCTTCAATGTGCAAGTATTTGAACAGAGCCCAGCTGAATGCCTAATAGGTATTCACTGTTTGCTGCCCTTTCGTAAAAAATTCAGCAAAAAAAGTCAGTATCTGTGAATTTTCCGGCCAAACACCAGCTAAGCTTATGGTCTTTTTCGTAAAAACTAGGTGGTTTTATGGCAGGCTTTGACACTGTACATGTAACACCTTGCTAATATATATCTAATTTATATCTTGAATAGTTTGGACCAGGTGGTGTACACACTATGATCGCATTGCATCGTGGTCGTCAAACAAAAATCGGATCATTTGCATTTTCACATGGTTGAGCGAACATCTTCAATGTGCAAGTATTTGAACAGAGCCCAGCTGAATGCCTAATAGGCATTCACTGTTTGCTGCCCTTTCTTAAAACATTCAGCAAAAAAAGTCAGTATCTGCGAATTTTCCGGCCAAACACCAGCTAAGCTCATGGTCTTTTTCTCCAATTTGTAACCGATATTGTAACGAGCACTGCGTTGGTCGATGACCACAACGAATCCAGCTCTCAAATAACCGTTTATTACTACACTCAGCGGATCCTCTACAGTGCAAGATCAGGGCACCAAAAGCCCCCATTACAACGTGTAAGCCCCTTTTATACCTAGTCTTACGTGTATACTACGTTGGCTATTCGCGATATAACCATCCTACATATCTACGGTAACTATTTGTAATCTTAACGGTTCCTTAGAGCTCGTGCACAACACTTCTAAAATGACGGTTCCTTGCAGCTTGCACACAACAGTTCTAAAATAGCTGTTTCGTTACAATATTGTCAATTCTATTACTTAATTTTAAATATTGTAAAGCGCTGTTGGATACTCTGTACAAACAGCGCTATATAAATCATTATTACTATTATTATTACTATTATTATTATTATTATTATTTTCCATAAGTGCTGTCACAGGCGCATTTCATCTTCTGAGGCTAAGAAAGTGTGTTGGCTCAAGCCAGGTACACCAGCTCACTTGGCTTTGGAGGAAGTGGTCCTGAATCCTAAACTGCTACAGGATCTCGCCAAGCTGACCAACTTCTGCCACACTGGAAATATTGAAGTGTACCACTCTGTGGAGCTGAAATATTGCTCAAAGTGTTAGCACTTCTCATACGATGGAATGGTTGCCAGGACACAAGCTTGCTGCCCTTGTCAACAACGCTAACACTGGCCACACACAAGCTCAAATCAAGACAGGGGAGCAGGCAAGTGAAGCATGCTAAAAACTGTGTTTTCCAAAAGCAAATAAGCGGTGGGTCATAAAAGCCATAAGTGAAAAGAAATCACATGGGTATTTGTCAGGTTTGCTATCAGAAGTCTTGAAATGCATCGCGCAAGGAAATGCAGTTGCTCAGCCTGCACCTGTTAAGCTGCCAAAAACCATTACCTCTGAGCCCCGCACCAACTCAGGCAAATGCAATAGAACAACATCATTCAAGATTTAATAGATGAAAAGAGTTTTGATCATTGCACGACAAAATTTTTTGCACTATTACACAGACTACCAAAGTAAGGTAGAGTCATACTCGAGCGAAGGAGGCCCACGCGACCAGAGCAATCCATTTCCAAGATGCTGGAACTCTATTTGAATTTTTTGCTTCCCTTTTCGGGTAAAATATCTCGGTTTCAACAAACATCTTGTAAAAGATGTTAACAAAAATTTAAACTAGAAGCATTAGCCAACCAACCAAAATAAAGTCATTTCTACCCCCAAGTTCCCCTTTAAAATACACCTTCTCCTTTCCAATAAGCTTTTTCTTGGTAAACCGATTAACGGGGATTACTCACTGTAGCTTTCGTCATTTTAACTAACTCTCTTATTTCAAGGGAATTTAAAGAATCCTTTCCATGGTTGGGAGGCTAGCGGTTAGGCAATTTTTAAGCTCAGGGACCGAAATATTGTCCAATTATTGCCACAGTATGCCTTCAAGCAAGGACAGCGAGGTCAATGGAATCTTATCAACGAAGACTAAAAAGAAACTGGGAAGAGGACCTCACAAGCATGATGACCAGGTAGTCCAAGACAAAGACCTTCTGTGAAACTCAGAAATTACACTGGTCCTGTGGAGGATTTCAACTATCAAAGAGGAGAGGACCAAGAAAAGTTTCGGGAGAACTTGAAACAGGGCGAGATAATTGTCTTCCGAGATGTAGACTTGAAGAAAATAACAAAAAACAGCGAACATTGATTAAGTGCAAAAATAGTTAACATAAATGACAGAAGTGTGCCACTAACTTTAGCAATAGCCATCGCCTTGGGTAAGGTTTATTATAGATTTACACTCAGCTGAATTAAGCTTACAATCGAAATATCCACAACAAAAGATTAACAGATAACTTGAATAAACGTTCATCGATTACATTTTTGGAAAAAAAAATTAGGCTCCTCAAACGAGGCAGAGAAAACACTTTTTTTCACCTGATATTTTTTGGCATAGTTTTTCTTGCTCAACTCCCGGCTAAAATATTGACTGACTTAGCATCAGCGCCAGCAAAACTTATAGCACTGGTCAGTTAAAACAAACGCTACAGGAAAGGGATGAAGCAGGGGAAGTTTCTTTTCCTTTTCCTTCATGTATGGCCAAAAAAGAGCGATTGACTGTGTGAAACAGAACCTTCCAACTACAGCAGAAAAAAAAGCAGCAATAGTTACTCATCTTATAAATAGCCCTCGTACAAGAAAGATCTTGGGGGAGTCTTCTTTTAAAACTTCATTTATTTTTAAATTTAATAATACTTTATACCAATGTACAATAACCTAATAAAGGAGAACAGGAGTACAGTAAGCAAAGGAAAGAAATGGGGGAAACTCAATTCCCATTGTAAAACTGCTCTCCTAACTAAAAAGAGGATATATCATAAACACTCACTAACACTCCATCCCATAAAACGACAATAAAATATAATAACTATACATGTATATGAAGTTAAAAAATTCCAAGGTTTGCTAATTAATGCGTAAATCGAACTAGAACAACTAATATTTATACGATTTTAAGAAAAATCAGTCAGGACTTAGTTTATCAGAGGAAAACCAGGTCTTAGAACCAGGTGGTCCCAACCTCTGTGCTTTCCTCAAGAGGGCATTAGCAAAGAACACCTTCTTATTTTGGTAGGAACGACAAAAATATATAAGCCAAAGTTTAATATCATACATTTCATTAGAATGTGCCATTACTTACTCACGGATGAAGGCGACATATTTGATTTTATAGATATTAAATGCCATAAGTGTACAGAAATGTGGAGAAAGTGCAGTCATAATCATTATAACGAGAACGGTTATTATGATTATAAAGTAATTCCAGTTTTGTACTTTGTGCATTGTATAGCTAAGTGGGAGTTTCTTTATCAAAGACTCCTTAAGTTTTTACAATTGAGATTCATTGGCATTGACGAATCGTGGCCTTACCATTTATTCAAAAAGAAAATCAGAGCTATGTTACAAAGCAAGTAAAAGACACCATAAGTAGACAACCTGTTACAAAGAGAAATGCTCTCCTATAAAACAGACATAACTTGCATGTATTTCTCTGTTTACAGTAGAAACAGGAGTAGCAGAAACATTCTTTTAAAATTCAAATGTCAAGCTGATTACTTCAATCATTACATTACCACTACAGTAGTCTCCTCTACAAATAAGCTACCAAATTATTCAAAATCAAACTCAATACCATAGCTAAATTTTCTTTGACATAAAAATATACCAAATTTCATTGACACAAGAATATTCTGTCAGACATGAAAATTTGATACAATTCCTGATATGCCTTCAAAACACTATTCAGCCTGGAACAAAACAAAACGTTTTAGCAGTCTTACATGATCCAAAAGAGTAAATATAAGGAAACATTGGGTATATTTGTGTTCTCAGACAAGTTATACCAATAGGCAAACCAGTGTCCAATCACAGAATCCCACTTGCAAAAATTAATGGAAATCAACTGGGCCTTAGATGAAGGTTAATTTCAAACATTTCGCTGAAGTTGAAGAGGGGATTTCTTTTTTATTCTTCACAGAACGCAACTCCTCTTTCAGTGTCAATCTAGAGAGTTATTATTTTAAACACCCACAAACCATGGACATAAACGAACCATTTTTTCTACAAGACGAAAACATATAGTACTATTCCTTAACTGTAACATTCTATGCTGTCCATCTATTGCCAACATAAACAAAATGATTAATTTATTCCTTTTATTTCCATAACAGCTCAAAGAAACAACTCAAGAGGTAAATATAAAAACATGATAATGAAGTTACGACTGCAGAAATGTGTTAAAAGAAGAAATGTTGACACAGTCACGATAACTCAGAAAAAATCTGAGTCCTCCAAACGGGAGTCGAACCCATGACCTTCCAGGTGCCAGTTGGATGGTCTAACCACTGAGCTATGGGGGACTTGTGGTGAGTGAGGCCATATAACTGGGTTCATATGACACAAGCCTGCTTTTACTACAGGCTCGTAGCGTCAAGTGATAAATGTAAACATGATAATGAAGTTACGACTGGAGAGTTATCACGACTGTTTCAACGTTTCTTCTTTTAACTTATTTCTCCAGTCGTAACTTCATTATCATGTTTACAATTGTCACTTGATGCTACGAGCCTGTAGTAAAAGCAGGCCTGTGTCACATATGAACCTAGTTATATGGCCTCGCTCACCACGAGTCCCCCATAGCTCAGTGGTTAGAGCATCCAACCGGCACCTGGAAGGTCACGGGTTCAACTCCCGTTGGGAGGACTCAGATTTTTTCTGAGTTATCAGGACTGTGTTTACATTTCTTCTTTTCACAGGTAAATATGAGTTAAAAGGTCCATACAGACTGATTGAAATTCATCCCCACTAGCATCTGTAAAGTTTTAGTCCACAGGTGCCACACAACAAACACACTGAGATGACTTGTCTCATAACACAAAATCAACAATATTGTTATTATTGACATAATATTCGCTAAAAGGTAAAATGATGTATATACAAGGCTAAAAAAGATAAAAGGGGGGTATAAACAATTAAAAGGACCAAACGTTTTCGACAAGTCTGTCATCATCAGGGTTAAAAGGCCGTTCATGATTTGCATGGTTTTTTGTTCAAAGTTGGGCTCCTTTGTTGGATAATTAAGGCCTCGATGATCTTTCTCTGATCATAATCGGCAGCAGTACTGGATCAACTACACTTAATAAGCTTCTTTAGAATGAGATAAGTTAAAGGCAAATGACATTTTTAAAGAATGGCATCAAAATTGATGATTTTTCAAGTGAGGATCGACCATGTGCTTGAAGAGTCAGCAGTTGACTCAGGCTCTTACATGTTAATTCAGAGACTTTCTATGGGAGTTGTGTGCATTTTTTGTTCTGTGTAAAGTAACTTAATTCAGGAATGACGGGATTTGAGTTTGGGTTACAACCTTCGAATAAGTATACTAAATTATAAAATGAATTGGGTTTACAGAGTCAAAAAGAATTGTTCATGTCTATTTTGAATACCCTCAAATGAACAGCATTAAATGACCACTTACTGTTTTGTTGTAGGTATATTGACTGTATTCAGCTTAATGTTCTTGAGAGAGATTGAGACTTGAACAGCTTCAAGGCAATATCAAGTCACCAATGGAGGCTTTTAACAAGCTAGGTTGCTTAAAACGTACTTCTAAGTACAGAACGCAGCTAATTTTGTAGATGTAAGACTTTTAAATGAGCGACTCTTAGAAAGCAATCGTTGTTGAAAACATCAAATGATTTCCAGGGACAAAATCTTTTTTGTTCAGCAAAATGATTATTGCTTCATTCAATTTATTCAATGTAAGCCTTACAAGATGTAAACATCGTAATGTACCCAATGCTACAAGTTTACATGGCATGTCACGTTACATGTTTTGCAGGTTTACCTTTCGGACAACGAAAAATAACCTTATTAGGAAACTAAGTTAAAACCCTATTTTTTGAATTATAGTTTAATTGATGGACATTCTTCCTTTTTAAGGAATCCATTTAATACAATATTGTTAGGTCATATTATGAGAAAGGTTCTATTATACAGTTATAGTAAATATGCAACTGAATGAAAACCTTTCAATGTTTGACATGACGTCACAGGCTATTAAATTGTGCAATCACCCAGGAACACCTTTCCAGTAATGGTGGACACATTTTACGCCACTTTGGAGCTAAAAAATATTATGATGATATTATTCAGTTTTCTGGGTAAATATGGACACAACACGATATTCTGTGACAGAATGAGGCTGAAATAAACCTACGAATTTTCGTGCGAGTGGCACTTTGATAATAAACTGTAATTTACATAAAGGTTTATATCATGAAGAACGATTATTATACACTCCAAAAACCAGATTTTTCAATTTAAGACGAAAATGTTCTTGTTTGTTTCCGGTAGTAAGCGCCCAAGTCATTTTATTTTTAAATTCCTAGTTTAAAACAATTCTTTTAATACAAGAATAATTTCTCAAATTAAGAATCCGCAAAAAATAAGAAAAAATCTAGAAATTTTCTCGTTTTAAAACTCAGTGAAAAAGTCTCTTTTACTTGATTTCAGGCCAAATATGTTCTCAATTCAAGAAATCAACATGTCTGCTGCAATCGTGCACACTAGTTCTTCGACGTAAATGACGATAGACACGGAAATATAACGCTTCCTTTATTTGTTTGGGCTATATTCTTTTGTTTTGATTCAGCTGTAAATAAAGATGCTTAAGTTCAATAATCATTTCACATTTAAAGAAAGAAAACAAATGAAAGTTGGTCAAATTACACAAGAAAAGAAAAGAAAAAATAAGACGTCCCAACATGAATTGAACACGGTAGACTAGGCCCACGTTAACCAGTCGACAAACATGCACTCGCATGCCATAAGACAGGTTAAAAATTGATCTAAACACGAATGAATGCCACAAACAACACGCGAATAACTCCTATTTGTTCATGTGTAATTGCATGAGGCTAGCTGCCTCCACAATAACAAGAAATTCTCGCTGTCTTCTTGCAGATGACTTTTGTTTGTGGGCATTGTAACCTTTCATGGTTTGGAGGTAGTTAAGATCGTCTTCTTTGCTGCACATGTTGTGAAAGCCAGCACGTTCTTATTTTTAGACGCAATCATACTAATTCTTATAATAAGAATTTTTCCTCTTTTTGCGCCTTAGTTTTAAGATCAAATTTATTCTTAAAATGAAGTTAACAGTCGAGAGCACATTTCTTAATTTTGTGTCCTCGTTAAAATGAGGAAACAATCTCAATTTTTTTGTTTTTAAGCAGTCTGATTCATGACAACCGAAAATATATTCTTCTGAAAAATTTACTGAATACTTCACACATAAGGGTTGCAGCTACCATGAGGATTGTCAACAGGCTTTGCGGAAATGCAGGCAGCTTCAACTTGGTAGGCCAAAATGACAGCTGCTTAAAGATGACGACAGAAGCGGTGGTGCAGAGGGCTACAGATACTGCTATGAAGGAGAAAATGGAGAGGACGATAAAGGAGGCATCTGCAAAAAAGGTCAAAGAAGGGTACGAAAAGGAGGATCAAGAAGATAGTGAAAAAGAGGGCGAAGGAGGAAGGTCCAAAGAGAAGCAAAAGAGACAGAATAGGCAAAACGATTGCAGGGGACGCCAAGGAGTAGCAGCCAATTTTAATATCACTTCAAACCAACTCTTCGATTTCAACATGGCCACCGCTACTCCCAATCAAGTGGAACACAATCAAACCTTTTAGAGACATTGCCATATATGTGCAGTATTTCTAACAAAATTTGATGTTTATGATAGAAGCCACTCCTACGCTGAAAAAAAGGAATTCCTTGCACATAATTTTGGAATCAACACTTCAAACGATGACCTTGAAATTTATCCGCTCAATTCTGTTAACTTTCTGTTAACTTTTGTTACCTGTCCCCAACTCATGTTGAACGTCCCATCTTTTGCACATTCATACCGATTTGGACTATGTCACATCCAGTTTTGTTGAGAAAACAGAAAAAAGGAAGACCTAAAAAAACTGAAATGGGGTAAGAAAAACATTAAAACTACCAAAGATCAAGAAACTAAAACAACAGAACAATGTCAAGATACTGCCTTGAGTCTTACCTGAAAAGTTAAAGAAATAGAGAAGGGCAATCCAGTTTCCTAACAGACGAAAGGAAAATTTGCATTTTCCCCGGAAATCAAGGAAGATTTTTGCTTGCCCTACTTGTAAGCATATCCTCTTCAAGCCATAGGAGACATTCTGCGAACACTATTTCTGTGGGGAATGTTTTAAACAGGCCCTTGAGACATCTGGTTTCCCCCTAGACTGCCAGGTATGTCGGGATGAGCTCAATTCTGTTGAGCACGTTAAACAACCCTCGCAATGTGTACTAAGGCTTGTAGCAGAGCTCAAAGCCAAATGTAATGATTGCAGCTTTGAGTCCTCCTATGAAGACCACAGTACCCATATCCATCTGTGTGAGGCAATAGCTGCCCAGTCATTGTGACACACCTCTCAGCACAGAATACTATTACTTTAAAGGAAGCTATGGAGGAGCTTTGACAGGGCAATATATCACCAGAAATGGAGAAGATGGGGACTTTGCCTGTGAAATCAAAAATAAAGTCCCCAGGAGATGGCAAAACAACCCTGCTTCAAACAGGAGGAAAGGTTATTTGAATAATTAATAGAAACAAAGACTTCAGAGGAAAGACCAAATTGGGGAGAACTTGGAGTCAGAGATGCTTCCCCTGGAGCACACAGAGAAGAGAGGAAACAAAGTGGTCACCATCCAGAAGCAAACCCCCTGTGGTTTACCTCCTATATCGACAGCAACTCAGAGTAAATGCAATTCCATTTTGTTTGATTTTATAGTTTTGTACTATTACAAATTACTTTAAAGTAGTTCTCGAACAAAAGGACCAAAAAATTATGTTTCACTGCATGAATTCTTCATTTCATTAGGGCAGAGCAACTGACATGGTATGAAGAAAACATTCCTGAAGGCGAACTTTTTGTTAAGGAGGGATGAGACCATGGTCAGGGATCCATGAAGTTTGGCTTCCAGCTGGCAAATGTTCGTTAACCAAATTCCAGCAAGAAAAACGTCGATTTTCTGCTTGTTTGAGGCCAAGGACACCAGAAACAACCTGTTAACAGTAACTTTGCCCTACAAACAGCAGATTGATGATCTAGTGGCAAACAAGCATTGTTTGAGCATTGTTGGAAAATTTATTTCCTTCTTTATTATTGATATGTTCTTACTTTCCTTTGGGCATTATACATCGATAGGAATAAAACAATCCGTTTACTTTTGTTTGGTGTCTATGAGTTCCTTTTGCTACTGTCGTCATTGAGGGACTGTAAACAAGAGAATTGTTCTGCATCTGCAGCAGGGCCTAGCCCTCCTTGTAAAGACAGTAAGAAGCCACACGTCACAGATAGTGAAGCCGCAATTTTTGTTATTCCCAAAGCAGAACCTCATTGTGCTCCAGACACCCAAGATAGTGAAGCCGCTCTTTTTCATTAGCAAGGTAGCATGTTAAAAAAAGCAAAAAAAAAAACTAATTAATCCTATTTTCGCTTTGTAAGGCGACCAAGAAAACAAGTTGGTATTTGAAGGAAACTGCAACAATCAGTCCTCCATCTGAGCAACAGCTATCACAAAATCCTGTCAAAGCCGCACCACTTTGGATACCTTCTAAACACCATCCCAAGACTCATTTCAGACAGAGATTTCATTGCATATCTTGAGCCATGCCTCAGATGTGAAGGTTTTGATGAGTATGGCTTTCATCTGCTCATCCCGACACCAAGGCCATTTCTAGAAATGAAAAATAACAGTAACCAGCCCATCTGTTCTCTTCCTTTGAAGAGCGGCAAGGCCGTGAGGTACTTTTTAGGGTTAAGTTGCATGGAACAACATTGACTTTTTGTAGGTCACAAAGCAAGAACTGCAGTCAAGGTGCTTCCTTCAAGAAAATGTCTTTTTTCCTCAGTGAGTTTAAAAGGCTGAAGACTGATCAGCAATTGCATGTGAATCCTCCTCTTTCTTCACTTCTTTCTCTCTGTTATAGCCATGGTCTAGCATAGTTGACAAAAAAGGTGATCAGAGTAGTTCTAAAGATATTGTACGTCACAAACCAAGAACTGCAGTCAAGGTGCTTCCTTCAAGAAAATGTCTTCTTTCTTTAGTGAGCTTAAAAGGCTTAAGACTGATCAGCAATTGCATGTTGTGCATCCTTCTCTTTCTTTCTTCACCTCTTTCTCTCTGTTACAGCTATAGTATAGCATAGTTGACAAAAAAATGATCAGAGTAATTCTAAAGATTACTTTAAGCTCTAGAATAGTTGGATCCCCAACAGATGGTTTGAGATTAGCAGGGAGACAGGATTTGGTATCCAAGAGAGCTTAGATGCGAGGCAGGTTCAGTCGTTTTGAAATACAAGAAGGCAACTGGTAGTAGGAAGAAACAGGATCTGAATAACTGTGTGTACACACTGAACATTTTAGGCAGGAGCTAGTGTCTTGTGGAGAGGAAGATGAGCTGCAGAAAACTAATTTGGCTTTAGGCGATTGGCATAAAAGATGGTGAGATTTACATCAGGAAAAACGATCTCTTAAAGGAAATAGCTGAGGCTACAGAAAAGAAGGATGCAGAGGTAACTAGCCTTAACAGAGAACTGTCTGAATACATCCAGAATATGGCATATTTTACGCCACCTTGCCTAATTAGGGAAAAACAATTTACAAGCTAGGTGAAAGACAAAGGTTGAGAAGAATAAAAGAACTAAAAGGAAGAGCTGACCTAGGACTGTGGTTCCTTGAGAGTCATGGTTTAAAATGAACCTGTCTTTAAGTGACGGAACCTGATTCAGTGAGAGAACATAAATTTGAATATGGAAAGGAGAAAGTCACACAGGAGGATGAAGAAAATCTAGAGCAGCTGTTATTTTTGTTGGATAAGTTTTGTGTGACTGATGAACTGTACCATGAACTCACCATCTTGTACAATGATTTACCTAGATCATATTTAATCAAACAGAAGAGACCTCTACCACATCGAAAGAGTCTGATAAAATTATCCAAGAGCTCAGATCTCATTTCAGAATACACTCCAGGATCACATAAGGGAATTTCTCAAATTAAACCCAAATCACCCAACGAAAGAGCGTATGAAGGTCAAAATTAGTGGTGGTGGAGCTAAGATGTCCAGAACCATTAATTCTGATTGACTTTTCACTTCTACCAACCGGAAAAAGGGATCCTTTTTTGGTTTTAAAACAAACTACGAAGCTCCATATCACCATTAACACCTTTCAGAATACACTCCAGGATCACATAAGGGAATTTCTCAAATCAAACCCAAACCACCCAATCGAAGAGCCTATGAAGGTGAAAACTAGTGGTGGCGGAGCCAAGATGTCCACAACCATTAATTTTATGATTCTGTCCTTCTCACTTCTACAAACTGGGAAAAGGGATACTTTTTTGTTTTAAAACAAACTACGAAGACACCACACCACCTTAGCACCACATTTAGCATAACTCAATTATGGGAATACCTCTGATTACAACGTCTATCAGTTAGAATGCTCCATGCTAAGCAACAAATACTTCAGAAATTTAAGAGAAAAAAAGGAAAGAACTGCTTCCTATCCTTAATTGATAATATCATATTGTAGCATATTAACTTTTCACATATTACATTTTGACATGGCAAGAAATTGCATGATTGTAACATACAGGAATCAGTGTCCCTTTTTTGGCTTTTGTTCTCTTTTTCTCTACTTCAGTACTTTTGCTGTATATGTACTATCCACGTCTATGCCAATTAACACACACCATAAAAAATTCCACAGATAATTTGTCAGTTGGTTGTCAGAAAACAGTGGCATAGCTTTACAGATTTCCATTGCTAGACAAAGCTAGTTTTTCAGTTTTTGGATGTTGTTAGTTTAGAGAAATGATAAGCACTCTCCAATTAAGTTTTTGACCTGCCTCGATTGTAACGATTATTGAACTTGAATGTCATTAGTTTAATAGTTGACAACATCATATGGTATCATATCATATCACATTGTAGTATATCTAACTTTTCACATGTTATATTGTGACATCGCAACAAATTCTATCATTGTAACATATAGGAATCAATGTCCCTTTTTGGGGTTTTGTTCTTTATTTTTCTACATAAGTACTTTTGCCTGTATTTATACTTTCTGCATCGACGCCAATAAACACACACCATAAAAAATTCCAAAGATAATTTGTCAGTTGGTTGTCAGAAAATAGCGGCATAGCTTTACAGGTTTCCCTTGCTAGTCAAAGCTAGTTTTTCAGTTTTTGGATGTTGTTAGTTTAGAGAAATGATCAGCACTCTAACTCTAACTGAGTTTTTGACCTGCCTCGATTGTAACAGTAGCATTGGTGATTATTAAACTTGCTGTTGCAGAAAAAAAAACTTTGATATCTTTTCTTCGAACATTCGATTTAAATATACACAAAGGGTATTTAAAAATGGCACAGGTTGAATTTGCTTCACGTTTGAAGCAATAATTTAGCATTTTTTTGCTCAAACTATTTGAAAACCTTGGACGAGTGAATCTAACATGGCAAAGGAAGTTTACTGTAATGGAAGTTGCCAGAACAGAAACACCTCTAAGGTGATGGTTGTGACGTGTGAATCTAGTGCTGAAACTGATGGCTCTGATAGATCTGACGATGATACACCTTTAGAAATGGGTGAAAGTGAAAGCGATCATCAGCGAGAGGAAAGAACAACTTCGACTCAAAGAGGACCTAGAAGGAGAGGCCATGTGGTGGAGGCACTCAGGGAGCTTCTTCAAGAGAGGAAACATCAAGATCCCCTGCAAACAAACATGACTTGGTTAACTCTGATTTTACAACGGGAAATCTTGATGAGTATGTTGTGATTTCATTTCCAAATTACAGAGGACTGCACGGCCCTCTACGCTTCAGGAGGCTGAACCTGAGCCATTTCATTTTTGTAAAACTTGTATTTACTAAAGAACTCCATCTGAGATTTTTCAGAAGAACACAAAAATACTTATGTTGCCCGGGTACACAACTATACAACTGATGGCAAGTCCAAATTTTGTAACTTTCTGGATGCAATCATGGTGAATGCTACATAGCTTACAAGGTCAATTTCTGAATTACAAACACGCCACCTCCACAAATTCCCCCAGTACCACTGTCTCAAGACAAATTTGTGGCTGCTGACATCCACAAACTAACTGGAAAATTTTTCTTACTGTTGTCAGCCTGGCCCACTGACCGCTTTGCCTCCTGCTCCCTTTCATGGGAAAGACCATGACTCTGTCTGTTGTTGATCTGGGGCTGCCGAAATTCGGAAGATGTCATCATTGTTGTATTGGGGTGAAAGGAGCTAAGCTGAAGGAATCTGGGTCGATCTTTTAACAAAGTTTTTTGGGGTTTCAATAACAGTTAACCATGATCTGGTTGAGCAATTTGAACTTTAAATGCCCATAATCAAACACATGTTTCATGTGTAAGCATTAGGTTTAACAGTAGTGATTGTTCAAGGTCAGCACACGTTAACATAAAGGTTAGATCATTTTAGAGGGGTTTTCAATTAAGTATCGAAAGTATTTTTGTGATTACTTTGGTTTTCGTTTTTGTTCGTGTTCCTACTGGCTATGAAAAATGTGAGTAATTACTAAATCAATCAAAGACGAGGAACTGTTTCTAGCAGGCAACCAAATAGCAAAGTAAATCCAACATCTTTTTTTTTTTCGTTTTGATTTGCATCATGCCATCTAGTTCACACTATGCAAAAGCCTAAACCAAAATCAGACTTCGAAAAAAGATGTACGTTTTCTTTTTCATTTTCTTTTTGATGAAAAATACACCTCTTGACACTGGATTCAATTAAGAGTCGTGATTTTGCGTATTTTCAGTTCCTGGTCAAGAAGGGTGACACAAGAACAGACCGAAACACACGGGGGTGGGGGGAAGAAGTTCACCGCCAATCATAATGCAGCCTTGGTAAGTTGCTTACCTAGAACACACGATCCCCTTTTGTATCTGAGTGAGATCAAGTGAAATCAAGAGAGCCCTTTGAGATGACGTTAATTCTCCTCTTTGTAATTAGTGTAGTATAGAGTAGTGAAGGTAACACCCCGTAGTTGGCAGAGCACGTTTGTGAATTGTATTGTAATTTGTGTTGCGTTTGTTTATTTACTCTATTTATTGTATATACAGGCCTCCATTTGGACTAGCCTGTATACATGAACTTGCCACTTATGGAAATGCCACCCATTCCGACAATTTGCCGTCTTGTAAGTTTAGATTTGACGAGACACAAGGCCACAAAGGTACCTTTGGAAAGATTAACACCAGAGAACATTGCACAAAAGAACGGCTTTCATCAAGTGCTGAAAAACCAATCCAACAGAAGTAGGTTTTGGTTGCATCAAAGTCTATGTTTAAAGATGGTGCAAACTGATAAGAGCCAATATGACATTTGCCATTGTGAAGGCATTTTGCAGGTTTCTGTGAACAGGGTTCAAAATTTTTATTGCAAGATGTTGGCACGTTTTGAGTTAAAACTAATGTCACGTACCACCTTCTACTTGTCAAGTTAGAATGGAATGATTTCACAGAATGCATGTAGTCACATGATGATGATAAACTTTATTAATGTGTCAAGGCCACATAGCCTGGGAAAATCCCATACTAATTTGGGGACACAATTAATAGATATTAAAAATATGTAGAAAGAAAATTTATAATACTTAGAGCTATATAAAATATTTATGATAGTCAGATATTAAAAATATTTATAAAAAGAATTTAAAATACTTAAAGCTATATAAAATAATGATGATGAGCAACAGTACATGCAGTGTGACTGTGGTTGTGGTTCCATTAGGGTGTTACTAGTTTAAAGGTGGTGTTTACATAAGGTTTTGCTGTTTTGTTGCTCAGCAACATGAATCAACCGAGCAAGGTTTTACCCCCCAGGTGCAATTATTCCACTGTTTGTTCAGTTTGGGCTTTTGGTAATCTTTTAAATTGCTACGACTTTTTCAGCATACTTAGAGAATCACAAATCACTTAGCATTGGGAATGTATTCTTAAATCTCTCATTTGAACCTTTACTTTCAGAATTATGTCTAAGCTATTTTTAGGATTTCCTTGTCCTTGACAGGATTACAAGAAGAATGAGAAACTCGTTTAAATTTACCCATCTACTTAACTGTCCGAGTCTACGCGTTTTATCAAGCTAGTTTCCCAGCTAGACAGGAGACCCAAAGATTTCTGTCACAAATTCACACTTAGTCGGGTTTGCTGGTCCTGTCATGGGAGAAAACTGCGCCAAAAAGAGTGGAGCTAGGACAAAAGCTAAGCACTTTGGGAACACAAAATGGCGCCTAAGAAACAAGCAAAGGGTTGCAAAAACAGCATGGACAGAAAAGCATATAAAACTCTTTTCTAGTGTTCTAGCATCGACATAAAGAAGAGGTAAACCTTTGTATGCATACTGGAAACTCTGGCACTTAAGAAATCCGCCAATGAATCCGTTTTCACCAATGTAAAAGGGGAGTTTGAGGATATACTGGTGGCTGAGCGGATATTTGCTGCTTCAAATGACAACACCTTTACTATAGAGCAGCTTTGAGAAAAGTACAAATGGTTTAAGAAACAGTGGAGTCCGATGAATGCAAATATACTTAGAAGAGGCTGCCAGGGGGTAAAAGACACTGCTGAAACCTATCTTCACAGAGTCAGTGGACAATTTGACTGAACTTGGCAATAAACCAGAGGATATACAGAATGAAGATCATGACAACTCAAACAGCGATGAAGAAAGCAGCGTCACCTTTAGTGCTGAATCTGAGTGAGCAATCAAATGAGGTGAGAAACCAAGGAGATGCTTCAGATGACGACGGTGATGAGGAACAATCAGTTGGGGCAATCCACTTATTGCAATGACATGAAAATATAACCAATTCCCTATACTACCTCCTACAGCAAATGGGATTGCATCTGCTTCAGAATAGAATGGCACCTTGGACCCGTTTCTCAAAAGTCCCAGAAACTTTCCGGGCACAGTAAGCCACCCGCTAAGACCCCGATAAACTAACAGGTGTTTCTCAAATCTTTCATTGATTTCAAACGCGCTATTTTACCCAACAACAGTGGAAATCCACCTTAACTTGCCCGGAAATTTTACGGGAGCTCGCATGCTCCCATAAAGTTACCAGGAGTTTGCAATTTTGCTGCAAATGAAACAAAATGGCTGCCGCTGGCGGAATTTTTCCGATAGTACGTAGGCCTCATGCTTTCCAAGAACGAACAATTTTTGATGGCATGCACGACAATAACATCATTGAAAGGTACAGGTTCTCCAAAGACAGAATTGAGTGGCTTGTCGAGGAGTTTGGAGAGATTCTTCAGAGAGACACAGCAAGAAACTACCCGCTTTCAGCAGAAACACAATTAAGCTCACAAGGTGAGCTCTGAAAGTAGTCGGGGACACAATGGGCATTTCAAAACCTAGCGCAAGTAGTTGGTTGTTTTCAGTTTCCCGCTGTCTTGTGAACATTGCACCAGACTGGATAAATTTTCCAACCTCAAACGCCGAGGTTAATGTTATTTTCGGTTATTTCTTGTTCAGTTAATATTATTACAGGTAAAAGGATGTCTTGTGAAATAAATACTAGGAGATGCACAAAGACCCTCACCTCTCTTAATATAATTAAAAGTATGGCCCCTTTTGATGTTCAATTTTTGTTAAATGCATTGTGATGCTAAGCTTGATGGTGAGCTTTACAAACGCAACTTAATGTCTTCCTCTACTGTTCTACAAATACAACTTTGGTGTCTTACTAATTCATTTAATTTTTTTGTTTAGAAACATGCTAAAAACTGCATGTTGGTTCAAACTGGAGCCCTGTTGCATAACAAATCAACGACTGTACTATACATGCTTCCGTAAGATTCTTGATTCAAATCTTTCCCTTACAAACTCTAGAACATAGTATTTATCAGGCCCGATAAATATTGGGCAGATTTACGTGTGCTTTGAGAAACACAACTGCAGGCCCAAAAAAGAATCCCAGTAACAGCCTCCGTAAGTTAACGGGCCTGGTAGTTACCGGGATTTTCGAGAAAGTCCTGAGAATTTGCCTTGGAGCAGTCAGTGGCCGGGTCCATAAAGGAAACATACAGATTGACAGCAAAATAGCCCCAACTGTAGTCAGTAAGGGTTTCACAAAGGCCCTTTGACTGCAATAAAAATGAGAGTGCATGGATTTAGCTGTGGTAGGAAGAGAGACAACAGTGGGGCCGACACAGGAAGATGGCAGATGCATTTTCTAAAGCTCTGTCTTTGACCTCAGTTAAAGTCGATTTACACGTTGTTATGTTAAGCATGTCGTCAATTATTTACTTGACTTTGACCCATTACAAATCTGGTGGAGAATCTGAAACCCAGAACGGCCACTGCAGAAGAATTACCAGGAATTTTGCCAGGCCTCAGGGCCTGGGGTGATGAATACCCAAATTGTTTAACTCATCCAAACGCTCCTGGCACATGGTGTCTCAGATGAAGAGTTTGCCAATCAAGATCTCAACCACGGCTGCACTTTGTGCAATGGAAAGCTGAAGAACATTCAAGAAAAGCGACATAGACATAGGCAAGAAAAACAAGACATCTGCCCTGAGAGAGAGTCTTCAAATGACACAGGCAGAGTTGCACGAACTAAAAATGGATGCCTCTTCAACCATGGGCTATGCTGACAGCTACAACCAAAAAGCTTGCCAGGCTGGATGAACGCAAATATCAAGTGACCAAGCAAGAATGCTTTAGCAGACAAACCAACAAAGGTTTTTGGAATAAGCGAGCATCTGATGTCCCCAAAAAATTCGTCTCCTGGGCCATTTCCGCACACTAAATGTCCGCAGCTATTGACTTGTAATTTTCCTCCTTTTCCTATGTTCTTGAAAACATTGTGTTTCCTTAAGTTTAGTGAAATCTACAATTTTAAAGGGCGCATTTTTACGACTACCTTCAACACAGAAAAAAGAGAATTGCCGCCAGAAACAAGATTCCTGGGAGCTAATAGAATACTTTCTGTAGGGGTTAAATTTATAAAAATGCATGTGCTTATTGTGAATCCCTAACTTACTGCGCCTGACAGGTGAAGCTGAATGCAAGGTTTATGCCGCTTTTTTGTCTTTATTCTGTCACTTGTCATTCTGCTTCATTACTGGCTGTGGCAGGTCAAAGCAGAGAACAACAATATCATTTTTTGGTAGAGAAGAAGAACCAAGACCAGAAACCAGTTAAACTACAATGACGAAGAATAAAAATCATGTGACAAGTGACAAATCTGGTTAAGACTGGAATTGGCCATTGGACATTGGACAGTGTGATCGGAAGTTACGTCAATCGCTGCTATGCTTTTATAATGCTCAAGTTCCTTTTTACTGCCGCAAATTTTCCCTTATGTGAGTTTTCGCCACAGCGATTTTTCGTTTGATCTTTCAGGATATCGGACAATATTTCCACGAAATTTCGTTTTGTGAACAAACTTTGTCTGTAATTTAGTTCGACATTGCGCAAAAGATCGCTTGAAAGTTCGCACAAAATTTTGCGAGAGCAAGGACCGTAATTTGTCGAATTTCGTTTGCATTACTTTTGCCAGTACTGTAGGAAGTTCTCGGATGCATTTATCCAGGGTGTACGGTTGAACAACTTCTGCTGCTTGCAGCAGTGCAAGAGTCCAGAGCCATGTAACTTGTCTAATGTTGATGCAGTATTAGTCTTCAGTCTAAGAGGAGTGCCTTTCATGACAGCTGAAGAACTTTCAAACTGGAAATGATCAATCATGGAAACTCTTGAATCACTTTAGACCAGAAACGAAAAATGGGAATGGAGTAGTCATACCTGCTGTTGTCAACCCACCACAAGCCAAGGTGGAATGGTCTTTGTTAAAGTGTGTTGCCAAGGAGCAACACTACCCAACTGAGAAGTTGTCCACACTCTGGAGTCGTATTGTCAAGTTTTATGCAGAAACATTGCCACATTTGCTTAAGTTAGCTCAGCTGGCCCGAACTCTTCCATTGCAAACAGCTGATGTAGAGTGTGGATTTATCTGACTAAAACTGCCCACAGAAATAGAATGGAGGCAGAAACATTAGATAATCTCATGACAATTAGGGTTAAAAGACCTTCAGTTAAAAGTTATGACTTTTTAACCCCTCCACTCCTGAGCACGCCTTTTGGCATGCTTCCAAATAAGGTGTACCGTTTGCCCCAGAAAGGTTCCCAAATGTCACATAATGTGTCTACAGGCACTTGATGTCCCTTTTACGAAGTGATTTACGCCAAAGTTTTGCTTCCAAAAAGTCTTCGTTAAATTACCCCCAATTATTTCGATATTTTCCTATCTGCATTTACATGTACCTTTAAAAATAAAGTCTTATACGAATGACGTGGAAGACATTCGCCCAATCTGCTTAAAAGCACACAATAGCAGTGATGATTTGTGGGCTACTTGGTCTGATTATTTGGCAGAAATTCGAGCAGCAATTCAGAGTCCGAACTTGCTGTAAGGCCACATGGTGATCAAGGACTGCAAGCAAGCACTTCAACACATGGAGTTCAGCTGGAAGACAACACCAACAACCAAGAGCTGCCCAGCAAAACCCACCTATTCAGTGGAGTGCCATAACTGAAAAGTGTGTGATTCAGTACCCTGAGTTAAGAGGCCCTGATCATGGGCCAACATTTGATTTCGAAATGGATAGCAAGCCAGTTTGTTTCTTTGACAAGCTGTTCACAAACAAACTGTGGGATTTGTAGGTGACAGAAACAAGTAGATATGCGAGACAGAAGCATGTGAATAACTAGCAAGATACAACAAGGGAAAAGATGCATAGTTTTATTGGTTGTCTATTTGGCATCTCAATCAGCAAGATTGTTGAGATCAGTAACATCTGGAGCTCAGACTGGGTTGTTGGTAGCCCAGCAATTGCCAAGCTTTTTTACACAAGACAGATTCTGGGCCTTGTAGTCAGATGTCCATTTGGCAGAGAACGAAAGAGCACCTCAAAATCAGGCCCATTGTAGAATTCTGGCTTAGTGCTTCAAGGAAAATTGCAATTCAGGTCTGAATGTCAGTGTGGACGAAGCCATGGTAAAGGGGAAGGGCTGCACCCTTTGAAGCAGTATAGGCCAGCAAAGCCAATCAAACCAGGGTCTAACCTCTGGTGCGCTGGCTGCTTCTGTTGTGCATACTTGTGAAATTTTCTGATTTATGTAGGCAAAGAAGCTGGAGCAAGCAAAGATCTTTGTCACCACCTCCTGGACAACCTAAACCATGTTGTTTTTATGGATAACGTTTTTAGCAGTGTTACATTATGCAAAAAGCTAGAAGTATTTGGTCAAATAGAGACGACTATCCCCCAGCCCTCCAAAAAAGTCTCAAAAGAGCTGACTACCACCAGTTCTGGAATTACAGTCACTGTGGAAAGATATAAGAGAGGTATCTTTTATCTCCAGTGTTAATTCTTAAAGGGTCACGACACTGTGGGCAGGATACAAAAAGATGGTTCTGTTCATGTTATATCTGCTAGACCAGTAGTCAAAGACTACAACATCAACATGGGAGCCATTAACGAAAATGACCAGCTAAAGAAATCCTATGCCAGTGATCGCAAGCCTTGAGGACGGGGTCCACATTTTCTTGCATCTGTAAGACATTTGCAGGGTCAATGCATTTGTTATGTACCAGCAGTGCTACCAAAAGTGGAGCAGTGGCCCTATGGAAGAAGACCCTCCTCGGTACAGTACAGGTTAACAAAGAATATTCCCCGAGTTCTTGCCATTTAAACTGCAGCTAGGGTATGCAGTATCACACAGAGTCCACACATGACCAGCAAATAAAATGATCTAGAGAGCACTAGGCTCTACATGAGTTTATTATGTCATCATGGAATTATTGGCACTACGTATTGAAATTCGTATACAGGTTAAAGTAGTTTTTTTACTGTTTGTTTTTGTTATTGATGTTAGAGTTGCAATTTGCTGCTATAAAAGGGGCCCCACACGCATACAATGCATAAAAGCACAGTTTTTGCATCCTTTTTGCCAGTGTTTCATAAGATTTGTGCGGTGTTGGTATCCCCTTTTTTTGTGCTTCTAACCTTTAGCTCAAGCAGGAACAATATGTAAATAATCTTCGACATTTTTGTTCAGGTTAGTTTTCAGTAATGGGCAAAAGTACGCAGATAACCATTTTGTACAATTGTACAATTCAAGATTTAATTGATTTATTTATTTATTTATTTATTCCTTAGAATCATCTAAGGATTGAAATGGATTAAGACGCTTGGAGTGAATGCCCACTTTTAAATCAAGAGAGCACTAGGCTCTAAATGAGTTTATTATGTCATTATGGAATTATTGGCACCACTTATTGAAATTCGTATAGGTTAAGGTAGTTTTTTACTGGTTTATTGGTTTTTAGCCAATGACGTCACGTAAGTGACGTCATATGGCTACTGTCAGAGCCTAAAAATCAACGATAGACGACAGTGTCGTGTCTGTCTTACGATTTGTGAGGCTGGGGGGATATTGTGAGACGATGGGTGGGGGTGTGCACCGGGACACTGAAACTCTTACCTTATCAGCGGCACAAACCCATACAGCTAATGTTATGGGAGTAAGACCCCTGGGCTTTTGTCTACGTGAGGTCTGGCGGGATTTTATTCGCGTTGTAGTCCTGTGTTTACTTCGCTGAAGTACAAATTTCCACAGCAGCAAATACAAGACGGACTTGCCAATTTGAGATGTTGTATGAACAGAACGTGGAAATTAACGTTACATTGATCCCTAATTAACAGTGAAAGGAACAATATTTAAAGCCCAAGTTTATAACGATAGTGAAAAGACTAGAGTAAAACAGCATAAAATTTTTCGGGATTATCTCTCGGTAACAGCGAATCTAAAATGTGCAGTGTCATTTTTGAGTGCGTGTTATAAAACATGAACCCATTTAAAACTAAATCGGAAATTGCGCGGCTTATTGCTAGCTATTCTTAAAACTGAAAAACTTGAATGAAACCAGTATTAAAATCCAAGTCACAGTGGTGATCAAGGAATTAGAGGATGGATGTAGTAAAATCTTAACAAGATGCTAAACGTTATTTCGGGGTTATTCATAGCTCAAAGTGTAAAGCGGATGTTGAGCAAATTTGCATAGTTGACAGCTGTAATTTCAGCCTTATAAGGAATGTAACGCAACACTTAAAACATCTCGAACTGACCGAAACAGTACCGAGAGATTAACAACAACAGATATGTGACAAAGCATTCTAATAGAGACCTGTTGGATCTACTGGAAAGCGAGCTGAAGTTGGACATTTTCGTACTGTTCGAAGGCAAAGCAAACGAAATTTATTCTGCTGTAGGTTGAGACTCAAAATAAACACGAGAGCTAAAATAACTTTGTACCGTGGGAAAGTTACAAATGTAAACATACTTTGGTCGATTTGTGAAGCAAAAAGACGAAAATTATTACAGCCGACTTGATTACAAAGCCAGCAACTTCAATTAACAGGGGAAATAAATATAGTTGCAAAACTATTTGTCGTGTTTATAAACGCTAGTTCAAACCGATTTCAAACGAAAATATTGTGGATACAAGAAACGCCGTTTGATGGCAGACTCGTGTTTTGACAATACAATGTACTAAGAACGTAAGTGGTTGCCTGAAACGTCTGAAACCTTACAAATTAAACAAAGTAAAGCGAATCGCGTGTCGAGCAAATCACGCAGAGCGTCAAAACGGCACCCTTTAGAAAGTTGACTGTTTATGAGCACTGAAAAGTATTGGATATTCGCCGGTAGAAGTAAGAAATTAAAAGGTTCAACTGCAACTTGCATTTATTTCTGAAGTAAAATTGTTAACTTTCCACTGATCTTTGCCTAAATTATGTATGCAATATTTTTCGACGGTGAGTTTAAGTTTAAGTTTACTTGTTTTTGTCTGTGTTCTTTGAAGAACCGTGAAACAAAGAGCTTTCTTCGGTTTTTTTTACTCCGCGTAGTCACGCCAATGAATCATTATCAGGTTTTATAGTGGATAACCACAAGATCTTTTTGGTGGTGGTGGTGGGGGGGGGGGGGCTGAGGGGTTAGGGTGGGACTTACCGGAGGTGTAAAGTCCCATAGGTTGTCAGGATAAATTTCACCATATTGTGAAAAAAAAACGTCATTGGCTCTGAACGCATTGCGTGCCTATGTTTGTATTGATGTCAGAGTTGCAATTTACTGCTATAAAAGTTGCCGTAAAGGTTTCAGTTTGTTACATGCCATATTGATCCTATTATTTCGCGATTTATAGAAATTTTGTTGTATTATTTATTTCAGTTTACAATCGTTTCCCCTTGATCAGTGCAATAAACCACCATTAATTGTCGAGGTTTGGTTTTCTGTGGTTTCCTCGTACAACAACCTGTAAAATGGTCCCCGAGAATCTTGAAGATCTCATTTCTCACGCTTAACTGGATGAAGTTGTCACAAGAGCAACATACGAGTTAAAGAATATTTTTGCCATGGATGAAGTGGCCGTAGGGAATGACATGATGTCCAATACAACAGTGATAGGTGGTAGGTAAAGTCACAAACGGGCCAAGGAAGTCCACACAGCCGGAGATTATCCCGGTTTCTGTAGCTTAAAGCAACTGAGAGTACTGCTACTTCCCCCTGAATGGGATGCCAGTCCATCGCAGGGTTACCCCCCAGCAGTATGTTGCCGGTACCCATTTATACACCTCGGTGGAGAGAGACAGAGTGGGGAAAAGTTACTTGTCTTGAGAAACAACACGATGGCAGGGACTGGGCATCAAACCACCCGCCTTCAAAAGTCCAACGCACTAACCACTACACAACTGCGCCCCCACGGAGAAACCTGGTGCTCAGTCAGTAAATCTGAAGTCTACTGGTCATGAGAAGTCCAAAATAACAGTTTGCTTAACTGCAGCGGTTGACAGCAGAAAGAAAAAGCCTTTCTTTGTGTTTAAGGGGGCTAAGCGTGATGTGAAAAGGCAAAACCAAGAATATCAGACCAAGTGTATTGTAGCGAGCAGTGGCAATGGATGGACTGAGCAGTACTGCCAAGAGGTTATAGGAATGTTTTCTTTTGGCACGCATCGCTTGTTGGCAGGGGACGTATTAATTTCAGATGTCACCTAACACCTAGGGTTAATGATATTCTCATCAGAGCTTTAGTTGATAGTGTTATTATTCCTGGTGGCTGCACAACGTTAATCCACGCTCCTGATGTGAGCTGGAATAAACCTAAGGAATAGTTAAGAGAGATGTACGACAATTGGCTTGCTGAAAACGAACACCAGATGACATCGCCTGGTAACATGAAGGCACCATCAAGGCAGCAAATGTTTGAATGGGTGTTAGAAGCCTGGAAGAAGCTAAGAGCAGAAGTAATCAAGGAGTCATTTCAGGTGTGTGCGTTATCTTCTGACCTTGATGGTCAGAAGGTGATCAAATAATGTGCATCAAGCATGGTCCACACCAAAGCCTGCAACCTAGATTGCAAGGAAGAAGAGATCGATCCTTTCGACACTAATGTTTCGGAAGAACAGATGGCTCAGGAAGACGTTGCACACCTCATTTTGGATGAGAACAATGAAATCTTTGACATTGAATCGTAACCATCACTGTATTTTCTTACATGCAGTACGTGTATGGTATCCAGTTTCTAACATTTTGATTTAGCTTACCGTTTTGTTAAGGTCATCATTTTACCATTTACAATTTTTGTAATTCATAAATTGCAACGTTCCCACAAGTGCACAAAAATGTTGAAAATAACTTGTACAACACACATACAATATCACTCAAGTCTCCATATTAGACAGCCATTGCCCTGGTCCAAAACAGGAAGCAGGGAACTGTAACTCTAGTCCGTTTCTTCCTCTTTTTTGTTACCGGTAATGCATTTCGCTAAATTAAATAAGCCCCCCTCTCTATTAAGCCCCACCTCAAATGTGCTTGAATTAAATAGGCCCCCAGGGGGGGCTTAATAGAGGATTTATGGTACCTTGCTTTTTTAGCTCTAAAATAAGAAGATAAAAGATAAAAGTTAGGTTTCTGCACTTCCCAGTGTCTAAGTATTTCACTGTATATCCATTTACGTACTTTTCCATTATACAGAAAGTGAAAATTACAAGGAAATATTACAAAAAAGGCTTTTTGCATTTTAGCCACCATTTTGAATAAATTATTTTGTTGACTAATAATCTATTAATAATTTTTTTGGAAAGCTTCACATAGCTACTTTCTAAATATATATGGTTGGATACTAAAATCTTGAAGGGAAGTTGTTAGAGGCTATTCAGGAGTCAAAGGGTTAACAAAGCTGTCCTCTTCTGAAAAGGAAGAAAGGAAACGAGAAAGGAGCACTTGGTAGCTTAGTCTCTCCAAAGATCTCTATGTTCCTTACTTACTTTTTGAGAGTGGCAGAGATAGACTAGTATACTAAGGGCTGTGTTCAGCTGCAAGAGAACATGGTATTTTGTTGACCAGACTGAGCTATTCACTTTCATTCATTTACCAGCTATGGGATTTATACTAATTCGTGAATGACCAGCTCCCAGGTTGCTTGTTAGCTGAGCTGGTTAGAGCGCTGCACCAATATCACAGAGGACATGAGTTTGAGTCTCGTCCAAGCCTGATTTTCTTTCAGGTGTCTTTTGTCAGCTGCTAAAGTTGATACAATTAACTATGATGTTCACAATCATTTCATGTTTCAGTCTGCACTTCACATATATGAGCATCTCAGATATTCACTTTCATTCATTTATCACCTAAAGGGACAATAACGACATCTTTTTTAGAAAGGCGTTAGCATGCTGTAGCTAGACTATTACTACAGTACTATTGCTAAGTATTTAGCATCATTATTATACATTTCATATTATGTAAAAATGTATTTTATTAGTCATTTCTTCTGTTACTATACTTTTTGTAAATTAGTATTTTTCCTTGTTAGGTGCATTTGATCATATCCACATGTTAATTTGCACCTCATAGTAATAAATTATTATTGTTATTATTAGTATCATTATTATTACTACGGAATAAAGTTGTTTTCCCCTGTTTTTGTCTTAAAAGTACATGTACTGCCTTCTATGCATGAGCACGAATCGCCATAACTCATTTATGCTGACTTGGCTTATATATTCCCTACCAACAGGAGAAAGACAGTGTTTCCCCTAAAAAATGGAATGTCCCCCAGAAAATTTTACACTGGGATGGATCGTCCTCCTAAACTGAAATTCGAGATCAGACAGTGAAGACATAATGAATATCAATCTCCCAAAGACACTGAAAAGAATTCACAGAAAGTTTCTGAAAGATAACCAAAGGGAGAGCTAGAAGAAATGGAATTTTAAAGAGTTCACAGGATTCCAACTCAACCGAGCGAGGAAAAGAAGCATCCCAGCCCAATAATGGCCAGAGCATTGTCTTTCAAGACAAGGAATGTATTAATTCTTGCATCATAAAGCTTGCCAAAAGGGATAAATTTGGCATAGCAGATGACTTCCCGAAACAAGTGGACGAAACAAGAAACAAACTTTATCCCGTATTTGAGAAAGAGAAGAGGGCAAAGAAGGTGGCGTTTTTAAATGTCAAAAAATCCATCACTGAAATATTGTCTATCATTTTCATAGACATTTTTCACAGACATTTTCATATCATTTTTAAGCCTGAGACAAAAAACGTAAAAGCTAGTGTAGATGCTACCATTTGTCCACCTAATTCAACTAGTCAGAAGTACACTGTATTATGAGGATAGTAATTGGCCCAATTCTTAAAAATCTCTTACAATGCCAAACTGGACAAAAAAGACTGTTACTTGCCAGGATAAATGTTTTACAGCTTTTGCAATTCAGTTATTATTATTTCACAATATTCTGACATTGCTTTCCATCATTATCATTGCAGCTTGAACAAACAAGGGAAAATAAGAAAATAGCTCTGTGAACTGACGACATAATAAACTAGTTTTGGTACAGCTGTGCAAACTGTGAGGGACAAGAAAGTAAGCTCAAGGTAAATTTTTTGTTGTTAACATTTTAATCACTATTTACATGTATAGTCATAATGGGAAAAACATAAAAGTGTCATTTGATGTATGCAGGTGTAAAATATTTTTTGTCAATTAGCAAATCACCAGCATATCACCTGTGATATGATCAAGGGGCAACGTAGATAGGGTAAGGTCATGAAAATAATAATTGTACACAGCCAACGATTGCACCTGTGTCGATGAAGGCTGCAGTGAACAAATGGCTAAGAGAATCAGCTTGACAAGTTGTACATGTGTTTTTTGTATTTCCTTCACAGTTACGATGTCATGGTGTGTAGCAAAGTGTGTGTAGACACCTTTTTCTGAAAGAAAATGACATTACTTTATTAGTGGAAACATGATTTTTATCTATTTATTTACTTTTCTATTCACATAGACACTGTAGATGAGTTTGTTATATCATGTATGCAACCAACACGAGTGGATTGATGGCAAGTGTGCATGTGAACCCACTGTTGACGAGGAGTCGAGGACCATGGTTACGGGAGGGACAAGGACTTTCACGCACTTCAGGAAGTTGTTCTTGCTCTACTACTTTTGGCATCACTAAAATATTACGTTAAGTTCAGGTAGGAAAGATTGTACATGTTTGCCAGAAAACTTATTGATTTTAATGGGAAATGCTCAATTCTCACTGTATCAGAAGATATTTTATTATTAAATGAAATAAATCTTGTATTTACAACAATTGTTTAAGGCTTTGTGACATGGGGGACTCGAATTTCTGAACTTCATAGTGCTTTGGTTATTTTTTCATGCTATTTTCCTAACCAATAATGCTGCTGACAAAGGTTTGGAAAGTGCATGCATTCAATTTTGCTGATATTTGATCAAAGCAGGAGAGAAAACCAAATTTTACTGCAGCAGACAAGAACTACTACAGTGACTGAAATGTGAATTTCTTTTGTATATGTACTTTGTTACATAAACTTCTTTACCGACGTATCAATTTGTTTTTCAGGTACAAGACCTTTAAAGCAAGGAAGGTGTTGTGCGCAATTGAACAAAACTATCATCTCTATTGACAACCCCAGACTGACGAATCAGAGGAAACAAGATTTCATCACCGATACAATCAACGTACAAAGCACTGGGGTGTTGCCGCAGAGAAAAATGATAAGGACTATTCCTATATTCCAACGCCTCTTGCAAAGTTCTTCAGGGTGGGCCAAACCAATTCTGGGTGCATGCAAGACTACACGGAGATGTCTCTAAATGATCCCCGACAAATTGCACTGACTATTGCATCTACAAATCCTTTGCCTACCAGTAAACTGGTAGCAAGACATAGAAGTCGGTTCTTTTAAGGCAGAATGTAAATGCCTCCAACACCTGACAATAACAGAACAAAACACAACTAGTCTTGTTATCGTAGCAGGTGTACCCAATAAGGACTCGCCCAGTGTATGTGTGTGTGGAATGGGTGGATCGATGGGTGGGTGGCGTCTATAAAACAACACCTACAGCCTGTATCTGATGAACCACATGGACAAAAGAGAAAAGTATTGGGCTGACAACAGACATTATAACGCTATTCAAAAAATCAAAATTCCAGCAGATTCATGTGTTTTTGTCATTTCACTTTTATGTGTTTCTCGTTTCTCGCTTGTGTTGGCTACGCGAGGACAGGGAGTCGATAGACAAACAACAGCATGGATTCTGTCACCTTTCTATGGTTTTATCTTCCTCTCAACCATCTTCTGCACCAGTTTCCATGCCAGGTGAATTGCCTAATGTGGAGTCTACTGCCATTCCATCTGTATCTTCCAATTCACTCCATGATGCTGTGGCCCGGATGCTTGCCTCAGCTCTGCCAGGTATTCTACAATCAGTGTCACTTTGTTGAAACACTGTCTGTACAATTGTGTCTCCCTCCCTCTCCCACAAGACAATGTTGTAAAATAGTTTCAACCAAATAGATGAAGACAAGCGCTCCCAACACCATGCAACATTGAATAGGGGTAGGAGGGGAGGGTGTTTCAACGACTTATGTCACTGGTTGTATATGATTTAAAAGTATCATATATCTTTGAAAATAATAATGAAATTGCGGGATTTTTCTAAACGTCTCTTAAAATTAAGTCATATGTTGAGGCCTATTTTGTCTACGCTATCCCTAGAGATATCTTCACTGAACATGCACTAATTCCTTCTGTGAATGGTAGGCCCGTTAAAAAGTATTCCGTAGTTAAAATGCGTCGACAACAATAACTTTTAGCTTACCGTAACGCGTTATATCACATGTGCTTCCAGAGCAGTTTTTTCCCGGCGAAAAAGCGCATTTGAGCAAAGCAAACTTAAATACCCACAAGAAGGACAGTTTTCTGAAGGAACTGTAGTGCTATATGAAACAAGCTAGGTATGTGGTTTCTTTTACAATGGTTTTTAATTTACATCGGGTTACCATTGTAACCCGTGGACTTGCTAAAAAGTGATCTGGTTACATCTATTATCAAATTTCGACGGGTTACATTGGTAACCCGTAAACACGTGCCGCAAATGTCCTCAGCTCTTTGATTATTATATTCAGATCGTAATAGAAATAAATCGGTTTGTTTATTTTATATGATACTGTTGTAAAAAAGGTACTGCGCTGTTATGAAAAAAGCGTTAGGAATAATTTGAGATGGATTTTAGTGTCTATTCAGGGTCCGAAATTGCGCCTTCCTGGTCGCCAATGCGACTAAATATTGAGAGCTGGCGACCAGAATTTCATAACTGGTCGCCAGCTGGCGATTAACTATTTCAGGCCACGATAATAATACAAACAATAACTTTGATTTTCAGCCAAATCGATTACAAATAAAATTCAGAGCCGCCAGCCAATTGGTCACTTACCTTTACGTTGCTTTTGAATTATAAAACCGATTTCCCTGTTATTATAAATCCGCCACAACGTTTCACAGCTACGATCAGTGCGAAGCTTCGCCGCCATGTTTTTTCAGCGGTTTCCCATAGCATAGGTATTGCGGGCGCACGGGCCACGTGCGTTCTTTCGCCATGAATATTTATTCAGGCGATGTGGTGTCCAAAGATGTTCTGAAATCTTTCTGTAATTTATTACAAAGTGGAGACGGAACATCTGCAAAGAAATTAGTTGAAGATTTAGATATTCTCTGGGCGTCAAAAGGTGGAAATGTAGATCTGTCAAAGTGGTCAAAAGATGATTTCAGCACTGGTTTGATTCCTGATGACATCGATTGCAAATATTTTGCCGGCAAGCCCGTGGCATTGACTGCAACCGGAGACGGGAACTGTTTATACAATTCTGCCTCCCTGGTCCTTTGCGGAAATCAATTACGTCATGGCTGTTTGCGTCTTCTTGTTGCCGAAGAGCTCTACTTCAATGCGGACTACTACGCAACGCACAAAATTTTTAAACTAACCAAGGAACGCTCTGGAATCCCAGAAGATATACTATTTCCTGTTGCCCTTTCGTCCGATGGTGATAGCGTAATCACAAATGGTGGAAGTGAAGTGGATGCTGTGAAAGCGGAAGCAGTAGCTGGCTGTGAATTTAAAAAGTGGGGTTGCCTTTTACACATGATGGCTCTCGCTTCTGTGATAAGACGACCGATTTACTCGGTGTATCCAAACGTGGCTTTTCGATATCGGGCACTAATGCACAATGTTCTTGAGCCTCGTTTACCTCCCGTGAATGATGATCCAGTGTGTCTCCTGTGGTCCAGATGTGGTAGCCTCGACAACCGACCAAACTCATGGTATGTGCCAAACCATTTCGTCCCTCTCACTTGGAATTCTGAAATATCTTGTGAGACGGCGCCACTTGAAGTGGCCACTGATGCCGGTAACGTTTCTCCAACTGATCGGCAATCACATGTCAGTAAAAGCACTGCGACTACATGTAGTTCAAAACAAGGAAGTATTTTATCTTTTGTAACTTCCTCTCGTGCTGTTCCTAAGTTTCAAAAGGAAAGTAAAGGAAAAGATGACCATTGCCCTCCACAAAAAGGTAAAAAGAGAACGGCAAAATGTGCTGAGATGGACGGGGAAGGAAATCATCCAATCAAAAAGTCGTCAGCTAAACGCAAGTTTCTACCCCATTGGAAAGACGAATTCTCATGGGTGGTATACAACGAGGAGAAGAATGTGATGACGTGTGAAATCTGCTGTGCTGTCCCTGAAAAGGCTGGAAAAACCGATTTCCTAACTGGTTCGCAGACTTTCAAAAAGGAAACTTTAGTGAAACATAGCGTTACCGGTGGACATTTGCTTGCCCGTGATGCACTTCTCGCTAAACAACAACCTTTGGAAAGCGCCCCGATCGCCCAAAGCTTCCGTAAAGGCAAACAAAAATTGGAAGAACAAGGCCGGAAGGAATTTGCTGTTAAAGTCAACACCGCGTACCTAATAGCTAAAGAGGAACTTCCCTTCAGTAAATATGGGCCTATTCTAGCACTCCAAGAGAAGAATGGTTTGGAAATTAACCAAACATATGCCAACGACAAAAGCTGCGGCACTCTGATATCTACAATTGCCACCGTTTTAACAGAGGAACTAGCTAGTGAAGTAAACGGGAAAAAATACTTGAGTGTGATGATTGACGGCGCGACCGACGCTTCAGGAAAGGAAAATGAGACAGTGCATTGCCGATATGTAAAGGATGGTCAACCCGCAAATCGTTTAATAGGACACAAGGCAGTTGCTCATGGTCATGCGCAAGGTATCTTTTTTGTTTTTTGTTTTTTTGTAAGTTTTGACGTACTAGTAGTAGGCAGGAAAAAAAATTTGATCAGTTATTACTGCATGTCATGCGAATCACTGTGGTATAATATTATCATATAAATAGAAAACTTTGACAGTCTCGTGCGAAGCACTTTCTCATACTCTACTGAAATAAATAGTAGTTTGCTTCAACATGGAGCGATGAAGTTGTAATAGCGTTCATTTCAATGAAAGAAGGTTCACTTGCTTTTTATTTTAAAGGTTAGAATATTATTATACCACCTTCAATCACTCTTTGTTATATTGTTATTATAAGTTTAAATTGTTATTGTTAATAATTTTAAGGTCTTTTGGACACGGTAAATGGTGCTTTCGCTGACGTTGGAATTCACCAGTGGAAAGAAAAACTTGTCGGTATGGGTGCTGATGGAGCATCAGTTAACCTTGGGAAGAAAGGCGGAGTGGTGGCATTGCTACGACGGGACGTCCCCCACGTTATCGATTTTCACTGTCTTCCCCATCGGTTAGAGTTGGCGCTACTAGAATTACAAAAGAGTTGTGTTTTGGTCAGCACGGTGTATGACGTTCTCCAGCTCATCTGGAAAACTTATCATTATAGCCCCAAAAGCACGCGAGAACTTCAAAGCATTGGAACTGAACTGGGGATCAATGTTTTGAAGCCCACCCAAGTCAGCGGAACGAGATGGCTGCCGCACGTCAGCAGAGCCCTAAAGGTTTTGATAACCCCCAGTAAGGATGGCTCTGGGCAGTATGCTGCAGTTCTGTGCCACATGGAACACTTGAGTTCTACGTCGAAAAATTCAGATATCAAGGGGAGAGCAAAACATGTCTGTGAGAAAATGAAAACCGTGCAGTTCGCAGCATTTTGTCATTTTCTCGCAGACATGTTTGCTATCATCTCGAAGCTTAGCTTGAACATGCAGCGAAACGATTTGATACTCCCAGTGGCAGTTTCACTAATCCGTGAAACAGTCACCAGCGTTGACTCCCTAAAAACGCGTCCCGTTCCAAATGGACACTTGCAGCGATTTCTCGGCACGCTGGAGAAGTCCGCAGATGACCAAGTCCAGTTTCAAGGGACTACGTTAGAAGGCTGTCTTGATGGTGTCCACAAGCGAGCGGCGGCCACTCGTACTGGTAGCTTCGAGGCAACAAAAGCTGAGGCAATTGGGCTATGCTTGAATGGTCTGGAAGACAGGTTCGGCAACCTTTTGATTGATCAAACAAGTGGATATGAGCCCTCGTCTAACAGAACCACTGATGTTGTAAGAGACATGCTTGTGTTCAACGTCGACGCTTGGCCCACCAACCCCAAAGATCTTGTTGTCTTTGGCAACGAGCAGATAGAACGTCTGTCTCACTGGTTTGAACCTGTGCTGGCAAATGCTGGATGCCAGGTTAACGCGATTCCTGATGAGTGGCTTTCCATGAAATTGCAGATCAACACCAGTTTTCGAAAGAAGGACTATGGAAGCCTGTGGCAGACCTTGTTAACAAAAATGCCTTATCGCCAGGACTTTCAAAATGTCCTTCACCTTGTCGAGATTCTGTTGGTACTACCAATTTCTGCAGCTCAGTGCGAACGTGCCATCTCCGCACAGAACCGGCCGGATTAAGAGCAGTATGCGAGTTAATCTTGGATCAGCGACACTTGAAGACCTCATCCGCATTGCCGCAGAGGGCCCGACGGTTGCTGACTTTGACCCCGCGCAGACGGTTGACAAGTGGTTCACAAGGAATAAGGAAGCAGGAGAACGGCAGCGGAGGCCAGCATTCAAAAGATCTTCTTTCCTGAAATAAACTGACCAAGGGACTGGTTTTGTTTAAGCATGGTATCATTAAGTTCTAGGAAATAAACTACACGGTCACCAGGAATACTTGTGAATAATTTTAACTGTCGTTAATTGAGCATGTTTACTTCAACTTTTGTTCCTTAAAGTAAACGAATGCTATGCACGATTTGTTTCTATTCCTTAGTCAAATTAAGAAAAACAGAAGTCGTATTCAAATTGTTTGTGAAAATAAGAAAACACGTTGAGACCAAGAGCTTCTTTGTGTTTTTAATTTAGACATCTGCTGTTTGTGTTTTAATTATTAGAATATTCTTATGGGATCTCGTTGCCGTTATTTCCCGTGTTCAGTTTCATATCATATCGTAACGTTGTTGTTATTTCAAGAGATTTTAAACTGGCGTGATTGTGAGTTGTCATCAATAGCAATTGAGGGACCAACGACGTTACGTTGTTGCTAAATTGACTAAATAGTGACTGAACTAAGAGTAGCAAGATAAAGTTTGCATTCTGTCGCATCTCCTCTCAATTGAATATCTGCAATAAAATGGTACAACTTGTAAATCAAATTAATGATTCCTTGCACGTTTTAACATTACTTCATTGAATTTTAAATAAATTACACCTATAGTATGCATACGAATAAACAGCATTTTTCTTTAAGTTACGTGAGTCATTAGTCGATAATGAAGCACCTAACGTTGCACTCATCAGAGGTTCAGGGCAATGGAACGAGAAATGCTGCACGGTTGTGGCCTGGTGCGAGCAACATGGTGATCATAGAACGCGAAAGGAAAGATTGTTTTGAACATAGAGCAAAGAACTAAACGGCAGTTTCTCAGTCAGGTACATTTGTTCTCCAAAAGGTAGAAACAAGAGAAGGTATAAAGTTGACTTGAATCATTTGGCACGAAACTGCGTATATGGCCGGCTTTCGATTCGTTTGTCATGGTTTTTCAGTGGTACATGTAGGTGTATAAATAATCAGTGTCTTTGTATTTAATCTTATTCGTTAGCTGGAAAATCGCCATTGCGGCCCCAAACGCGTTCTTTTCGTTCTGATTGTTAAAAAAAAATTGGCGACCAGAAATTTCCATCTGGCGACCAAAAATTTTGGTTTAGTCGCCAGTTGGCGCCAATAGAATAAAGTTAATTTCGGACCCTGCTATTGGTGTTTATATATGGCGCCTCCATTTAGTCCGGAATTTTACAAGCCGTCTAAAGCCGGTGATACTGTTTGATTTAGGCGCTGTGCATATCTTAGTTTAGAATTTTCAAACTCTTCTTTTCTTGCCAGTTCGCATCACATCAAATAACAAGCGTTTTCTACTGGCTCAAGGCTTGGTCGTCTAGCAAAATGATTTAACACAGCTGTAGGGGATGATTTCGGTGTCCTCTCTTACACCGGTACATTTTGGTCTGTGGCCAATCCCGGTTTTCTGTGTTTTAGCCGTAACGAAAGGTTTGGCTTCTCCTCTCTCCATTTTGGATAACTTAAGAGCCGTCTGAAACACCAAGCATCTTTTCCCAACCATATATACTTATCAATTTTCAAGAAGTAAGTTTGGGTATAAAGACCTGTATGCCGTGACACGCAATTCAAGTCTTTTCTGTTCGATACAATCAGTGTCACTTTGTTGAAACACTGTCTGTACAATTGTGTCTCCCTCCCTCTCCCACAAGACAATGTTGCAAAATAGTTTCAACCAAATAGATGAAGACAAGCGCTCACAACACCATGCAACATTGAATAGGGGTAGGAGGGGAGGGTGTTTCAACGATGTCACTGGTTGTAGCTTCTTGGCAAGTGAACACGGCCCCCTTTTCTGGTTCGGCCGATCTTGCAGCCAACATTTTGTCCTCACTGGCGGTTTCCAGCCCTCCAGCCACAGTAGTAGCATTGTCCACAGCCGCTTAGTGAACAAGAGCTCTGAGGATTCAACATCAGGCAGGCTGGCTATTCCGCCATTTGTGAGTATGTTCACACCACTGTCTCCCATTACGGCTCTTAGCTCAGCTTCCTGTATCGCACCACTTACATCACCAGCTTGAAGTAATCCTCAGGCAATCTTTCTGGCCTCTCCTTCACCATCAGCGATGGACAAGGCATTCATGGTTGGCACTGATCATGCGTCCATCCCCTACTGGTTGGAGGCAAAGATAATGGGCAGCCATTTTGTGGACTTGGTGGACTTGCTGTCTGCCAACTTGCATGCTACAGAGAACAAGCTGCAAACACTCTTACATGGAAAGCTCATAGTGTAAACGTCAAAGCACAGACAAGTACAGGTAAAAGACATCTTGATGTGGACTAAGGCTTTAACCATTTACCAACTGGTCAGGTGCGTTTCATTCCGTCACCTCTGGGAAGAGTTGACAGGCTACAAGTTGCTTATCATTTCAAAGGTGTGTCAGTACCCTGCTCTGGCCTGTCTGGAATGTGACTTGGCCTATCCAAAAGATGCAGTGCCCACTGGTCTTGCAGATTGGTCTAAAATGAATTGTAACCTTTACAGTACAACTTCCACCTGCAATCTCCCCCAGCGCCATCTACAGGTCAGCTCATGCAGCAGCCAGCAGCAGCCTCTCCAGTCGCAGTTGCTTCAAGTACTAAACAGACCCAGCAGACCCTGTATTATTATTCTTGGAACCAAGGTCTGTCACTGGCCCTTTGGTCACTGTCGCCACCAACATAGCTGTGAACAGTGTGATGGTCAACAATACCAGGGTCAACTGCCCCTTTGGCCTGTGCATTGAAGTCGGCATCAGCGAACATGCTGTCTGCTCAGCAACACCCCTCAGTTATTGATGAACATCTTACTTTAATAGTTTGACAATACAATATAATTAACCCATTGACTCCTGAGGAAATTTACGCGTGACCACCCCCAATTTCCTGAACATTTTTCAGCATTCAATGCGCAGTAGATAAAGACAAATTCTCAGCTTTTGTTGTTACGTTTTATTTCCCCATGGATAGTTAGTGAGTTATTTTAATTACAAGGATTTGTCAGGATCGAAAATATATTGTCAAATTTAGCTCCAAAACAAGATTTAAGGAATTTTTTCAACCGCGCGCCATTTGCAGTCAAAATCGCAAAGACAGTTAAACTTTGCAGTTGTCATTCTCATGAGAAAAGCAGTGTCCATGCATGCCCGATATATTGCACAATTATTATTCATCAGAACTTTTAGTCCAACCACTTTTTCAACACCAAAGGGAAAATAGAGAAGTTTAACTTGGTAGAAAATCTGCAAAACTCTCAGAAATGCAGGCCCTTGGTACAAAAAGCAAACACGTGCTCAGAGACACGTATTCCTATGCTGTTCCTTTACCGTTCAAAATACTCCCACTGGGAATCACAGCATAATTCCATAAAATTTTTCAACAGATTCCATTCACTTGACATTACAAAGAAAGCCATTTTTCATTTGTTTCTATAGCAGCGAAATTTCAACATGAAACGAAGAAAAATTTGAGACGATCACTGCCACAAAAGGATCAGGTTTCAGGGTCAAAATGGAAGCTTATGCAAATAACTGTTGGCATGTTTAGATCTATTTTCGTTGTGAGAATTGAACAAATATGCTTGTAGAAATAAAAACAATCTTCAGAAAAGAAAATTTTATGCAAACTGAAGAAAAAAGTCACAAATCGAAGAGGGAAAACATGCTTTAAAACACAGATGGCGCAACAGAAATAAGTGCGTCTGCTTTCGATTCATACACAAAAAATACAGCGCAAGAAGCACAGTCATTTCTGATCTGATGGTTAAATTTAATGGTTTGCTGAACCAGTGAGTTAAACGGCACATCATAGGAAATAAAATTTACACTGAAAGAGGTTCATTACCTGGTCTAATTGTTCAAAGGAAAGATTCACAAGTCTTGATTTCTGCTCGCAAAATTTGACTCCACGCGGTCTTCAAGTCTTGTCGAATCGGCTAAACTTTTCATCGCTTTGTACTAGGAAACTATCCACTTCAAAGCGTCCTAAACATTCACTGATCTAAAGCAAAATTTTTGCCTTTCATTTTGAGACTCAGAGAGGTTTTTTTCCCCCGTATAGAGTGAAAAAAGAAGCGTAAATTGCACTACCTCTCCGTGCGTAAACAACATGCTGCGCCACATTTCTTCATCGCAAATCGAGGGTCGAAAAAAAGTCTTTCTACTACCCCGAAAGAGCTCCAAAAATATGCGCAAAAGACATATTCTGATTGGTTTATTTGTCCCCTTCAACAATAGAACAATAGGGGAACCAAAATCCTTAAGGAGGGGAGGGTAGACGCTTTTTCAAACACATGGTTTTACTGGGGCAGTTTCGGGCGCTTCAGGGAATTCAGGGGTTGTCACGTACGAAAGTTAACTACTATTTACATAAATATATACAAACAGGTAAAAAAAATCAAGTTTAAACAAGAATAAGATTAGAATCAATGCTTGTAAAGCAAACAGCTCCGGCAGAGGTTCAGAAGGCTGCAGCAGTGTCCTTTTTGTGTAAAAAAGATTTTAAACCATTCCTGAATTTATTAAAAGATTCAGTTTTTCTTTAATATCATGGTAATTCATTCCAGGTTTTTGACACTCTGTAAAAATGTGAAAATTTTAAGACGTTGGTTCTCTAGTATCCGATCTTTAATGAATAATCTACATGTCTGAGACTGAAAGCTCACACTGGATTCAAGGTATTTGGTCAGGCCCAGATTATACTGACCAATCATTCACTTAAAGAAACTAAGTCCATGTAAGTCCTTCTTGAGGACTTCTTCCTCTTCAGTCTGAAGTCATTCTTGGTAGGATTGCAGGTCCTTTCCCCATCACGCCAGTCCCCAACTTACACATAACCAGATTCAGCATGATACCAAAGTACAACCAACCTGGCAAGTGGTGGTTTATTCTGGATCTGTCTTCCATGGCTGAGTGAAGTGTTTCTGTGCAGTATGTTAAGGTGGACGACTTAATTCTTACTAATAAATCTTCCTTAGCCTAGGTTTGTGAATAACTTATGCACTGTCATGCTAAATTGAGCACTTCACACATAAACAAAAGTCTTGTCCAGTGTGGTTTTTATGCAAGCGCAGCACACAACTGTACATTATAAACTGTATAGATACCTCACATGTCCCTGGCAGTTCTTTTATCATAATGTTCCTGGATATTCTTATTGCACCTCTCATGGACCAATTCCCTTCAGTATCATTTGTAATTTCTTCTGGAAGGAGATTACAAGAATTAAAAATCAAAAACTAAGCTAACATTTCAAACTAGGTTGAAAATAAACAAATACCATTTGCTGGATTTTCAACAACTTTGGCTACCGTATTTATTCCCCTAAAGCCGATCCCGGTTATAAGCCAAGACCCTAAACTTGTCACACAGAATACTGACCCAATGTTGACAAAAACATGCAGGAAACTCTTGGCTATAAGCCGATACCCAAAAATTGAGCAATCTACTGGAATAAAACACCAAAAATATTGCACAAATTTCCTAGGAAACTTACAAATTCAAGATGAAGTGAATAATAAACATGATTGAAGTGCTGACCTCTGAGGAAATACTTCCAAAGTTACTGATTAATAAACATGATCGAAATGCTAACCTCTTAGGAAATCTTTCTAAAGTTGCCATTTGAATGAATCAGTGTGTTAGGGAATATTAATTGATCCTAATCAAAGTATAAAACTTCGTAACAAGAACAGAACTATCAACAGTTACCATAGTACTGATACATCACTTCAAATCTCAGATAGTTTGCGTTCACAATGCCGAAGGCACGTCATTTCTCGTACACTCTTGCCTTTAAATTGAAAGTCATTGCAGAAGCAGAGGATGTAGATAATAAATCCGAAATCGCAAGAGATTACGGCATTAGCGATGGTCTGTCGCTGCAGACGTGACCAAGGAGTCCGATGAAGATGTCTGCCAGACAAAAGATGATAGGCCACTACATCCCAAAATATCCTGAGCTCGATCAACAGTTGTTCGAGTGGTTTACGGAGCAAAGAAGTCAAGGTGAGAATTCATTTGTCATGTCTGTTTTTTTTTGGATGAAACCAAAATGAAATGAATTTGTCACGCAACTTTTTGACTGCGAGTATTGTTTGCATAGTATCACATTTCAACCCACTCGTGGGAACCAACACTTCTGATTGGTTGGAATCTCGCAGAGTCAAAACAATGCTGTCAAAACAAAGTTTACATTCGACTCGCTCGATTTATATTTTCCACGGTGAATTAAATGTTATTGCTTGTGTCGTTTTAGGTATCGCCGGGAGCGGATTAATGTTACATCTGAAAGCAAAGGAACTAGCAAATGATCCAGAATTCAAGGCCTCCCTCAGATGGTATCAAAACTGGAAGCGGTGCCATTCCGTAAGCCTCCGAGCGTCAATGACCAAACTTCAGTATATACATGTTCGCTTGGTTTATACGTGAATAAATGCCAATTTCCTGATGTTGGAGAAAGTTTTGTTTAGTAAAAACTCTTGGCTATAGGCTGAACCCCTTCTCTGGCCTAAATTTTACCTAAACTTGGCTTGACTTTGTGTAAAAATTGCTTGGCTTATAGGTGAATAAATATGGTAAGTATGCATCACCATTAATTATTTGCTAACAACAATGCCTAATCAAATTGTCCACTTGTTGCTCACAAATATAATACTTCCCATAAATGTACATGTAATTCAAAAAATCCACGAATGTAATAAGAGAAACCAATACAAGTAATAAATTACTGAAATCAATTCTAAGGCATAAATGCGATAACCTGACTCACCAGTGTGGGCATTTGAGCAAGTTTCCTGCAAGTGTCCTTTCATGTCAGCAAATCAACTTAGCACTGACATCACCATCAATCCTCCACATTGTCATGTTGATGGAGTACAGTGTACATCCACCCTGGTCAAATGCACGTGTCCAGCATCCGGCTGTTTCCTCTGGATTTGAAGACTAAACTGTAATAATCAAAAGCCATTGTCTCAAACACAATGTTGTTGACTCTAATCGGCTGATACCCAATTAGTGTGCATGGGGACAGACAGACAAAACAGTTTGCTTAGATATGACTCACTGCTCCAGCAGGAAAATTCCACTTGGCGGCCAGATCAATTAAAAAAGGGGCATAGAGCGCTTTTCAAATGAGTGTCGTAAAACCAAAACCAAAGTAATTATCCCAGCCAATCACAACAAACACAAATTATCCAATGAACCAATCAGAACTCGAAGCAAATTCATGTCACTAGCGCCAAGCGCGGGAAAACGCATGCGAGCAAGTCGCAATTGGTTTGAGTTTTACTTCTGATTGGTCGAGAAAGTGGTGCGAGATGTTTTAACCAATCACAGAGCGAAGTAAAGCAAAACCAAAGCAAAACGCGAATTACTTTCGACACTCAATTGAAAACCGCTCTAAGTACTTAAACCATTGACCGTCATGCTGGCCAAAACCAGCCATGATTTTGTGCACGCTTGTGTTCAGTTCTGCCCATCTCCCCAAGGTAGGCTTCTTTGGTCCCCTATTGCTTTAATTGTCTCCAGGAAACAAAAATCAATCAGTATTCACCTACTGTGCACATATTTGAAGAGATCAGGGAGTGCTAGACCCTGCCACAGAAGATCACACTTATTTTCAAAAAGGGGTGGCATGTCCTTCAAGCGTGATTTTTTAAGACAGTAAAAACCCATTCTCAGAAAGAAGCCTTGCCTTTTTAGAACTATAAATTGAAGGAAGCCCTCAGAAACACTTCACAGCTTAACCAGTGGAATTTAGAGAGCTTGTCAAGACATCACTTTTTGATGCAGTGGCCATTTTGTCAAAGAGGAGAGAAATCTGTGATTGCAAGACACCACTCATGAGTTTGTGAAGCACCGGTGTTGGAAGTCAAGTTACTCACTCATGAGGTACGGAGATTTCGGGAGAAATTTACGAGGACATCAATGAAGTAAAAGCACAGCTCAAAGTCTCAAGGAAAAAGCAAGCGTAGGAAAAGCCCTACTCGCAATCTGCATCCTAACAAGGGACATCCTAAACCTAAAGAGTGTTTGTTTTGTGGTGGTAACCATCCACTGGAAAGAAGATTGTGTCTGGCCTCAGGACAGAAATGCAGAAGTGTGGAAAAGGTGGTCACTTCACAGTCAAGTGTCGCAGCAAGCCTAAACAGGCAAAAGTTAACATGGTTGAAGAAGTATTAACAGTATCATGGGTAAAGATCAAGCCCTTGTCCCACTCATAGTGAATGATTCAGCTTCACTAACATTTCAGATTGACACTGGTTCAACTGGAAACATCTTGCCGTTACAGGATTGCATCAGGGCTACATATGACTTCAGTAGAGCAAACGTTGTCCTCAAGGACATTACGCTGGTAATGCATGATCGATGAAAGCGAAAGGTTGCCGGGTTTAGCAAGGGTGAAAGTTGAGCTTAATGGCAGTAAGCACAAACTTAACCATTCTCGTCCCCACAGGCCGCAATCCTTTTGGTCAGCACCAAGGATTGAGACCTCTGGCCGGCGCCAAGACCAGACGTCTGTGAATCACTGACTCATTGTCAAATCTGGCAAATCTGATTGGCTGAAAATCCAAAGCAAGTATTCTGCGCATGCTCCAATAATCGGCTCTGGCCAGAGGTCTCAATCCTTGGTGCTGACCAAAAGGATTGTGGCCTCTGGGGACGAGAATGGAACTTAACTTTATTATTGATGATCATGAAGTCACACCACTGTTAGGTTTAAAGTTGTCACAAGGTATGGGTCTTGTAAAGATCATGATGCCTGATGCTAATACCCCAGTCAATCATGTAGCTGCTACCCCTGAGCAAGGAGTAACAGAGAACACCTTAGGCAATTCAGTGCTTAGTCCATTCACTGAGGTGTTTCATGGTATTGGATGTTTACCTGGTGAATATAGTATTCAGTTAGACAACGATGTGCAGCCCATAGGACACCCCCCATGTAGAGTACCTGCGCCAAAGAAAGAGGCAATGAAGATTGAACTAGACAAGATGGTTGCAGACAAGATAATTACTCTTGTTATCGAGCCAATGGATTGGGTGTCTAGTGTCCTACCAGTTCCCAAAAAGGATGGGTCAGTCCGAATTTGTCTGGAACCGAAAGATTTGAACACTACCCTCTGCCTACAGTGAAAGATGTTGCTTCTTGACTCACTAATGCAAAGATTTTCAGCGTTCTGGATGCCAAAAGTGGTTTTTGCCAAGTGACGTCGGCAGAGAGCTCCGGTTATTACACCACATTTAATACCCCCTTTGGTCGTTTTCAATGGTTGTGAATGCTATTTGGTATAAGCTCAGGGGCCGAAGTTTGGCAGCGGAAGATGAATGAAGCAATTGAGGGTCTCCAAGGAGTTGAGGTTATCACTGATGATTTTCTAGTTTGCAGATTTGGAGACACAGTGGATGAAGCAGTTAAGGATCATGACCAGAATTTAACAGGAGATTAAGCTTCGCCTGTCTGAACTACCATTCATGGGCCACTTGCTCACTGCTGATGGTATTGTCACTGACCCCAAAAAAGTCTGTGCCATACGGGACATGCCTACCCCAACTGATGTCACATCGCTTAGCACGGTTACCTACCTGGCAAAGTTCTTACCAAATCTTATCCAGTGTGTCTGAACTGTTACAGCATTAGGAGCTGAAAGATGCTGAGTGGTGTTGGCCCCTGTTCATGATGAATCTGTCCAAAAAATCAAGAGTCTTGTTTGTGAAGCACCAGTGTTGAAGTTCTACCATGTACTGTAACTAAGGAAATTACGATCGAATGTGATGCCTCGCTCACAGGACTTGGCACCTCCCTACTTCAGGAAGTTCAGCCAGTTGCGTTTGCTTCAAGAGCTCTAACCGCCACTGAGGTTCATTATGCTCAGATAGAGAAGGAACTTCTCTCTGTAGTATTTGCATGCGAGAGGTTTGGTTGGGACATAGTTCATGTTAAAACAGATCATCAGCCCCTAGAAAGCATTTTCAAGAAAGACCTTGGCTCTGCTCCCAAGCATTTTCAATGGATACTGTTGCACTTCCAGCAATATAACCTTGATGTAAAGTACCAAGAGGGTGCCAAGATGGTTATGTCTGATCCACTGTCCCGAGCCTACGTGGACGAGCCTCCCAACCAGACCAAGTTTTGCAATGACCTAGAGGAAATAGTACTAATGGATGATCTACCCATCTCTCAAGCACGACTGAAGGATATCAAAGAAGCCACTGCCTATGACAATGACCTTCAGATCCTTACGACCACGGTCCTGGAAGGCTGGCCTAGTACCGGCAGGCAAGCCGTATTTTCCCTTTCGAGAAGACATCACTGCCCAAAATGGTTTGCTGTTCAAGAGTGAGCATTTCATTGTACCACTGAAGGATGTTTTGCCAAGCTAGAGAAGTGTTCTACTGGCCTCGCATGAATGCCGAAATAAAGGCTTACATTCTCAAGTGTCATATCTGCAACTCATTCAATCCTGAACAGCTTCAAGAGCATGATGCCCCACGAAATTCCGTCGATGCCTTGGAAAAGGATTGCTACAGATCTGTTCCTATTTGATCAACACCAGTACCTGATTACTGTTGATTATTACTCTTCCTTCTTTGAGGTCAATAAGCTGGAGATAGCAGATTCCAGAACTGTTATTGACAAGTTGAAAATGCAGTTTAGTTGCCATGAAATACCGGTACCAGAGATAGTCATTTCTGATATTGGCCCACACTATGCTTCTGGTGACTTTGCGAAGTTTGCAAAAGACTGGCACTTTCAGCATATTACCTCCTCTCCGTGCAATCCTCAAAGCAATGGAAAGATTGAAAGTGCAGTGAAAATTTACGAAAACATCATGGAAAAGGTAGCACGTGGAAAGTTTGATCCGTATCTTGCTCTTATCGAAATACACCAACTGAACTTGGCTCTTCTCCAGCACAAGGGCTGTTCAGTAGAACATGCAATCTGCTCCCACTGACGATGAAACTGCTAAGGCCTGAAACTCTCCCCACACAGGATGTCCAACAGAAGCTGATTAATTCTAGACAAAAGCAGGCTTTCTACTACAACCTGAAAGGTAAAGCATTGCCTGAGTTACAACCTGGACAAACAGTCAGGTTGAAGAAACCAAATAAGTCTACTTGGACTGAGGCCGTTTGCACGAAAATGATTGGTCCTTGCGCCTATGTTGTTGTATCTGGTAATCGCACCTATCAACGAAATCGTAGACAGCTGAGATCAGCTCCACCCACTGAACCCCCTTCAGCGAATCTGGAACAACGACAAGATACAGACAGTGGACAGCTGCCAACTCAGGATGCATTGCCAAAGGGTGTTACAATGAGTGGTCATACAATGAAAGCACCCATCCATTTTCAGGACTACAACACTTAGGAACTTGCTCACCACCAGTCCGTTTGAGAAACTTTGCTAACAACTTTGTTTGAGACAAATTATTTATATATATATATATATTTTATTTTATTTTTTTTTACACAAAGGAGGATGTTATGATATTGTCATGTTTATTCCGGTCCACTCTTACCACGTGATCTCTCATGTGATGTAACTAGACCACGTGGTCTCGCGAGTGTGTTCTGAGTCGCCATTAAAATGTTGATGTTGAGTTTAGCACACTGAGTGCTCTCAATCCGCATTTACGTGACGGTAACACTGTCATGCCTGTAGGTTAATTTCATTCATGTGACGACACAAGAAAACTCTGGCTTAAAATTTTGACGTTCATTTTGTTTCCTTTTTTTGGTGGGGGGGGGGGAGCAGTTCATAATTGGCACAGGTGCATTTTATTCAAGAATTAGAAATTGTAACTATTCTAGACCAACTGAGTGTTGTTTTTTCAAGCCTACATTAGTTTTCCTTTATGGTAGTGCACATGGAGTTGTTTATTAATAATTTCAAGTTTAGGGAAACAATCAAAATTTGTGCACCCATCAACGGATCACTTAGATACAAAAGCTGATTCACGCTTTTAAGATGCAGTCACTCCAAGATAGTACAAGCAAACTTTGTTGCATAAAAGTCCAACACAGTAAGATCCATAACAGTTGTTTACTAAAGAATGACTAACCAGTGATTTAGCGTGAATTACTCAGTAATTGCTGGTCTACTCATTACTACTGGGCATCAAAAGCTTCAAAGGTGGAAGAATAAACACTTTATGTGTCTGTCGGTTTTTGCAACATAACAAAACATCATAAGTCATTTGCATAATTTAACAAAGAGGCTTCCTCAGATATCGTTGCTTATTTGTCTCATGATGCAACAGTCTTGTTGTGCCAAGTATCAAGAGAAGGTTCCATAAGTGATCACTGCCCAGTGCAATGTCATTCATTGTACTTAATTATAAAATACTAAATTGTATAGAATGTGGTTTCAAGGTTGCAATGTTCCCCTCCTAGCTACAAGTATTGCACAGGAAAAAGAAAGAAGGGAATATTGCAACAGTAAAACAACATTTATGGCCAAATACATTTTGCAGATCCTACTAGTCTTGGAATTATGTCCACCAAGAGTTGATTTCATTCATCAGTCACTGTGATAATACCTGTAAAATTACATTAGAGTACAGATACCAGAACACAATTAAAAATGCCGCAGTTCAGACACCTTTTTCCAGTTCAGGGTTCTAGGAAGAAGCTTCACTGCGGTCAAACGTTTACGCACGCACGCAATTTGAAAACAACAAAGTGCTTAATTTTAGACCGTGTGAGGGAAATACAAGAAGGCGATTTGGTTGACATGTTTTTCATGGGATTTCATTCCTGATGAAGTGGAAACGTAAACAGGAATAACTGTAAGTAAAGCTGAGTGTAAATTTATCTCATTTCTCTCAAATAAATGACTTGAAGTGCTTTGCCTCCAAAGAAATCTGCTCTGACTAATTGTAAACAAAACGCCGAGAAAACGCATAGCTCAGTTCCACAATTCAAATATGTGCTTAAAATCTTATATATTGAATTTTGACACGGATTAAACTTGAAATAAAGGTTAATACTTGCTTGTAGACCTCAGATGTTGTCGCTCCACCCCACTGTTGAGTAAGTTTACTTTGTAGAACATCTTAACAGTCACACCTGACCATTTTTACATTGTAACAGCATGTAATTAACATTATGTGGTTCTGTATTCTTTATTTTCATTTCTGCAATCGTTCAGAAGCCTAAATTTATCCTCAATCTCATTTTAGAAAATGTACGTTATCTCACTTCAGTTTTGAAAACCTGGCAAGTATAAAGTCGAAGCCTAAATAAGACTAATTAATATTGAATTTAACTTCCTAATAACACTTATGTTCTAGGAGAAAATAAAATAAAATAAAATCCAATAACTAAAATAGTTTTTTTAACTGAAACATAGAGACACAAAGCTGAGGGAAGGGTGTAGGGGCCTATTTTGAACTACATGAATTAATTTATTTTGAGAGTGAATATATAAAATAATCATATATGTGAACTGCAGGTGAAATACGAAATGGTGATGACCCTCACAATTCAAGATATCTGGCTACTTAAATAGTTGACGAAAGAACAACCTGAAAAAATTTGGGCTTACATTTTTTCAGATCTTTAATTGCCAAGGGTTCTCATCATTTCTTGGAATTTATTTTGGTTAATAGTATTTTCTAATTATTTTAAGATCATTTGAATACCTAAAACTCTTCTCCTTGAAGACTTCATTAACAAGGACCTTCCATCATAGACCTAAAGAGAGGACAAAGACGCACTTTTGCATTAATAAGATTGTAGACTGAATGATTTGATAGCCTAAAATGATGAAAGATGGGTCTTTATTTCAACGTTGTTAATGAGCAATGGGTCACATTCCAATATTTTGTTGCAGAGCAGACAATGGGTGGCATCAGAATTACATATTTGTCATGGGACAACAAATAACATTCTAAATTGAAAGCAGACCATGCTAATAATAGGACCACTTTCTTGCAACAGTTATCTTTTTCAGTGTCTGCCAAGTGCCTGTTTAGCTCTCTGGAGATTAGTGTCATTTAAGCAGCCGACAGGTTTTGCCCTGACAAATAATGAATTATTTTATTATTCTCCTTAAGGATCTTCTAAATACTGTCAGGTGTCACCATTAGAATTATTTTGGTACCTTTTAACCTGGAAGATGAAGAAAAAAGTTGTTTTCAAAAGGTCACAAGCACACCACCACTTCTGTAATTCCATGCTAATTATTAAGTTACAAATGATAGCTATTTATATTTCGTTTTCCATCTCCCTTCATCGTCCGTGGGCCAGGAGGCGAAACCCTCCCCCCCCTCGGGGAATTTTGGGGACATATATCGTTTTGAAGCATAGCCCGAGGGTGTTTCAAATCAGGTTGTTTGCACTTCTCAAGTGGAGGCATTTGGCCATACGGCCACATTCTTTATGTGAGGCAAACAAACCACAGCCTCCCCATGTCGTGGTTTTTGAAAGTTACACCTAAAATGCCCAGACAAGACATGTAACACTCTAAAATGTGTATGTATTTCTGTCAAAATCACATATTATATAACACTGTCCAAGTAGGGAACCTGTTAATTGTCATCATCGTCTCCTGCAGTGTTTTTTATCTGAAACAAAAACCACAGGGGCCCCAGGTCATGATTTTGTTGACAACCACTAAGACATAGGCACGCAATGCGCACAGAGCCAATGGCGTTTTTTTTTTCACAATATGGTGAAATTTATCCTGACAACCTATGGGACTTTACACCTCCGGTAAGTCCCACCCTAACCCCTCAGACCTCACGTACACAAAACAGGCATTCGAAGTAGATCCACACTTGTGAATGCAAAACACTTCAAAGCCTGGGGGTCTTACTCCCATAACATTAGCTGTATGGGTTTGTGCCGCTGATAAGGTAAGAGTTTCAGTGTCCCGGTGCACACCCCCAGCCATCGTCTCACAGAATATCCCCCAGCCTCACAAATCAGAAGACAAACACGACACTGTTCTCGTCCGGCTATCGTTGATTTTTAGGCCCTGACAGTAGCCATATGACGTCACGTTAGTGACGTCATTGGCTAAAAAGGCATTCAATATTCTAATACTGCAAAAGGGCACATGCATTTGACATGAATACACACCTGTACGCCGTTTCTACAATGCATCAAAAATCAAGTCCACAACATTTTCCAGCTCGGGAATCCCTTCGTCGTCTTCATCGTCTCCTGCAAGACTGTCAACTTTGATATCCGCCAGCTCTTGAGACATCAATTCACCTTCCATCCCCTTAATTTCTAGAGCACTAACATTGTTCACTTCCCAACCAAGACCTTGTGGAGAAGAAAGAAGAAGACCTCACTATACCTAGCACGGATTTGGATGCAGTTCAAAGCGTAATATTCATCGTAACAGGGTTAAGGCGTTAAGTTTGTACATATCCCTAGTCCCTCTATATCGGTAGTTTGGTGCAATTAAAGCCATAGCGTCGTAACAGCGGAACAGCAAATATAACACCGTAACAATGTAACATGGTAACAGCTTACTGAACAGAAAACCCAGGGTAAAACCGAAACAGCGCAATAAAATGTAACAGCGTAACAGGTTCACTTGTGTATAACATTGGATGTAACGCTGTAGCATTACCTTTCACCCAACCTTTATCACGAAACAGTTCGCAATAATACAAAACATGGTGAATGAACGGTAAGACATGGTTTGAAATCATCGTAAAATGCGGTTCATTTACAATAACCACAGATTGCATTATTGCAAAATGTGGGATTAAAACTGAACGTTTTTATTTGTCATCTTATTGAAAATTTCAACACTTTTTCATGTACTTATAGTTTCAATGTTATGATGTTCAGATGTTACGATGTTACGCTGTTACAATGTTACGGCTGCGTGCGGACTTTCTCCATGTACCGAACGAAATGAGGCCGTTAAGTCATGGAATAACGGCTGCGTTTGGAGTTCAGCTGGGAGTTCCTCTATATACCGAACGAAACGAGACCGCGTTTGGTGTTCTTCTAGATACCGAACGAAACAGGGCCGTTAAATCATGGAATAACGGCCGTGTTTGGTGTTCTTCTATGTACTGAACGAAACGAGGCCGTTAAGTCATGGAATAACGTGACTTATTTTTTTCTTACGCATTTTTCCGGTCCGGAATCCGGAATCTTGATTTGATTGGCTGTTGACGCGCATTCCGCCGGTCCAGTTTTTTCCTATCCGGACCGGTTTTGTCATGGACCATTGAATGAAAGTTGAAAAACAACATACCTCAGTTGAACTCGAGAATTCTTTTATTTACGGCGCAAAGATGCGACTTTTTTGGCAAGTCACAATTCTTGTGGGTGTTGTAAATGGAAAGTTCAACAAGGAGGGGAATTAAAGACCTTGAAATACCTTCAAAAGGCAAGTACTCGTTTTAATTTTGTGTAGCTTAGCATGGCGGTTGGTGAGTTTGTTGTTCAATCTTAACACAGCAGTTTCAGTTTTTAAATTGCGATCGCCACAATGCCTTTTGACTCCGATATTTACTTTAATGACTTCGTTTTTCAGTTTTTTCTCTTAAATTAACGAGGTTCGGTATATTTCCATTCAAGAAATTGTGCAGGCTTAAACTGGAATTTTGCTTTTTCATCTGTCGTAAGCTTAAATGAAGATAAGCTTAAAAGCCAGCACGCCGTTCACTTTGGTTAAAACTGAGATCAAACTGAACGATTTCGCTAAATAATTAAATTGCTTATATCCAAAGAACCAGCACCTACGTTTACAGGTACGAAGCAAAACATAAAAAGAAAGTAATTAGGCTAAACAGAAATGTTTTTACGCAAGGGCAATTAAACCTGTCCTAACGATTGAGTCCTTTGGTTTTGTTTTTAGTAAGCATAAGCTTAATTATAAGTATTTAATTGGGTTGTTTATCCCTATGCTGGGCAGGATTTTCCATGTGCGCGTCTGTTCTTGAAAAACAACCTTTTCCGTGTTGATACGGTAGTTTCTAGTCGAAAATATTACACTTAAGTTTTAAAAAAGTTTGAAGTGTTTATGATTACATTCGCTCCACGGTTTCCTGCCATCTGACTCAGTGAAACTTATGCGGGTTCTGACAACCTTTCAAGATTGATCTGCAAACTCGCAAATGTTGGGAAAAAAATAAAAATGTTATTTACCTGCCTAGGTCGGTCCGTATAGGGAAAAACTGTGCCCTTGGTCTTGAGGAAGGCCCTCGGCCTGTGGCCTCGGGCCGTACTCAAGACCGCGGGCACAGTTTTTCCCTATACGGACCTCCCGGCCGGTAAATAACATATATGTCAGAAGCACACCACCTTCATACCGACATTCCAAGACATCGACCAGTGTCCGGATTCCTCTGAAGAAACACTGGAAAGTGTAGAGAGCTTCACTTGCCTCACGTATTGTGGTAGACTTGCTGATGTATGCTCTTCTTCTTCATTCTCCACAAGGCCTTGGTTGGGAAGCGAGCTATGTTGGCGCTCTAGAAATTATATGGACGGAAGTGAATTGGCAGATATCATAGTTGACTCTCTTGCAGGAGACGATAAAGACGGCGAAGAGATTTTCGAGCTGGAAAATGATGTGCACTTGATTTTTGATGCATTATAGAAACTGCATACAGGTGTGTATTCATATCAAATGCATGTGCACTTCTGCAGTATTAGAATATTGAATGCCTTTTGTAGTGGTTGTCAACAAAATCATGACATGAGTACCCTGTTTTTTTTTGGTTTCAGATAAAGAACGCTGCGGGAGACGATGATGACAATTAACAGGTTCCCTACTTAGACAGTATTATATATGTGATTTTGATAGAAATGCATACACATTTTATAGTGTTATGTGTCTTGTCTGGGCATTTTAGGTGTAACTTTCAAAAACCACGACGTGGGTGCCCTGTGGTTTTTTTTGCCTCACATAAAGAATGTGGCCGTACGGCCAAACACCTCCACTTGAGAAGTGCGAACAGCCTGATTTGAAACACCCTCAGGCTATGCTTCAAAACGATATATGTCCCCAAAATTCCCCCGAGGGGGGGAGGGTTTCGCCTCCTGGCCCACGGACTATCAGCTCCTGCTCAGGAGATCTCTTATTCTTTATCATGGGTGATGCCCCAAAGGGAAACGAGTTCCTACCAGAAAGGGAGATCTTGTTAAAATTGCTAGAAATTTGAAAGGTTTCAAAGCCAAGAGAGAAGCTCGAAAAAAGCTACTTCCTTTCACCACCTGTCTCGATGTACATTCCAAAAGTTGGGTAAAAATCAATTTTATAAGACAAAGAAAAGCTGACTGTACAGCTGGGGTAGTAAATTTTATATCTTCCAGTAGAAGGCATTCAAACACATCAATTCCACTGGGGTATTTTGACAAGCCCGCAGGGCGAGTCAAAATTCAACCAACGAGTAAAACTAAATGGCGATACTTCACACCGAAACATCTAATAAGAAATTTATTGCCCATCTTAACCTTTTTCAACCTTTTTAAGCGACTTGAAAGAAAACAAATAGTGTAACAGAATAAGCGTACGTACGGTACTGTACAATAATCAACTGTACAATATCGTGTGATATTTGTAAGTTCGTTTCGCGCGCTTTTTGTACAATAACTAACACAGTTGGATAATCTATGTCCGTTTTTGCCGGATTGATAACATTCTCTTGTGAATTAGATTTCATACATCATTTCAGCAGGAAGTAATGTTTAAAGATCTTTAAACCGGTACCTTATATTACATACTAAGTTTAAATTAAAAAGATTAAAGTTCGTCATCATCATGAGAGAGATCGTAAAAATTGCCATCTTCTTTCAGTGCGTGGCTTTCGAGGGAGGTATTCAGGGTATTTCGACTACTCCAGATGTATGAACTCTTTTTAGAACAGCTGACAGTTCATAATATCATATTTTATTGGCAAACAGTTTCGGAGGACATCTTCATGCAGCGTTTGAAAGTTCAAAAATTACTTATCACGGAAACAATTCGACATGGGATTCTTAGAAAAACAAAACGCACCATATTGCCAAATCCAAATAATGGCGGCCAACCCGGTCATCATGAAAGAGACTGTTCCAACTTAAGTGGAAACTCACAACTGCAATTCAACCTCCAAGTTCACAAAGCAAAAATACAAGCAACGAATTACTAAAATTCATTCCAGGATGTAAAGTTCAGATAATTTTGCAGTTTAAAACCTCAACCCGTAAACAGCTGACAAAACAGCTGAGTCTACTCCTCGTTTCATAAATACGCCTCTGTCAACTAAAAACAGAACCTACTACTAAGTACGAGGACGGCAACATATAGCAAGCTAAAATACTACTCACCATCCCTAGGAAAATGTCTTTTTACATCAACAAGAAAACGCTTCACTCACGAGTTTTCGACAAACTCGTGCACGCGAGGCAGCCGACAGAGCAAAGAGCAAACGCAATGCATTGTTGTTTTTTCAGCCCGGGCGATGGCGTATTTTATGAGGGAGTCATATTACACCCTCCTCCCGACAAGGGTATTTTTTACAGGACTCGCGAAAAAAGGACTGCGTGAGAGGCTACGGGGTTGGGGGAGGGGGAGCGTTTGTGTTCATCAGCTCGGATCATATGGGATCTATTTACAGTCTTTAGAAGAAGATTAATCGATTGGGAAATCCGGATTTCGATTTCGGATTTCGGATTTCCCAATAAAACGCGAAATCCAAAAACGGATTTCGACGAACCGAAAACCTTTTCCAAGACGGATTTCAATTAAGGGGCTTTAATTGAAATCCGTCTTGGAAAAGGATTTCGGGTCGTCGAAATCCGTTTTTGGATTTCGCGTTTTATTGGGAAATCCGAAATCCAAAATCCAAAATCGAAATCCAGATTTCCCAATCGAACGCACCCTAAGTTAAACTAAAATGCATAAACGTGTCCCATTTGGCTAAAACGCATAATTGAGACCAAAACGCGTAATTGAAAACGCGTAATTGAGACCAATTACCTGCAGATGTCCAACATCTTCCATGCTCTCATCTTGCAGTCAATCGGGGGGGGGGGGGACTTGACCCACGTTTGGGTATAGGAGTGCCACTGAGGGTTGAACACTTTGTGCCCCTGATTAGGACAAAAAAAGCCCTAAAATTCCAACACTTTCCATTTTAGGCACCTGTTGAGGTCACACACAAACAATTAAAAGAGTTTTAACTACGACCAGGGGCACTCCCAGATGTTTTTTCACAGAATGCACAAAGTCAAGTTGATACTTGGCCAACAGGAGACAAACAAAACGAAATACATTTTTTTATTGCAATCCTCAGTCTTATGCTCACGTAACTCTACTATAGATTTAGGCTAATCGCGCTTTCCATCAGTATTTGGATTTCCTGTCTAATACAGTTGCATGCACTACACGCAGTCAAGTTTATATGGTACCTCTGATGGGATCATAAAATATTGTATTAACCTATCCTATATTTTGACAAAATAAAATGGTGGCAAAATAAAATGGTTGTTGTTGTTGTTGTTGTTGTTGTTGAAATTTGGTTTATAGCAGTCTTTTCCATAACGTAATTAAGTGTTACAATAGTGTTACGATTCAAAGTTACTGTTCTTCTCAGCACAAACTCCCGTCTCTGTAAGCATACTTGCTGATCAGTTCTCGTGGTTGAGTGCATGCAAGGAACAAAATGACTGCTTTTTAGAAGTGTAAGAACTGTTGTTACATTTGGGTGCAAAGTAGTCCGACTAAGGTCAGCAGGTTACAAACCAACTTTGTCACCTTTCTTTTATTTTACTCGAATTTTACCCACAACTAAAAAAGGGCAAATTATCAAGTATATTGTAAGAGATTATTCCGCAAATAGACCCTTCCACGGTTTTTTCAACTTTTCACATTGACCAGTTAGCGAAAATCTATCGACACCACTCGAAAAAGCGCCTTAAAATCAGAGAATGAGAACCAAAGATATTGCAAGGTCACAAATTTTTACAGATGTTTGTATGCACTTCCTGAGCGGTATCTAGCCGTGGTGGGAGGCAAGTTTGTGCCCCCACCATTCAAACGTCTGTAAAATTTCGCGACTTTGCGGAGTCATTTCTTTGCTCGTTTCTGACGTATCACTCTCAAACTTGGCAAGTTAACTTATTTTAAGGCGCTCTTTCTAACCGTGTGGATAAATTCTAGCTAACAGGTTTTTGTCAAAAGTTGAAAAAACGGTGGAAGTGTCTATTATCTTGCTCTAAAACTGCAACTGGTTCATTAATCACTAATTAACTCTGTATTTAATTTTTATACAAGTGTATTTCTTTTAACACTGGAAGTTCCTTAACAAATTTCAAGTTACTTCACCGGATCTCTAACCTGTCTGTCAGTTCAATTATGCAAACAGTAGGGTGTATTGATGACTGACGTGTAAAATACACGTTTATTATATATTTTTGCTCGAATTATGATCCATTTTTCAGAAGACATATTCATCTGCAGCAAAGTGTCAAGTTACATGCAATACATTCAGTTCCATCTGTGAAAAATCTTTGTTGTACGCTTAATGTACACTAAGTGCTTTTGCAGCATTGATTGCTTGGGCTACATGTATGTTATAATAACACTGAGTCAGTTTTTTGTAGTGGGAAAGAAAGCTATCTGGTACAATGCAAACAGAAACAGTAAAAAATGTCACATAACTGTTCACACTCAGAAGGTCTAAAGCCAGAGCAAATGTTATCTGGTATAGTGTGAACATGGACGACTTAACATATAAAAGTAATTGGGGTGCTTTCCACAATACACTTATTTTGCAGGCATGGGAAAATTTGTTGCCAGTTATATGTTTGCTGGTTTCTACCAAAAAAGATATGAAAATAGTTCCAGTATTGGTTACATGTCACACACAAGTTTTAGCCTTTAGAAGGTACAACAAGCACTCCCATTACTTTTCCAGTGGAATGCTGCTTTAAAGACACCCCATCTGCTGCTTACATGTACTAGAGGCAGTTGGTCCCCAAAGAAACCTCATATATTCCCTATATGGTCACTAGTTAATATGGACAATGACACTTTTCTCCCTGGCGACATACATGTACTCCCCTACAAAGTTAACCTTGCTTCACAGATAATTTATGGTCCAAGATTTTTGTGCACTCAACTCATGACATAGACACCATTCACTCTTGACAATGCATCAATACAACACATACATCCATAGAAAGGGGGGTATTAAGGAGGTTAAAGAGGTAGTATACGGACATTTACATGACCAATCATAGCGTGTACATTTCTTTGAACATTTTCATGAACAGTACCACTGACAGATTGATAAAACTAAGGTCCCTGATTTTCTTCATGATGTTGAATTTAAGCATGATTTGCGGGTGTGTCTTCTTGCCAGGTTCAGTCTCCTTCTAGCATACTTGTGCAGAAGAACTTGTCACCCAGGCATATAACTGTCACCTAATGCTGAATGGGTTTTGGATTTTTCCAAATTCTGCAAGAGGCCAGACCTGAAAAAAAGTGAAAACAGCTGTCATTAAACAGACTTGAATACAATGTTATGGGCAAATAATAAGTGTATTTAACCGAGGGCGCGTTGGATATCAAATGACAGATAACCAACGAGGCACATAGTGCCGAGTTGGTTATAATCATTTGATATACAGCAAGCCCGAGTATTTTATTAAAAACTTAAAACCACTATTTATAAAAATCAAGAAAGAACAGGAAAAATGAGAAGAGAGATAAAAAGGGAACAAGAATCGATCACATGACTGAATGAAAAAGGCGCAAAAACCTTGCGAAGTGTTGCAGTGTTCCACTCGCAAAGTTGAATGAATCAATGAAAACTGCTCGAAAGTGAACAAAGTGGCACACGTTTTGGAAAAAAACCTTCTAATTATTGGCTCTGAAGTATGGTACATGTTTGATTATTCCTGAAACATTGTTGTAATCATTGTTCAAAGTGGATTGAAGCTGTACAATTTCACCACATTAGCTGCTGGAGTTGAAACGGAACAACTTTGCCATCACGTGCATGTTTGATTGAACTGAAGACGGAACTAATTTGGACTTGAAGAGGTAATTTCTATGCAGCTCAGAAGCAAGATTACTGTAGCGAGGAACATTAGAATTCACCATCATAGTTTGTTAAATGCAAAGCACATAATGCAGTTGTTCTCAAACAACTGGAAAAGTGATTCCACTCCATTTACATGGCATCTGATTTCTATCTAAGCATTTGGACCTGTTGGAGCACAGAGCTACAAGGAGTGCAGGTAAACCAGTGTCAATTTTGCTTATTAAAGCCCAAAAATAATCTCGCCCGTCCTTCCTTTTAAGTAGTTTGCAGCTGTAGTTTTTTCAGTAAGTTACTTGTTTAGACTGCTTCATGATTTTCACACCGACTCGCCAAGAATGTGTGATAGTTTTTATTAAATGCTCCTGCCCCATTTCACTGTGTTTTATTTTTTGTGTTGTCTTGATATTTTGAGGTGGAAAGCCTTCCTGATAAAACCTACCACTTGTGACGATCAATGAAAGAAATTAATTTGTAAACACAACGCTTAATGCTTATTTCTATTTTCTGCACACAGTTTCTTCAAACAATTTAGACGACACTGTTGGTGATGCTTGTTGCTGATGCTGTTGGAATTTCTGCTTAATTTAAATTTGCTGCCAAGTGATTTTCTCGTCCATTTTTCTCGCCGGGTTGCTCGCGAGGAAAAGAACTTTCAGATCACTTTGTTCATTTTGTTGTTGCGTGTTCATTGACCATATTTGGTCACAGCAGGTATATGAGCTGATAGCCTAGCTCCGTTCAGCCAATCAAAGTGCTAGAAATCCAATATACCTAGTCCAGTTTTTAATAAAATAAAATATCATGTGGTTGTTGTTATTCACAGTCAGACATTAATTATACCATTCTTTACATTTCTCACACAAGGATTGTGACATTTCAACTGCTTATGAACCCTCTCCCTTCCTCAGGGAAAAGCATGGTAAAACATAAGCTCCCTTCCATCCCCTCCCCAACAGGATCTTGATAGCCTGCAGATTAAGCCTGGTTAAGCATGTGTAACACCATGTGAGCTTACTCTCAGTTGAGTACCAATGTAACCAACCTTAAATCTCAAGACTCAACATACGACGATTTTCTAACCTTAAAGCAAGCTCGTCCTCTGATAAGGCCGTAAGGAACGGCCCCAAAATGTCTGGAATCTTTTGAACAATCTGGATTATCACCCAGCAGCCACAGATGGCCTTTTGGAATCTTGAAAAGAAGCAAAATAATATCCTTTCATGGATGACAATTTCCAACAGCATTTAATGGAAGAGTACCAAAAGCATGTAATTTCATGATTATTTTAACATCAGAAAAACAACATCACAGTAATGTTGGAACAACCGCAAACAATCCATATTAATAACATTAGTACCACTCAAAAGTAAAGGTATATTGAGTAAATTACAAAGAGTTGGAACCTTGCCTCTGCAAATGTTGATTTCCACTAAGTGACCACAGTTGTATGAAAACAAAGAAAAAGCACAAGAAAGCACAAAAATGCTTTGACCAAGTTGATGCTGTAGCACCTTGATAACAGCAAGTAATTTGTACTGTTGTGGTTCATTGTCTCAGTATATTCACCAAGGGAGCAGTGAGTTCGTTCAGTTGATTATTGTTACTAGTTCAGCATTACTTGCCTCTATTTGCCATCAAACTATTAAGGGGGGCGGGGTAATCTGTGGCTTTCTGGGTGAGGGTGTGCTGCTAGGGCGCTGAGATCTATATCCTGCACTAGACCGTGTTCAGCATTTTGCAACCCCATTTTAGAATAGACACACAAAAATTTTCCTACCCTATCCCAGACTGGCCAAGTATCACTCATGTCCAATACACCCAAACTGAGTCGAATTGTCTTAAAGAAAAGACGATTCAAGTCAGCTCGAGGATCAAAGACTTCCGACTCACCGGAAGTCCGTTTAGCGGAACTCGACTTACCGGAAGTCAGGTCGCGAATAAATGCGCAGGGAGGTGAAAAATTTTGACAAATCGACTCGAATCGACTCGATTCGAGTCGATTCGTATTCCTAAAAGTCGATTCGACTCAACGGAAATCAGGTCGTAAAGTCCTTCAAGTATGTGCGCGTGACACAATAAGACATAACAAGGAACGCATAACATGGACCTTTCTCGTTCTTAAAGCGTCACTGATGCGACACTAAACAGGAACATTGTAATGAACCTTCTTCCTCGCTTGTGTTGTCGATCTGAAGGATTTGCACACGGAACGACAAGAAGATAACATGAACCTTCCTCGTTCTTAAAGCGTGATGCGACACTAAACAGGAAAATTGCAATGAACCTTCTCCCTCGCTTGTGTTGTCGATCTGAAGGATTTGCACACGGAACGACAAGAAGATAACATGAACCTTCCTCGTTCTTAAAGCAAGTCGATTCGACCACTTTTTCTACCCTCCCTGTTCGCCTTCTTGTGTGATTTTTTTCTAAGTGTCTCATAAATCGACTTTCCAGTTAGTCGAATCGACTACACAACGGACGATTTGAGTCGAATCGACTCGAATCGAGTCGATTCGACCACTTATCCTACCCTCCCTGTTCACCTTTTTATGTGATTTTTTCTAAGTGTCTTGCAAATCGACTATCCAGTTAGTCGAATCGACTACACAACGGACGACTCGAGTCGAATGGACTCGAATCGAGTCGATTCGACCACTTTTTCAACCCTCCTTGTTCGCCTTGTTGTGTGATTTTCTAAGTGTCTCGCAAATCGACTTTCCAGTTAGTCGAATCGACTACACAACGGACGATTCGAGTCGATTTGACCACTTTTCCTACCCTCCTTGTTCGCCTTTTTGTGTGATTTTTTCTAAGTGTCTTGCAAATTGACCATCCAGTTAGTCGAATCGACTACACAACGGACGACTCGAGTCGAATGGACTCGAATCGAGTCGATTCGACCACTTTTTCAGCCCGCCCTGTTCCCCTTCTTGTGTTATTTTTTCTAAGTCTCGCAAATCGACTTTCCAGTTAGTCGAATCGACTACACAACGGACGATTCGAGTCGAATTGACTCGAATCGAGTCGATTTGACCACTATTCCTACACTCCTTGTGTCTTGCAAATCGACTTTCCAGTTACTCGAATCGACTACACAACGGACGATTCGAGTTGAATCGAGTCGATTCGACCTCTTTTCCTACCCTCCCTGTTCGCCTTCTTGTGTGATTTTTTCTAAGTGTCTTGCAAATCGCCTTTCCAGTTAGTCGAATCGACTACACAAAGGACGATTCGAGTCGAATCAACTCGAATCGAGTCGATTCGACCACTTTTCCTACCCTCCCTGTTCGCCTTCTTGTGTGATTTTTTTCTAAGTGTCTCATAAATCGACTTTCCAGTTAGTCGAATCGACTACACAACGGACGATTTGAGTCGAATCGACTCGAATCGAGTCGATTCGACCACTTATCCTACCCTCCCTGTTCACCTTTTTATGTGATTTTTTCTAAGTGTCTTGCAAATCGACTATCCAGTTAGTCGAATCGACTACACAACGGACGACTCGAGTCGAATGGACTCGAATCGAGTCGATTCGACCACTTTTTCAACCCTCCTTGTTCGCCTTGTTGTGTGATTTTCTAAGTGTCTCGCAAATCGACTTTCCAGTTAGTCGAATCGACTACACAACGGACGATTCGAGTCGATTTGACCACTTTTCCTACCCTCCTTGTTCGCCTTTTTGTGTGATTTTTTCTAAGTGTCTTGCAAATTGACCATCCAGTTAGTCGAATCGACTACACAACGGACGACTCGAGTCGAATGGACTTGAATCGAGTCGATTCGACCACTTTTTCAGCCCGCCCTGTTCCCCTTCTTGTGTTATTTTTTCTAAGTCTCGCAAATCGACTTTCCAGTTAGTCGAATCGACTACACAACGGACGATTCGAGTCGAATTGACTCGAATCGAGTCGATTTGACCACTATTCCTACACTCCTTGTGTCTTGCAAATCGACTTTCCAGTTACTCGAATCGACTACACAACGGACGATTCGAGTTGAATCGAGTCGATTCGACCTCTTTTCCTACCCTCCCTGTTCGCCTTCTTGTGTGATTTTTTCTAAGTGTCTTGCAAATCGCCTTTCCAGTTAGTCGAATCGACTACACAAAGGACGATTCGAGTCGAATCAACTCGAATCGAGTCGATTCGACCACTTTTCCTACCCTCCCTGTTCGCCTTCTTGTGTGATTTTTTCTAAGTGTCTTGCAAATCGACTTTCCAGTTAGTCGAATCGACTACACAAAGGACGATTTGAGTCGAATCGAGACGAGTCGTCACTACCTTAGACGAATCGAGTCAGTTTGGGTGTATTGGACAACCCTCCCAAGTATCAGTCACTAGTTTTCCAAGAGATGATACCATATTTTAGACCAAAACTCTCTGATAAATTTTCTTCCCCCTATCCCAGACTGAACTACCCTGCAAGCAAAGGTTTCTTGTGCACAAATCCTTTCTATTGAAAACCATCTCATTATTTGATCTGCTACAGGCTAGAATTTTGGATGAGCTCTCAACCAGTTTGAAGCTTATGCATGCTGTGAATGTTGACAAAAAATGCATGCACTGTGATACGCTAGCAAACCTGTTGTACACTACAGATCATTTTTTCCTTTTACAAAACTTCTGTCACTTCTCCCAGTTCCGAAAATCAGCAGAAAGACAAGGCAGAAACCGTTAATGGTTTATTTTACTGAGATTTATCGGGAGTTTAAAGTAACGCTCAAATAAACCTGGTGCAAGTATATGTTTTCATGGAGTTCACAAGTTTTGGTCAAGCTGACAAACAAGCACATGTAAAATATGCAAGACAGGAAGTGATGATGCGTATGTTTGGATGCACATGAAATTGGACAGTTTTGCACAGAGGTTACTGATTTGCCTGCTGGAACATAGGGTGGACATGAAACCTCTGCTGGCAGGGTAAGACTGAACTAGTTCAAAACCATTCCCTTAACAGCTGTACATACCCATATAGTTAATATATTACAGCTCATAGGAACTGATAAACTTGGAAACAAAACAAAAATAGTCTTCTTAAAGTATACTGCATTCTGTTCTTTACCGCAGTTTTGTTAATGTCGAAAAAACTGAGGTACACTACAACATAGAAATATGGTTTTGCCAGTTTTGCCAGTAATTTAGCTTTTCATACTCCACCTTGGACTGCAATTAATTCAACCACTTGAGGTAAAATGGTGGGAATTATAACTGCACTTTTAATTACCCAGTAGTATGTTTTATATAGCATTATGAAGGTAAGTGATTTATTAGAGGTGACTTGTGCCCATAAGACAAATGCCGGTAATTTAAACTACATAACAAAATTGCAGTTCCACATAATAAAACTCACTTTGATTTCCTGCTTATCTCTTCCAATTGTAACTCTCTCCCCACTCTAAACAAAGGAACAGAATGAGTTTAACATGTACACTGTCCAAATTAAGACATTAGCTTTAATATGATGATGTGTGCTAGTAGTTACTTAAGCTAATAATTATTCCCTTAACAAAATCCATGGAAAAAGAAGTTAGTAACAAGCACTGATTAAGCACCACATTTTTTTATTGACATACCTTCAAAAAAAATCATGTTTCCTTTCAAATTCTTATTCTGGCTTGTAAGGCCTATTTGGTAATAAGTGCTTCGGCTGTTGAAAAGCAGCCCAAAGCCCTACTTAGCATTGCATCTCTCCACAACAATGTGGCAATTATTCATAGCACTTGAACTCTTAAAGCAAAACAGTAAAACGATACTGCAGTTTGTCTAAACCAATAGTGGAAATCTATTCTTATGTATAACATTGACATTTAAATCTAAGTTTTTTATTGCTGTTGCTGTTGTTATCATTTTTTTTTCAAATAAAGTTAAGGGTTATAATTAAGCCCTGTGGTGCTCTTTCATGTAATTAGACTAACAGTACTCTCAGTTAAACTACATGTATGTAGTGTAGTCTGACATTTCACCAACCATTGCAGCAACCCTCTTGCACAGAAGGCATTTTGGGTCCTCAGGAGACCGTACAATGACAACATCACCTCTGTAAACAACACAACATGAGCAAATGAACTAAACCTCATATAAAGCAAAAAATGCACATACAACTGTACACAGTTGAATTATGCATTGTACTACATTGTAAGTGGACGAGTTAGATTAACTATAAAACAAACAGATTTTTCAAGATGTCTGTTAAATCTAATTTTGAGCTTTTCTTGAATTTCAAGACTGCATAAGCTGTGGTTGCAGACAACAAACAATAAGTTTCATATAAGAATTACTACATAAAAACCAATTCATTACAATAAGTTAGCTAATATTAATCAACTGTGTTCCTTAAACACGCAGTACAAGCAATGTTTAGCCCCATCTCTAATACACTTGTCCCCACTGAAATATGTCAGAGTTTAAACTAAACCCTCTGCCTCTATTAAGCCTCCACAAAGTTGTGGAAGGAGACAAAATATGAGTATAACCATTAGGGAAACACTAAACTAATAAAATGAGAAATGTGACATGTACAAAGAAAAGACAGGTGAACATGACAACAAAACTAAATTTTTGTTTCAAGTCTTCCCTGAAATTATGATTTCGGATAACCCCAACCCTTCTTGAGGCTGGAGGCACCTGAAAGTGCATGTTTAATGGACCTTTTACAGTGAGTTTAATGCTAAACAGTGCATACATGTACAAATGCCTGTTTAATAGACATTTACACAGCGAGTTTAGTGCTAAACATTGGTACAGGGGATGACATTGCTTACTTACTTTTTTATATTCCTGAACTGTGCACTTAAATGTTCTGTGATTATAAGGTCTCCATCTTTTTTTACATTGAAAGTGGGAATCATAGATGGCCCAAACAGCTACACTGGGGCAAAAACAAAATATTGATACTCAAATAAATATGTACTTAATTGTACACATGTCTGTACAAGGTATTTTTAAGTTTAAAGAGAGCTAAATTTTTGAGAAATGTGTTCAGCTTATACTGTAAATGAAGGGTTTTGTAGAGAAATCATGCAAACAGTGCCATTTGGCTTCACTGATAGTCCCAAACAGGTTATAATAATATTGTAACGCATGCGAGCGACGTCATAGAAACATTCAAGTCTGAGTTTTCAGTTGTCCTTGTTTCTCTAAAACAATGATACACAACCTATTACATGACATGTTTTGAGATGTAATATATTTTTGAGCTTTTTTCGTCAGAAGTTTATGATAATTATGGAATAAGTTCCCCTCTCCAAGAAAGCTTTACCCAAGCATAAAATAAGCCGTCCACCCCTCACTGATGGCTTAAAAAGCTTTGTTTTCATGGTATAAGTATAACTAATTAAACTAAGGCTCTTCCATAGACCAATGTTTAGCTTGTCTTTTAAGTGAAAACATGCAAAACACTACAGTATGGAAAAGGAAATTTAAAGGAAATGAAAAGTCATAAACTAATGCCTTCAGTTGATAATACAAGCTGACTCACAACAGCAATACCTACTGCCCTTAGGGTTTAATATCTAATCACACAACTTTCAGAGATCAACGAACAAAACAAGTTAACATTTAGTCAAAGCTTATATTATAAGAACTTAATATAAGTGTTCTATATTGATCAGGTGTCTGGTGTCATCTTTAATTGCCTAAATAAATAAAAATATTTTCAAAAGAAATCAGAATAATGGGGTCACAGAGATCAAATTCCAAGTATGAAGTTTCCTGTTCTTTTGTGTGTGGAGATGAAATATGAGATAAGAGAGAGGTATTTGCAATTTGAGTGGCCATCAAAACAAAACAGATGTCAGATCCTGTTGTAGTTTTCACTTTATTAAAATACGTGGAATTAAGATTACTTATCAACATGGACACAGTAAGTGAAGAATTTGATTCCTTAAAAAACGCATTTTTTCTTGTAGCATTACTGTATTTTTTAATCTAGGGAAGAGATTTAGAGCAGCTGTCTAACAAATAGCGTGATGTTGCAGATGCGTGTTAAGCTTAACGTTAAGCTAATTATATTTGCACAGAATCAATGGTCACGAAGCTGGAGACCACAAATTAAGCTTATAATTGCCCCACACCAACGTATAAAGTGGTATCCTGAAACCGCATGACATAAAGGCTAAACTGCAGCACCACAATCGACAGCATAAAGCACTAGCTAGCGACACTAATCTTATACCGAAGTCAAGCCGAACCGACAATCTGCGACAATTGAACCACAAAAAAGTACAAAACGGTAGGAATCAGAAAGTTTACGTACCACAGTGCATTCGACAACGTGTTCCAATATGCAATTTATATAACAGAAGCAGCTAACAGTTACAACTCCTCCGTACAACAGCTTGCACGCCAATCTCGTAGCCATTTCGCCGATTTCATGCTACGCTAGTACTGTCTTTATCGATCACCTGTCCGCCATGTTTGTTCCAGTTGACATCATTCTTTCGAAGCTTGGACGCATGCGCGTGGCGGGAGTTCAACATGGCGGCGTATTTGGTTTGTTTGACAACTGACGGTGGAATTCCACTTTTCACTCGCACCAAAGGAAATCTACCACAGGTAAAGTGCTCTTAACTGAATAGAGTTCGTTTGTAAAAAGTCCATCTCTCAATAATACCCGCAATGGTTCTGGGTTGTCTGGCTGGAAATGGTAAAGTCAAGTTCTTGAAGTTTTGGATAGATATTCTAACTCCCTCAGAAATCCTTGATTTTGCTTTGTTGGAGCCAGCTTACAGCTTAGGTCAGCTAACATGAAGTTATGTTTGCATTCAACACATTTTATAAACGTTACTAGAAAATGATCCACTCTGAAGGATCAACTACTACTAATGAGAGCTAAAATTTGGAAGTTTGGAAATGTGTTATTCAAAATAATGTGCCAACCATTTAAACAAAAGAACTCTTTGTTTTAGCAGTTGATAGTTCTCTGGTTAGCACATTAATACCAATAAGTGACATAACAAGAAACGTCACTATACCCTTGAGTCTTAAATAAATGTACAGTAAGACTTGCATGATTGTAGTTGGTTTTTGAGACGTTTAGGAGTAACTGCGGGATACCCTGCAACTTGCACCCTAAAAACAAGTGACATAGATATACTTGATATGTTCTCATGGCTATGCAGCTACATAGCTATGTGGCTATCGTTGAGTTATAGGGGAAACTGCATAGCCGTGGAGCCACTGTTTCAAGAAGTAATGTGGAGTATCAGTTGTTGTGCAGTTACGTCTAATAAAGTTGCATTTATTTATGTAAGCTTGATGTTAAAATCTTGAAAGTTTGTTACATTTCAGCTTACCTGTACATTTTGAAACCACATCCACTTGCAAGTGCCACCTTAATGTATGAACGCAGAGGCCCCGGGTTTGAATCCGGTTGAAGCCCCGAAAATCTTTGTTCAGACTTAATTTGCAGTTGCTTAAATATTTGCAATTACAAACTGTGATGGTCACATCTTAATTTTATTCGTATTTATGCAGTTCACATCATTCTCATTCTGTGACTGTTTTTTGTTGTTTTTACATAGTTACCTTTCCCTGTGATTGGATCTCTCAATGGTGTTTGTATGTTTGCCAACAATCAAGATGTCTCTCTGCTTAACACTGTAACAGATGATGCAAAAGTTGTCTGGAAGGTCTTTAATGAAAGGTTAATATATTTCTAATCAACATTAACTGAGAAGGATCATTTCGGACATGCATACATGATTGGGGGGGAGGAAGCTACATGACCAAAAACATTCACGTTTGGTGCCAAATGTGATGCATGTCTTTAAATTCACAGTCTATCTGTTTCAATACTATTCAGGCCCAGTTGAACATCAAAGAGTTGATAACTTTACCCAATGGATAAGTCGCCATCTAATGGAGCAGTTTTATTTCAACTTGCACATTTGGCTAGATTTTTCCAAAGCCACACACTTGATTATAGGTACTCTCTTGCCTTTTCATAAATCATGGGCCTATGTAGAGTTTTTCCTTCATTTTTTATCATCTGCTGGTTTATGGCCTATCCAGTGGATAAAGTTATCCACTCTTTGAACAACTGGGGCCAGAGCTGCAATGAACAGACAATCTTCTGATAATTGTTGATAAAGGGGTTTGCCCATGGCAGATGAAATTCAAACAGTGGGCAAACATGCATGTCTGTTTTCAATAACAATGTCTATCGTTTTGTGGATAAATAAAAATCTCCCTTGAGAATTTTTTCTGCCCAATTTAGTTGTGACTTCATTGATAATGTGTCCTCCAGGAATAGCATTGGGTCAGTTATGTACCTTATTAATTTTTATAGCCCATGTTATGCTTCCAAATCTCATTAAGTCAAACAATCACTTAGAATTTAACAAAAAAAACCTACTTTTTCAATGTTTACCAAAGTGAATTAATCCTCAGTAGTGTTTCTGAAAAAAAAATGCGTTCTGTTTGTCAGCTGTTTACGTTTAAGTTTTTGATGTATTGTTTGCAGGATCACCTTAATAATCGTTACTTCGGATGACAGTGCAAGTGACATGCACCTCAACAGACTGTTAGAATTTGTCTTTAATTCCATGGTGAGTATCATATTGAAGTCTGTTATAATTTATTTATTTGTTTGTTTATTTATTTCAAATTTGTTTGCTGATACCACCGAATCCTCACACATGAGATTTATTGGTTAGGTCAGCATTGAACAGATACATGAGCTCAGTGCAATGCACCATACCATTCACACCTGCACTAAAGTTTCTGATTAGTTTTTTGACAAATGTTTGAGTCACATCTTTAAAGCAAAAGAACCATAAGAGGTGAAGTTCTTAAGTTTCATGTACACGCAGGTTCTTCAGTTTAATTGGTTCACTGAAATGAAGCCATTGATATGTGTAAGTTTAGAAGATGTGAAAAATTTTCAAAAACTAATCAGAAACTTTATGCACATTGTTGAAGTTGGTGAGAGATCAAGCTTCAGTGAAAAGCTGGGTTCCATTGAGACCTTGTCCTAGGGAAAGAGGAGTTGCAATGAGAGGCAATTGTTGTAGATAATGGTATACAACTGTGGCAGTGGGTGTATCTGGGTCTGTGTTGCACAGGTTGCAGGTAGTTCCTGGAATCAAACTGAGACTAGGCCATAGTATATCTTGTAAAGCATTTTGAGGTGGGTGTCAGGGACACACCCAGTGATTGACTGTAGTTATGTCTAGAGATGGTCTTTGCACAAATTTTGCAAAGTGAATTGTCCATCAAAAAGAATGGTGGAATTGAAAGTGAAATAAATAAACTGCTAATGAGTGCTTTTTCCATTTTCCCAGGTTTTGTTATTAGGAATAGATGGGCTCACATCCATCAGGAATGTAGAAGTCCTCAAAAGGGAGCTGCGAGTAAGTGCACTTGGAGTTTGGCCCTGTTTTTAAACTGAATCTTTTAGATATCATTTATTTTATTTCATTTGTCAACCATGGATAATTTAATCCTTGAACTTTCTTCTGTACCAGGGGGACATGATCACTGCATTTAGATTTAAACTGTTGAGTATAAAAATGGTTTGTGGCCTGCAGGGTTTTAGTCCCTCAGTGGCACCCCTATACCCAAACATGAGTCAAGTGCTCTCCCTGGGAACAAGCCATAAACAGTTTTTAGAAACTTTCCAAGGTACAAACTGAAGAATTTGAAAAACAGTTGGTCTAGTTTTTCAAAGTTGCAATCCAAATCTATCCTAGCCATCCTAAGCTAGATGGTAAAGCAATTTTGAACAAGACTGAACCATTATTTTGGGTTTCCTTTGATTCCAATATGTGTTTTAGCCTTTGAAGTAACACTAAAAATAGGTAGCATAGCCCCTTTTAAGCAAAGCTTTGCTAGAATCTGTGAGTGTGTTGTTACACCTTGCTGTATATTTGTTTCTTTCAGTGCTGTTACAACCTGATTGACAGCCTTTTGGAAGGCACAGATTTAACAGGAAACATAACTCAAGCTGTGGATGTCATTCTTTGTCCTGATGTGTCATATTTACAGGTATAGCCTTACAAAGTAAGAAAATAACAAAAACATTAGTTACATGTTATTATGGGAAATAATTTTTCTTAGCTTTAAGGATTGACGTGTACAGTACATGTACTTCTACATTGATTGTGAACTTAATTAAAATAAGCCATAACCAAGCAAACCTGCATGTCAGCAGTTTTGGCATTTGGCCGTATGCTGACTGAGCTTGTAACTAGTGAAACAACAGCTTACCGGTAATTTTGTGTGGGTCTGTATGCCATAATTGATAGGATGCTGGGCACAAAATAGCATTGCCAGCGTGTCACATCAGTACAGCATTTTACACAAATTAAACCTTTTCTTACTTTTATATTTTTAGGAATTTCTGGATGCCTTTGCAACAGCAGTTAATAGTGAGTTTGGATGTTTGCTTGTGATGGGCAAAGTGGCTGTGGCAACAGAGCGTTGGTAAGCACAGCAATGAATGTGAACTCCCATTTTTATCAGCGGTGGCTTAAGATGGTTTGTTACAGCTAACCTTCAGATCTGGGGCTCCTTTCTCAAAACTCAAGATAAATTAGCAGACCTAAAGACTATTTTACTTATTTCCCCAGTATTCTTCAACAGAGAATCATTTTTTTACTAATTTTGAAAGCTACAGTTCAAAATCTTAATGATATTATGAGACAGATTAACAAGTTTGCGCTAATTACCACCCATCAATAAAAAAAACGGAGTTGGAAAAATACTTATCGGACCTGATAACTTATCGGGAGTTTTGTGAAACCGGCCCCTGAGGTCCAATGTGCTAACCTCTACACCCTTCTTCTCCCCATAAGATAGTTTAACTGGATGACCTTTTGTGACTGTCATTTGTCCTACAGGTGGGAGTTAACAGGCTTGGAGACAGTGCTGTTGTCATTTCTTGTTCGATCATTACCACCTTGTTCTTCACGTGATATCCCGGTGTACCTTCCATATGGCAGTCCAAAGGTACATGTAATGCTTATTCAATCATTGCAAACTTCCTCTGCCTCATTTTTTCATAAAATACTGATTGTCTAAAATCAAAATCCACCAAGACCTTGATCTGCTCTTTGTTGTTTGTTTTTGTCCTTGCTCTGAGGGTTTTTGCCTGAGTCATCCTGTTTTCTTTCCTTCCTCAAAATGAACATTTCTGAAATCCACTGGAAACAGTGGATGAAGAGCCACCCTTTGGATAGGCCACTGCAAAATATTGGTTGGTTGTGCAGTTTTCTTAGTCTTTTTTTGCGGCTTCAAAGAACACCAGGTTACAGATTTTACCTTGTCTAGAGTTCTTGCTTGTTCAGATTGCCCCGGAATGGTTTGAAACCTACATGTAAGTGTCGCCATTTCCTTACCATTTTTATACCATTACCAGATGAGTATTGGGTCAGTCTCTATGAAAATTGGACATCAAAACAATCTTAGACAGATCTGCATATGTGAAGCATTAAATTGTACCCCCTTCTATATGTGTCTCTTGATTAACCACCCCACCAATTTCTGCAGATTTTTCTTCTCACACTGTTACTATCAGGTCAACATTTGACAAGAAACTACAGTATGTGCTGACAACTGCAAATTAATTTATAGTTTAATAGTATCCCCTATATGTATGAGGAATAAGACGTTTTTCAACTTATAAGCTTTAATTAATTAACATATTTATTTGTTTGTTTATTTATTATTTTTTCATTTTGTACACTTTTGTAAAGTAATCTGTGACTTCCTTTGTCTTTGGTGGTATCGGTGTCGTTACCAAATACCCCAGGTGAAGCCTTTTAAATGGTTTACTTGACATTTGAAACTTGGGTTGATTAAATATACTTGCCATTTTACAAAAGCATAGCATTTTCCATGGGTGTGAAAGGGTTATTAAACATTTTATTTTCTTTAAGACAGATTCCACTCAACGTTTGAGCAATAAGTGCAAAAAATAATTACTAAAAAACTGCTTATAGCACGGTAACATTTTCAATCTATTTGAAACATCTCACTCTAGTTCACTTGCCCAAGTGACCCCGCAATGAAATTCTCTAGCCTTCTCAAGAAAATTAATCTCAAACTCGTAAAAGTATGCTAAAAACGGGTGCCATTTTGTTTTGAACTGACATGAGGCTTCTTTTTAATTGAAATGTGGATAACTTCAAATCCAATCTTCTCTCGCGGGGTCAGCTTGTGAGCAAAAGTAACAATACAGATAAGTTCTTCTTATCTGTTCTCAAAATGTGACAGTGCTGCAAGTATTTTTTTGGTAACTTAATTTTTGCACTTTCTTGAGCAGAAATAGTCTTAATATATGGTGTATTCATATGTTTTTTCAGGTTCCTCACAGGCTTCTTACATTTCAAGTAAGTGAAGGATATTACTGCTTCATCTTATAATCAAATAAAACAATTGTTGCTTTCAAAGTTACCTGATTCTGTCTTTAATTGGCAAAGTGGCAAGAGAATCTATATCTTGGAGTCTATATCCATATGTGCTGTTCATTTGCAGAATGGGTGTCATGTCATCAGTAAGTAAAATAATGTACTTACTGTTAGTTTATTGTTTGCAGCTCATTGAAGGTGTAGAGGTGTGTGTGATATGTGGGCCCAAACCATCGCTCCAAGAAATCGAGAATAAGGTATAACAGAATCTAGCTTCTAGGGCTGCAATGATAATTTTTTCAAAAATACAATAATATATCGATACAAGGGCCACGATACGATGCACGATGCAATACATTACTGTGCTTGGCAAAACTAGTTATCAACAACTTAGACCATTACTTTCAAATAATTTATTTCCACAATAACAAATTTATCATAGTAATAACACAACATCAAATTGCCTTACAAAGGCTAAAATGTAGAGTTGGGTAAGGAATATCAAAGACAGTGATTTTCACAAGTTTGTTGATGTGGCATATTTTATTTTATTGTATCGTACTATCGCGATATCTTGTTCAAATACCGATATTCATATCGTGGGAAGAATATCACGGTTCACCAATGCATCGATGTATCGTTGCAGCTCTACTAGCTTCAACATGTTTAGCATCATTGTTTATTGTCTCTTCTATCAGTGGGACCAGATGGTTGGTGAGCAAAGGAGGGTAGCTGAATTTACTGCAACAGAAGTCAAATTTGTCTCCCCATTTGCCTTCCTCTCTCCTCCTCCCTTGCCCTTCCCTCTCTTCCTCCCCTCCACCCTATCCTACCTCCCCCTCCCTCTTACCCTTTTACTTTTCCCCTTCTCCCATCTCTTTTACTCCACCCTTCTAACCCTCCTTCTCCCTTCCCTTCCTCTCCCTCCCTCTTCTCCCTTCCAACCTCCTTTTCCTGCCCGCCATTATTCTGCTTCTTTTATTTAACACATTCACCCCTGAACCGCCGGAAACCGCCCTTGTTTAACCATGTCCCTTGTACCACTTGTGACGTCATCAGTTTCAATGGTCCTAGACAACTTTGACAACAAACTTGTGCAGGGAGATGAGATCTTTCAAGCCACACCCAAATGAGCGCTATTCAGTCAAACAGGCCAAAGAAAAATACAAAAAAAAAACATGTAACTTTGACCAGAAAATTCCAATGAAAATCTTGTCCCACTACCCACTCATACTTCCTTCAAACAAATTTCATGATCCTCAGGCTTTTTGCAAAACCTCTCCCACCAAAAGGAATCCTAGTAAATGCCCCAAAAAAGAAAAAAATGGGGAAAGAAAAGCGAAATAAGTGGGAAAAAGAGAAAGTGAAAGGTAAAAGATGAGAGGGCAGGGAGACTTTTAAACTCAAAAACTATCTCGAAAATTTTGCTTTCTGTGCATGCCCAGACTTTGAAAGCTGTAATTTGGCATCAGGAACAAAAGCTAGCCTAGTGATCGACTTGTCAGCAACATTTTTAGACAGTGACCTAAAAATGGCTTGTCTCACTTCAAAAGGCATTTTTTGGCAAAATTTCCAGAAGCAAGTGGGTTAATTTGTTGACAGCAAAGAGATAGGAAAATTAACAGAGACAAAAACTTTAAGAGAAATCGATATCCACTTGAACACCACTATAATAATAAAATGTATATTTTTTAGGCTTTTTCTGTCACAAACATATGCAACAGTCTTCCTTTTTGCAACAGCTGTTAACTGGTAATTTTGTTAGTTTATGACTTTTCGTTTAGGTGGTGTAAAGGTCAGATCTCTGATTTGGATATTAGTGATTAGTTTGGCTCTATCTGTGTATGAAACTAAAGAGTGTCAATAAATACAGCTAGAGTCAATTTAAAGTACCAATGTGTCAACCACAAGTTACACATAATTTTTCTTTTTCTGTGTAGTTCTTGGATCAGTACTGGAGACTTGCTATAGACACACTGAAATCCAGTCGCAGATCTCATCCAAGGAACCTTCCCGGTGACCTGGTGCTTGATAGTGGAATCTTAGGGTATGTTCCAACACTCCAACTTCATTTCAGCGTGCAATTCTAAGCTTGCTTTTGATTGTCTAACATCAGTGCTGTATACATTGAGTCATACAGTATGTCGATTTTATCTACACACTAGCATTTTAAAATAATGTATAGTTAATTGAAAGAGTATGTTGGTCTACCCACCCACCGAGTGTGAACCTCACCATCCCTTGGGAAATTCCAGTTTGGCTTCTTACTTTCCTGTAGGAATTTTAGCTTTTGAGACCCCTCTCAAAATTTTCAATGACCATCGATGGAGTGGGTATTGATATTTTCTGGAACTTCTCTTTGGGAAACCATATTCAGGATTGACTCATTGACTAGCATTGTATGACGGCACCATTGTGTATTTTTTAAGGTTTTTGCTGGTGAACACAGATGAGCGGAAGTGTTTGTCGAGTGTGCATCCATCAGGAGTGATGACTGGAGTAGACCAGAGCAGTTCTTCAGGTAACAGCTTTTAGCTCTGTTGTCTGTTACGTCCAATTTCCCCTGGATTTGTGTCATACATATAAACTTACTGTAACTTACCCCTTGACGACTCAAACCTCTCACTAACTCAAAGTAAATCCCTCAAACCGTACTTGACTTGTGGCAATGACTAAGACCATTCCCCAGAACACTAATTTTATTTTGAATATTTGTTGTGAGCAGCATGCAATCATTCAGGAAGTTTCTAATTGCCATTGGTGTCAAATGCAGAAATAATCAAGCAGTCCATTCACCACTGCTGATATGATATGTTTGTTTGCTGTAGAGAGACACATGTAGTTTAGCTGACATTATGAGCATTAGATCCCTTTATCAGACAAAGAGAGCACTCTTTCAATAGTTATAAAGTAAACAACAGTGTAAACAAGACACTATTTGATCCCCTTATTTCTGGGCATGCAACGTCATCTAGCGTTAACTTGAATGTTTTTCTATTACTCTTGAATGTGCAACTTTTCAGTTAAGTCAACTGTGAATATCATCAGCTATGAAACCTGTGAAAACATTTGGATACATGTATATCAGTCTCCTGCTCTGCTCCCACACCAGGTCCCACACCCATTTGCACCCTCCCCCCCCACCCCACTTTCCTTGTTTTGCTTAGCATAGATTGGTGCTATAGGAGAAGAGAATGTCGGCCGTGACCCAGTAGTCACAAGGTCACATGTGAGATTTCATTATCAGTTTTATTCTGGACAGGAGGTGGAGTGTCTATAGCCAAGAGAAAGTCAATCTTGGTGTCATTTTACAAGTCAGTGGTTGGAACATTATTTCCACCTCAGGAGTCAGCCACATCTGTGCAAGGTATGATCTGCCTACACAACAGTTACTTTTTTAGCTGAGCGTGCTTCGAGAAACTAATTTTTTCTTTTTTTGTGTAAAAAATAACAGTTTTCTTTTTTCATTTTTGTCCACAATGTTTTGCTTTAGGATTTAAATACCTATTTTCACATATTAACTAATGAAGAATAGCTTTTTCCTAAGAATTTGTACTTACTTAATTAATATTAGTAAATTGTCTTCATGGTAAAAATGACAGTTTGCAGCATGCTTGCATTATTTATCTCTGTCTCTGATTATTCATGATGGGAACAGTATTTGAAAGTAATAATGAAGTTGTTTGTTCAGGCTACTATGTAGTATTTCATTGTTGAATCATTAGGCGTGGTGCACTTGTATGAAGGATTCTCCAGCTGAAAGAATGGGACGGATTCTTCTCACTTAGATGATGTAATTAGCCTGAACTGTCCTCTTTGTAGACAACATGTCATTTGTGCATTTTTTTCATTATATTTTTTGGACAAAATGTTGTATACATTAAAACAGAATAGAATGATATCAATTACCGGTATGTAAATTTTAAAAAGATTACATGACATGGCTTTAGAATATGAGAATAAGGACAATTTGGTTTAGAGTAAATAGAAGTGATTATGGATAAGGGTACCCTGGCTATAGAGCCCCATTGTGTAAATGTGAAGGAATGGAAATCCACTACACTAGTGAACAAAAAAATAATAACCTCTAGCACACAGGTACTAGTCTAATGGCAAAGAGGAAAAGGGTAGAGGTTAGATGGCATTGCTAAACATAGTGATACACTGTTGCAATGAACAGTTTTGGCACAGGGCATGTCTATTGTATGCAGTGATACACTGAAACAATAAACATTTCCTGGTCCACAAATGTTGCTGTTAATGTACAGTGTTCACTGTACAAGGCCTTTTGCTGGAGAAATGGTTGGTTCTTAAATATTAATTTATTTACCAACAAGGCTCAGTCAAGGATTTAACTTTTAATAGAAATAGTGGATACGTATTTTAGTACAAATATAGAGAAATATATTTTTGTAGGTAGTATAAAAAGATAGGTATATTTTAGGTACAAAAATTTTTATCTTTCCTTTTGTTGTCCAATTTCGGTCTTTTAACTAGTTTTTTTTATTGCATTTACTGGAACCGGACTGTGAATTATCCTTGATTTGTGTGGTATAACATCTGTCATTGGCTCAGGAAGCTTACTCAAAACCGTCCACGATAAATATATTTTTATATACATTTTATATTCTGAGATGCAGTATATTTGAGTTCAGTTCTGCATATCTGGGAGTGTACAATAACACTGTACATAAGGCAAAGTCACTCATAGGTCACAAGCTGTCCACACAACCAGCACTTATAACTGTATCACTAGTAGAGTAATACTTCTCTCCTCTCAATGGGATGCTTTTCCAAGGTTACCCCCGAGAGTTAGGCAGTAGTGCCCATTTATACAGCAAATGGAGAGAGACGATGTAGAGTAACGGTTTTTTTTTTGCAAAGAAACAAGGCAACACAACGAAGGGACTAAGCCTTAAACCATAAGCCCTCTGATTGAAAGTCCAGTGTGCAAACCACTACAGCCCTGTGCTTTCCTGCATATACTGTAGTGTATATGAAAATTTGTAAAATAATAGTCAAATCAATCAATTACAGGTGTAGTCACACAATCAACCATTAAGGGATTTTTTAGGGAGTTATGTAAGAAACAAGTTGAGTTAAAGTAAACTTTACATCTACATTTAAATTAATTAAAATAATATTTATATATTAAATCATGTAAATTTGAGCTTTTAGTTAACTAAGGTATTTGCGTGATCTGTAAAACTTCATTTACACAGTTTATGCTAATTAGCAGTTAGAATGTTTCCTATTGATTTGCCTCAAGAAGAGGATTGTGTTTGAATTGCCTATTGGGCACCTAAAGAGAGCAAAACAAGAAGCCCTCTCCCGGTTTTCAGCCTGTGCTTTGCTTGCTGAAATCTGAATGCCTAGATTAGGCTGGCTGCAGTAGTAGCCTTTATAGTGCTATTCACTTACAGTTGTATGTGCTTTGAAGTTAAAATATATGGTTAACATAGCTCTGTTGTGTTTAGCTGGGCCATCACATGACTTGCACAGCAGTCTCCCTCACCAAGCCATGGAAACATACATGTGTGGTGGTGATCACAAGTGTTATGCAGTCCGAAATTCAACTCATGAGTTGTTTTTACTCTTCTCCCCTGACGTACCTAAGTATGCCCTTGGGTAAGCTTCAATTGTATGCTATGGCCTAATACATTGTCAGGCACTTCATGAATCAGGGTGGTGATTTGGACAACCTTTACACACACTGATAAACAGTTGGGCCAGATCACACAAACATTTTCCTTTATCAAATGCGATGATAAGGTAAATTGACCACTGTAAACAAATTCAAAAGCCAACATTTGAGGTGTTTGCCCTCATCAGAGCGAATTCACTCTGAGAAAAGGTTAACACTTGAAACATCAGCTTTTTAATGTCTTTGTGGTGGCCAATTTACCTGATCAAGTGAAACAATAAATTCAAATTTTCGTTTTTTCACTTCCCCACCAAGACAGCACCCATTTTCTTTAGAAACTAACCCCTTCAAAATAAGCTAGGAGAGGCTGCTTGTAGCCAAGTATATTGGAATATATTTTGGAGTTTTTCAAGTGTTTGCACATGTAATGTTATACGATCTGAAGTTGGGCATCATGTAACAGATGAATAGTCCTTATATTTTGAACATATGGATGTGAAGAATTCTCTGGCTGAAGTACTGCCAGATTATGTGGGTTCAACTAGATGAAAGATTTTTCCAGCTTCTAAGTGATCTCTATTGGCCAAGCTCAGCTGACAGATATGATAGGCACACTACAGCTTTTACAAAATACATTGTACATCTCTGAAAAATTTGTCGTGGCAAACACTATCCACAATGTGCAGTTCTAGAAAATATCCATACCCATCCCATTGATGGTCACTGGAAATTCTAAGCTGGTGGGGAATCTCAAAAGTCAAAATTTTTAAAGGAAAGTAAGAAGCGAAACTGGAATTTCCAGAGGGTTGGCAGCCAGTTCAAACCAAAAAAAAAAAACATCTGTGAAGGAGGTATGAATATGTTCTGGAACCACACAATTGCAATTTGTGAGTGCATCTTTGTATTGTATCTTTGTATTGTATTGTATTATATCTGTAGTTTTGGTTTTATTGGCTATACTAGTTTCATCGAAGGTTTCCTTATATGAATCGTTTCAGGTCACTGGCCAGCAGTACCCTTACTATCCTGACAAAAGGCAAACTAGTGTGAGCCTGGATAGTGTACTACACCTCATCCACAGCAACCGCTGCAGCTACGTCACGGTCAGTTTTGCTAATCCTGCTATCTCTTTAAATTGGTCAGGATTTGGTTTTTTTTTTTTTTTTTTTTGCATCTCAATCCTTAATAATTTTTATTGCGTGTAAATTTAGATGTAATATTGATTTAGATTTGTGCTGTAAATAACTGGTAAGGTCATGATGGCTGTGTCAACAACTTCCTTTTATTAAGGCGATGGTGTTGTTGTTGTTGCTGTTGTTAGTTTTTGAATAGGAATGTCAGTGATCACATTGGCATTCCTAATATTAACACGTCCCTTTGCTAACCTGCTGCGTCTTTCACTCAAGTATGTTGGATTTCTACATAATTTTGGACCATCGATGTTGAAGATCGAAGATTTTCAATCTTAGTGGCTGTTATGGTAAACGTTTGTTTTAACATTTTTTAGCCAGAGTAAAACCTTCTTTTTTCGGTAGATGGTGATTGTTTTTTTTTTTTCAGGACCTTTTTAAGTTCAAAATGAATGGAGTTGTTTTCTATCGTTTTTAGGCATGCTAACCAAATGAAAATGGGTGGAAAATGGTTGACGTGGATTAATGTTTTTTGGAGAATTGATATTTGGTGTATTGTATGTAGGATACTCCCAAATGGGTATATCTTTAGAGATTGTGGCAAATCCTTCGCCACCCAGGTTATTAGAAAGCATACAACAGTTTGCTTCAAGAAAAAACAAATTCACTGAATTTTCTTTGTTTCGTTCGCAGGAGATTGTAAAGCTGAGAGATGGTTTTCTGCATTACTTGATCAACAGAGGCTGCAAGAGAGAGTGACAGGACAGCGAGACATGATAAGGGTGGCCGTTAGAGTTCAGTTAGAGTTAGAGATTAGGTTAGGATTAACTAAATAAAGGTTACAGATAAGGATTAGGTTTGGGGGAGAGGGGAGTATAGCTGTAAAGGGGACGAATTGAGGGTTTTTTAGCTTTGCTTTTAAATCCGGCACCCCAGTTTTGTACCTACCGGTAATTCTGTAGGTTTATTTTATTTATTGTTGATATTTCAAGTGTTAATATTCCAAGATTTCATTGAGTGGTGTTGTAGCCACCATTATCCAATCAAGAAAATGCGTCTAATGTCAAATATCGCAAAAGGTGGTCAGCCTGTTGTTTTTTTTTGCAGGATCGTGACTTAGTTAAATAACAAAGTTCAATAAAAATAACAAAGTTAAAGACAAAGTTAAATAAAAATAACGTGTTTACTGAGATTAGATAGAGGGAGGAGTGTTGGTAAGTCTAAATCCATAGGATATAAATAATTGATTTTTACAGACAGTTGAAAACCTTTCTTAAACTGAAAACAAAACAACTACGTACAAATTATTTTTAACAGAAAATCTGTAAAGAAAAAGCTATTTTATGAAGTGTATATATTATCTTTAGAATAAGTTTTGTATGAAGAACAATTTGTTAATAACAGTATTTTTTTTATTAGTTCTTTTATTGAATAAAAACGTATTTGGTGAGACTAACAAGGATCTTAAATACTGTTATATGCCGAGAAAGTGAAATTCTGTCGTTCCCGGATCATTGTAACCCAGGGAGGAAGCTTAAGGGACGTCTGTGTCATTTCCATTGCCCTTTCCTCTCAGTTGGTTCTCTTAAGCAATATTCAAAGTGTGTTTCGGTTGAAGGAGTCAATTCTTGTAAGGAAAGTGATTGGGGCATTTATAGGTCCAAAAGGGCACAAGTAAAGCACCTGATACCCAAGGAATGCCTAGATTTGTCTTTCTGGAAGCCAAACGGCCTATTGTTCGGAGTAGAGTGATTTTTAAAGCCTGTGCTGATAACCAAAATCAAATGAACAAGGTATTTTGAATGGGGGTAGAATAACTTCTGATCATGTGACCATATCATGTTCCATCATGTGTTTTCTGGAATTATTTTATTGCTTGGGCCCTTCCCTCTGTCTCATTTTACGGATGGAAAGACCGTGGTTGGGCTGTCAATTATTTCGATTTCTAAACAGAAATACGTTTCCAAGTTGACAGTATAAATTGCGTGCACATGTATACCGATTCTCCGGTGTGCCTGTTAGCCAGTGCTAAAGGCTGGTTTTCACTAGCGACGGAGTCGGAGTGGTAATCAGAAGCGTAGAGCGTTACGATCTAGTGAAAATCAAACAACGGAGTCGTAAAGGCTGGTTTTCACTTGCGACGGAGTCTGAGTCGGAGTCATAATCAGAAGCATAGAACGTTATGATCTGGTGAAAATCAAACAACGGAGTCGCAAGCAGAGTTTCCGACTGTGTTTACGATTCCGTCGCTTACGATTTAGTGAAAACTAGGTTGTCGGAGTCGGAAGTAGAAGCGAAAGAGCAAAGCCAATCACAAAGCGTGGGAACGAGCACCGTGATTGGGTTATCCTTTCGCTTCCGCTTCCGACTCCGACAATCTGGTATTCACTAGATCGTAAGCGTCGGAATCGTAAGCGGAGTTGGAAGAAAATGGAAACGTTCTGATTCTTCCCACTCCGTTTCCGTCGAGCTTATGACTCCGATTTCTGATTTTCACTAGGTCATAAGCGCTCTTACGACTGCGACTCCGTCGTTAGTGAGAACCAGCCTTAATTGACCTCTGCAAGCAATAATTGTTGGGTTCTTTTTGTGTAAATGCGGAAGTAAGAAGTTCAACATACTGACTGTATAGGAACCTTTCTTCTCCTTCCCCTATCCTTGCTTTCATTTTTGCTGGTAGCCACTTAATTTTTCGATGCCCAATTACTTGGAAGATTTGTGGGGTATGATTACAGGGATGGAATTTCATCTTAGCTGAATTAGGTTTTAAAGTGGTTTTATTTTCATGGCGTTTGTATAACAAGTGTGGAAAAAACTATAAGTTGATACTGGCAAGTTTTGCCGCACGGCTAGGGAAGGGTAGTAATTTTGTTTAGTACTATGGAGAATATAGACCTGTGTTTTGATTGCCAAGAGTTATGTTTGAGACCTTGTTCAAAACACGATTTATTGACCAAACAAACTTGAAAGACCATTAAACTACGTTTCGATGCCATCACTCAATTTTTATTCAAGATTACTGCAAGTGTACTTCCCACGGGCTGATATCAATTTTTAAGACTGAAAACGGCCGAGTTTTGAGCTTTTACCAAAGCGTGTAAACAAAAGCTTTCAAAAATTGTCACTGAGCTTTTAAGACGTTAGATGTACAGGGGTTTAATCAGTTTACATGGCAAATGAAGTGAATACAAAGTCGTTGCTTAAAAAAATTGCTTTTCAATATACTTTAACTGGTTTTATTAAGTTGTAATGATACGTCGTATGAACGGGCCGATGCAAAGCAGAACATTCGGTACAGAACATTCGAAATATTTTTACAAGTAATTTCAGAGATATACGCCAAATCCCAAGGATCATCTGCAACAAAAGAAGAAAAGAGACTAAGATCTAATAAACTATTAACTTGCATTCACTTCAATCTGAGTACAAAATCCTGTTTTTGTGGACGGTGGAGGGTGGCTGGGAAGCTCACTTGTATTATCTTGGGCCTGGATAAATCAGAACGTAACATCCTCTCTTCGAACGTAACAATGGCTGGTTTTATTGGGAGGAAAGTTTTGCTAGCAACTGTTGACAATTTTCTGACACGTGTTTGTTTAAAATGTATGCGGTTAATCTCAATAAGGCTATCAATCGACACACGTTTATTTCTTAAAAGAAAAACTATTTCGTGGCAGAAAGAAAGTTAATCAAATATATCAGATGGTTCATCGCCTAGTTGTCGCTTTCATACCTGAGGTTATAAGTTAATCAATTGACGGGAAATAAGAATCACGTCGCGATACTTTAGTAGAGTGAACGTCTTCTGATCCATGATCTACAAAGCCCGGAAGGTTCCACGCCTAAAATCAAAAAGAAAATTAAACATGACGTGACTTTGAAAGTTCTATAACACAATATAGAAATGGCATATATAAGCGTAATTTCTGACAGACTCTTCTCATTGAACCATAGTATACACAAATGGCATGATAAATAACGAGGGGTCGTTTTAAAGGGTAGCAATTTTCATATCTTAATTGGGAACTAACTTGAAGTCTAATCAACCATTTTATGGATGTCATGGATTTAGCCTCTAACTTTCTTTTTTCACTGCTTCTGCGACGGCAAGTTGCAATAAAGTTTAAAATTAGTGCAATAAAGTTTAAAATTTGTGTGAAATTATGAGCCAGAGGAAAGTCTCCTATCATCTTTTCTCATTCTTTTCTAGTTACCATAGTATACTGATATTTTTTCATAAATATAGAAATCACCCATGCACTTGGCTTTTCCTAAAGATTTCATTTTATTTTCTAAATATCATTGGTTTCTAATTAACAATTAGATTATGGGCTCAAGATTTCTATCGCGTGATAGTTGATTCGGCCTTCGGCCTCATCAACTGTACTATCACGCATAGAAATCGAGAGCGAATAATCTAATTTTTTTAGTATAACTCTCGATTAATATACCACGAAAGTGAAAAGTTTTACTTAATTGCATTGTTATTTTGAAGTATAAGACTGCGCCTGTCACTCATCTTTTCGCTACTCACTGTCTATCACGGAATAGTTAGCGAGTAGGATAGCCAATCAGATTGCAGCATTAATGATAGAACGCTATTAGATTTATACTAATACAAATTACGGTTGTATCTGTCGTGTTTCAATTTTATCCTTGGTTCAATTTTTATTTTCCTTATTTTTTGCGCATGGTAATGTATGATAATGAGTACAAAATAAAGGAAAGTAAAAATTGAATCAAGGATAAAATTAAATCACAGCATATCCATTGTAAAACTACTTACCAAGCCATCAGCTGGTGGTAGGAAAGGCGGCTCCTCTAATCGCGCCGCCACGTTTTGCCAGTTTATATTTAAAAAGAAAGAATGGTCCCTTATGCATGGGCAGTCACCCTTTTTGTAGCCTAGTCTTATTTGGGGAGTCCGCTCGAAAAGCTGTTTTGGATAGATAAACAAAGAATACAATGAACGCGAGAATTTTTTCCTTCATTTGATTTTTATGACAAGGTAAGCTGACCTTCGAAGTCATCCTAAGTATTCGCTGATGTTAATAAACAAACGAGTTGCATATTGGTCCAGTCTTACGCCGTGACATTGCATCGCATTAGACTACATTACGCAACACTACCTTACCTTACCATACCATACCTTACATTAACTTGCCATACATAACATAACATTACATTACATTACATTACATTACATTACATTACATTACATTACATTACATTACATTACATTGCATTACATTACATTACATTACATTACATTACATTACATTACATTACAATACATTACATTACATTACATTACATTACATTACATTACATTACATTATGGTATTTCTAGTTTCTCTTATTTTTCGAACAATCAATAAAAGCATTTTCATGATTGGCTCTTTTTAAGGTTGCCACTCTCTGAGCCTTGGTTAAATGTAATTAAATGCCCTTTTATTCTTCAACCAATGAATCATTGCATTTGAATTTTTTGTTAATGTGGCTGCAAGTCGGACAGTGACGTACACCACTTCACGGCCTAAAAAGCGCTCTAAACACCCACTTCACTGCGCTTAGATTAATTTTTAAATACGCACACGGAAACCAACTAGAAACGTGCATTTTGATAAAGATACGATGTGCTAAAACAAGTTTTGACGTACTTGTGTGAGGAAGTCCTCCGCCTGGGTCGTCAAGTAGTCCGGGTAAAAAATAGCCCAGTACAAGATCATGTTTTCTATTTCCTTATCGTCGTCAGAGTCAAAAGGGTACTATAACATGAAACAAATAGCGAGAATACAAAGATGAGCATCATAGATAAACAATGTATCTTGCTGAATGCGTAAACAGCTGTCATTTTCAAAAGAAGGTGCACTATGTTACAACATGAGGAATTGCCGACTTTATTCTTAAAACGCAGAGTGTGTGCGATTGCCTAATGTATACACCTGTCTAGACAGAGGTAATGAAGAATTAAGTTACTTCTTCTAGGAAGTAACGCAAAAGAGACCTAGTAAATGACTTTTATACTCTACATATCTTACTCCTTAAAGTGCACCTAACCCCAAAATATTTTTTCCGCTAATATAAAACTTTGCACCTATTTCAAAAACATTTAGCTATTATTTGCAGTTTTTGACTTTTTATGGGCTTCAAAACTTAAGCAAAACTAAGCATCATTTGTTGCACGACCGAGTCAGAAGGGGCGTGGGTCTATTCCTGATTTGACGTCACAAGCTGCTTTGCATGCATGTTTACAAAGACTTAAGGAGATGCAAATCAGTTTATGATGTCAAATCAGGAATAGACCAATGCCCCTCACCAGCTCGGTCGTGTAACAGATGATGGCTAGTTTTCGTACCTTTTACAGCCTATAAAAAGTGAAGACTGAGGGAGATTTTGTAAAAGAACAAGGCGCAAGGCGTTCTGAACAGGTGCAAAGAGTTATTTTAGCGAAAAAATATTTTGGGGTAAGGTGCACTTTAATGCACGAATGCCCTATCTTTGAGGTTTCATTAAGTATGATATAGAGATTTAGCCAAGCCTAAAAGCGGAGCCGCCAAGGAATAAACTGGTGTTCGTTTCTCAGAAATAGTTCTGAAACTTTTCAGTCCGAAATAGATTTCGGGGCTTTTTTTGGCTTGTTCGCTTTTGAAAAATTTTTCTCAAAAAGCCCGAAAGTGTTCCGAATTGTCCTCCGATATTTTGGGGATCTGTTCTGTAAAACCAAGGACATTCAAGCCGTCTTGCTTGGTTAGTAGTTAGAGAGTTGGGGGTACCGGCGCATTTTTGTCAAATTTCCTGTCAAATTTTAGCAGAGAAATTTTTCCAGTCAAACAAAAATTTTCCTCCATTTTTTCCAAAACATCAGTCAAACCTCCTGTTAAATTTTAGCAGAGAAATTTTTCCTGTCAAACAAAATCTTCTGAGTTTAGTGAATGGGGGTACCAGCGCATTTTCTAATCTTTTACCAAATTTGACTGAAAAAATTCCCAGTCAAATTTTTACCGTATTATACCCAAAAGATTTCGCTATTTTCAAAACCATATGCATAACTTGTCACGCCATTTTCATGAATATATCTTTTATCGTCAAAACAGCTGAGTGATATTTTATCCACCACATAGCTACCAATTTGATGTTTTTCACTTTTAATCAGTCTCATTCTATGACACATCTGTTTTTTATTGAAAAGTACGTTCTTGTACTTATCATGTCCTAATTGTTTTTTTATCACATTCTTTTTTATTCCCTTTGCTGTGCGACTACTCTGTTCATTATCTTTTATGTAAGAATACATTTTTGACCTCAAACCAACAAACTCCACAATTGAAATTCCTGCTGCTTCATCCTTGAACTTACCAATGACTTTCTTATTTACATTATTATAAAATGGGCTATCCTTTGGGTAATCACTGTTATCAAATAGATGTTTGTCTTTCCAAAAATCTTGGTAAACATCATCTGCTTCAATTTCATAGGTTAAACTATCAGTATCTGTGAACAGCAACCGAGCTTTATCACCATACTTACTTTTGATGTAATTGTAATGAAAATCGTACATCAATGTTTTTGACAAATCTAAAATGCACATTCCAACATATGCGGGTCTGTTTAATGTCAAAGTTGCTTTAGTTTTGTGAATAGCAACCAAATCCTCATTAAATATTTTACGGCTTATAAAACTCGGTTTACTAGCCCACCTTAACAGATCTTCTTCATCGGTTACAAGTTTGATGTCCTGTCGCTTTCTCAGATTCTCCATCGTTTTTCCAAACACCGAATTATTCATCAACTTGAAAAAATCCTTTTCAAAAGAGTTTTTTGCCTCTGCTCTCTTTTTTGTGTTAAAATCAATGTAAGATTTCAACCATGGACTCTGATCGAATTCGAGAGCTCTGTGAATCTTTGTCAATTTCAACATCAATGACATATAGAGTTGTAAGTTGCGGTAATGCAAAACATATCTCTCTTTATTAAACAACGTTGGTACTAACTTTTCAACCAGTCCAACCTTTACTCCAAATTTTTCAGCAATTTTTTTGCAAAAAGGTGACAACATATTTTCAGTCACTTTGATTTTTTCAGCCGCTAATGGATAGTCGTTGTGGAGATCATGCAACTCCTTTGGATATTCCAAATCAACCTCTAATATCAATCCTTTTTCAGACTCATCATCAAACTTGGATAAATTCACCTCTTTTTCAGATAACCATTTAAACCCACCTGTTGGAAGATATTGACTCATTGCCCAACCATATAAATTGTTTGCATCCAAATACATAATGTACTTTGATAACGCCTTTTCGTCATATTCTTTCATGTATTTGTTGTTTGCTTTGCCATAACGATTGGCAATATAACTAATTCCACCACGCATACCTTTTTCAATGAATTGAAACATATCAACATCACTCATCAACTCCAATTTTGTTTCTGTCATTTTCAACATTGCGTCCCAACTCAGACCGGGTGTTGTGAAATAATGAGCAGGATCCAATTCATAGTATTGTTGGCATGCTTTGCGAAAATTTTCAAAAACATCAGTCAACAACAAAATATCAGATTTGAGATATAAATCGTGATACTCTCCCATTGATGATAGACCAAATTTGTTCCAAACATTTTGCGTATGTTGATACTCTTCATCTGTGATATGTTCATTATTCATTAAACTGAAAAAATATTTCTTCTTTGGTAACCTGTTGTCCTCAAACTTTTTGAAACTGTCCATATAGTCATAAGGATAAATGCCTTTCTTTTTCATCAAACTCAATTGTTCACCTTGAAATTCTTCACCTGTATATTTAAACGCTTCAGTGGGGAGATTATTCACCAAATTACTCAATGACGAGCTCATAAATTGAAAGCTGTCAATGAATACAAGGTTTTGACCCAACATGAAGGCCATGTATTTCTCCATGTTATGGGGAATGACATTTATTCTCATTTCATGTCGCCTTCCTTCTTCATCAACACACACATAATTTTTTGTAATATTACCAATCTCTTGCATTATAAAGTGACTGTCATATCCCTTGAGATTGTGAAACACCACAGGTATCTTATTAGTTAATTGGAAATTAAAATTGCAACTTAGATGTGCTGCGCCCCTGTATTTACCAGTGACATGACAGTGATCCCTTACTTTACGATTTTTTTGTTCAACTTTTTTTACTTTGATATTTCTTCCTCTAATATTTTTTACTTCAACCTTATTTGTGCCATAAGGTTTCTTGCAAATGTGGCATTCTTTAGCTCTTTGAAAACTTTCCTCATCCTCATCAGTCATTTCGAGAGGTTTTGTAAAGTGGTTTTTTACAACCTCTTGACAGTATTCAACTTCAGCCAACATGTCTTTCATGAACTTGTGAATGGTCATTTCTCCTCTGTAAATTTTGATTGGTTTTGAAAATTTATCATCATAACAGCAAACAACTTTATAACCATATCCACAAGCTGTATGTTTTTGATATTGCTCGGTGTGAGATTTTTTTTGTGAAACTTTTTCGGTAATGGCTTCAAAATCAGCATAAATTATGAAAGGTGCTGGCAACTGTTTGCGAAAATTTGTGAATGCAATTTTTGATCCAGGTTCGGGCATTTTGATGGCTTGTTTCCCATTAATTTCAATACAATCAACTGTATGATTATTCAATACCCTTTCAGAGCTAAAACCTTGAAGACAGTACATACAAAAATGCTTTCTTCCCTTGTGCTTAGTTTGATTGTACATGAATTTATTAAAGTCCTTTAATAAACAATAATGCCACACCTCTCCTTCAGTTATTAAGAGTAGATTCAAACAAGAGTTGAACTTTTCTTTTGAAACGTAAATTACATATGGTTGTTTTTCTTCATAACCAAAGACATTAACACGAATATTATTTTGTTTCTCTATTTTGTTGTATTGTTTTACAGAAACGGGGAACTCAATTCCTGAGTAATCCAATTTTTCTACATATTTTTTGTCGCACTTTTTTATTCTCTGTGGATCTTTGTCCTGCGGTAAGAGGTGACGAATATGACACCAACGAAAACATTCATTGTCATTATTTTTCATGTTTATAATCCCTTTGGCTGGGTTCTGCAGCTCTTCGGGTAATGGAATATATGAATAACCTCTGAGTGGTCTGTACTTTATAACATTAATGAAATGACCATCAACTGATTTAATAGTCCATCCTGATCCTTTTGAAATCCATTTTTGAATCTTATTGAGAATCTGTTGTTGTGTTATCTGCAGCAATTCTGCAATCTCTGTGTTGTTTGTTACTGTTTGTTTTTCTGCATTCAAATAAGCTGGTTCTTTAATCAACTCATCTCCATTCTGTTTTTCAAACATAATCTTCAACGTTTCATTGAATTTCAAGCCTTTCATTTCATTTAAAATCTTTAATAAATTGCTATTAATCAACGAACGGGTGCTCTGAAGTTGAATTAATGGGTCTTGTCTGTTTGTGAGACCAATTTCATATGATCTTGTAAACCCTCGCAGGGCTTTTTCTTTCTGTGTGAAAGTTGGTCCAGCCACTTTATTAATATTTTCCAACCACTTTCTCCATTTAATATTTTTTTTATTTTGCTCTTCAATCACTTTATCAGCATTTTTCAACCACTCTTCCCAATCAATAACGTTTTTAGTCGTTTTTTGAATCACATTTGGTAGCTTTTTGAGTGTTGTTGTGACAACTGTTGGCTTGAGGATGGGGACGTTAATCTCAGGTACTTTACCAAATAAGCTAGGGGGTTGTGTTGGAACTGGTTTGGTAACATCAGGCTTCCTTTTCTTTTGATCCAGAAGCAATTTGATAAACTGATTTGATTTGTTAATTTTCTTCAAACTAGCTTTATTCATTCTTCTCATTTTTTTATTTTATTGTATAACAATATATTTTTTAAATTATTTTTTCATTTCCACGTTTCACGAAATGAAAAAGTTCAAGCAAAAGATAATCTTACCTTATTTCCATCCTTATCCACAAACTCATTTCCACAATTTACAAAATAATGAATCGAACCATACCTTTTACCCAACACTTTTGAGCACTGATAGATGCTTTTGCATTTTGTAACAACCTGTGTGTCAACATTGATAATCAACACCTCCTTTCCTGTTGGTTTGTATAACACTCCTTCATCAAGATTTAACACTTTTACCAGCTCTTCTTTTGAGAGTTTGTTTGCATATCTGATATTTTTTTCTACAGCCATTTTTCGAATTTCTTGATAAGTCATGAATGTTGTCATTTTATTATAATATAATATAATATTTTTTAAATTCATTTTTACATCAAATCGTTAATATCTACCCAAGAATTAAATTTTTCCGGGTAACCGCTCCACTTTACCAAAGCTTTACCTTTTCGAGCGTCTCGTCGAATCACTTTCTCAATACGGTAAACGTCTTGAACAGCCTTCTGAATCTCCTGTTCATAAAAAGAACCTGATATCTCCTCACCACTAATATCTTTGAGTCTATAAGTAATCGGATTGGTGTATTGTATCTTGTCAACTGTAAAAACTTCTTCTGTCCAATTGGCTGTGTATCCTTTGTCAAAGACAGGACGTTTGTACTTAGATATTCTAACCTTATCACCGACTCTGTATTTTGACTTTGTTGAGATTGGCTTCATATCACCGTACAGATTGAAGTAAGCAACTCCTTCATTCTTCTTTTTACTGGCTTCCGTGGGTGTCATCTTTATGCTTAAATGTTTGGTATTGTTATAATGTTTCACTAATTTGGGTAACATTTCAAGATACTGTGTATTCCCCTGAACAGTAAACTGCTTCCACATCTTAGTTTTAATTGTTCTGTTCCATCTTTCACAAACTGACGACTTTTCCTCGTTCTCAGTTGAGTACAAGGTTATTTTGTTTTCATCAAGTAGTTCCTTAACATGTTTGTTGTAATACTCTTTCCCTTTATCAGTCCAAAGATATTCCGGTTTACGCCCCTCTTTGAATATTGTTTTGAATGCATTCATAACAGTTTCACCCTTTTTATCCTTCAATGGGACAATCCAACCATATTTACTAAACACATCGAGTACCATGAGAAGATATCTGTAACCCTTATTCCATCGACTGAATTTTTGCATCTCAACGATATCTGAGCACCATGTCTCGTCAATATGGTTTGCAATTACCCGCCGCCGGGTGAAGTTACGCTTTATCGGTTTATGAAGCTCATCTGCCAATTTTTCTTGCCAGTTTTCTTCACTCGACGGCCTTTTCAGTTTAAACCAAGACCAAGTTTTTGCTTTGTGTTAATCATATTTCGCGCCATCCAATGACCCCATTGTCTCTCATTATAAGGAACAGAATCCAACGCTTTGACCATTTTCCGGTCGGCTTTGTTCTTACATTTTTTATCGTCTTTGCAAACCGAATAATCGACATCGTGTTGCATCGCTATGGCATCAGTATTACCAGTTGGTTTGTCATATATCTCGAGTATCTCTCCTGTTTTTGGATCCCATTTAACCTGATTTTCAAGATCGTTGTAGGGGCCTGTGTATTTATGCCCTGGAAGAGTCCACCCCCCTTTTGGTTTAGGGAGTTTTCCAATCATTTTATGAATGTCAATCCCACTTCCGTCAAGTTCTTTTCGGTCGGTTTTATACTTTTTATTCGGTCGTATTTTTGTTGATAGTTGATCAAGCATTTCCGATCCTGTTTTTTGAATAAAAGGGGCCGCTCTTTCCAGAGCATAATCGAGAGCCTTTTTCTGTAGTTTTGGGTTTCTCAAGGCTTCTGATCCATAATATCTCCCCATTTCTACAGCTTTTTTTCCAAGCCAAGGAATACCGTGGTGAATTAACATATCAGTCCCTGTGGATGTCATTGTATCCAAAATGCCCGCCCCTTCAGACGGGCTGATTAGTTTCCCGTTTGTTTCACAAATCTGGTTTTGGTTATGCCACATTCAGCACATGTGCAAAAGAACATTAGTCGACCGTTTTTTGCATATTTATATCCTGAGGGTTCTACGCACTCAGTTTCTTTTCTTTGTTTCACACAATATGTTTTCATTTACAATATGGTATTAAAATATTTTTCAATAAATTTTTCATTTTTCATGGTATCTTTAACATCGAAAGCTTTCCAAAGTTTGTAATATGTATTACCCTTATTCATTTCATTCAAAAAGTATAAACAAAAATATCCACAAGTGGTTGACCCCAAATTTTGTAACTGATTACTTTGATGAATCAAAGTGAGATTTTTTTTCCGTGCATGATTCACAATTTCTTGAAAAGGGAGCATCCCAAAACTATCGAAGTAATTGATCACCCTATTTTTTACAAATGTTGAAACCCAATGGCTTCCACCCATGTATGATGGTTCAAGATTGTAAATAAACAGCGCCATTTTGTGGCTATGTGGAACAGTTTGGTCTCTTGACAGCACGCCGCCCTTGTCTATTGGTATTCCAAGATGTTGACACCATTTCATCAAATCAAAGTTGCTCAAGGCAGTATTTTTGTCGAATTTCAAAGAATTGTTCCCAACAGTGGGATTCCGTTGAATGGGCTGTTTTTCCCTAGGAGCAACCCTTTTCCAGATTTTTTTTTTTTTTTACTCCCACCACCTCCTTGTTCCCATGTTCCAAAAAATGGGGGTGGTGGTTGGTACACACCAAGTCTAGGAGCTGCTCCACCTTCCAGTTTGGGAGCTTTTCCGATTCTGGGAACTCCTGAACCCGTCATCTTTTTGAAAGCCTCAAGGGCAAGTGGAACACCGATTGATGCTAAAAGAGTGCCTAAAAACCCACCTGTTTGTACTTTTGTGGGTTTTATATGAACACCAGAACCAGTTTGTATGGCATTGAGAATATCTCTTTTTTGTTTTTCACTCAAGAGATGTTTATTTGCGATGAGTTGATCTATTTTGGAATTTGGAATGAGAAAACCACCTGTCTGTGAACCTTTTCCAGATATCTTTTTGACAATTTGAGATGCCCCCTCGGAAGCGGCCCCCGCGAGAGCCGATAATCCCACTGTTTTTGCTAATGTTGGTCCAAAAGTTCGTGCCAGTGACAAAATTGTTGTCAAAAGTGAACCACCCACTTGTTTTCTAATGTTTGTTCCAGCTAGTTTTATCTCCATTCCTTTATTCAATTGTCGGTTTTTTTCCAACCTTTTAACAATTATTGAAGGAACAATAAGAGTATCATTTCCAGTGAGAGCGTTATTTTTCAACCTCAGTTTGATTCCTTCACGGTTGTGATAAGCTTTACTAAGTTTCTTTTTCTGAAAATCAGAAAGAGACACATTTATTTCATATAGTTGAGTAGACATTTTTTATTTTATTTAACGAAATAAAATAAAATAAATTCACAACCACATTATTTAAATAGTTTTTCTATATTTTGAGAGACAGAATCTTTTGTTAAGTTATTAATTAATGAATAATCCAACAATATTTGCATTCCTTTATACTCTTCTTTTCGTTTACTTTCCAACCTTTCAACAACCGTTGGTCTAAAAACCCAATCAAATAACCCCTTTTCATCAGCCTTTGAATTTACAAAAAAAATCCCATTTTCCCACCCTTCAACATTATTGATTTCAACATTATCTTCAATCCTTTCAACATAATCAATTATGTTGAGGTTAACATCTTTTAACCTTTTTAATGGCTTTTCAGGAACAAGAAGAGTATCACTTCCGTTTAGGTTAACATCTTTTAACCTCAGAAAGATTTTTTCACGATTAATAAAAGCATTACGAATTTTTTCTTTCTGATACTTTGAAAGTGTGACATTTATTTCATATAGTTCTACTTCCATTTATTTTATTTAAACGAAATAAAATAAATTTACGATTTTTTAAATCAAACCATCATAAGTTCATTTCCAACCTTGTTGACAATGACCTCGCTTTCATAAAATACGATGGCATGAGCTCTCACATCAGCTGTTGGTGCTGTGTTTAATCTGTAGTTCAAAATCAGTTGTTTCGGATCTCGGGTGACAGCCTCTTTTTGAAAGGTCAGATCAAAATAGACAAGACCGTAAAGAGATGTGAAATTATGAATATTCAACTGCGTTCCTGTATTCAAATCATTCTTTCTAAAGGCATAAGACATTAAATCGTTGAAGATTCTCACTTTTGAATCAGCATCATAATCCAATCCAGGATAAAAAGTATTGGTTCCATACTCCAAACGACATGATGCAAGAGAGCTATTAGCGTCTGCAGAATTCAGCTTGAAAGTATCGAAAATGTAAGGAGTTCTCTCAGATTCCTCATTGTTTGGAGCATTTGTTCTCTGTAGATAAATGAATACATGTTTAACATTGTCAATGGCTGGGCTAATCTGAAACATGTTTTGAACTGCCCTTGTATTCGCACTCTGAATGTACATATCTTTCATGTATGTCCATTTGGTTGGTTTGAGAAAATCTTTCACAAAATCACCATATGCACTATCTTTTGGAATCATTCTTGGAAGCCAAAGATAAAATTGAGTGACAACCACCCGCCCATTGTCAGCAGCGGCTGCTTTGTGAATTAATTCATTATCATCATTCAACTCAAGTTCGAATGTGAGCTGCATGGGAGGAAGCATTTTGTCTTCCAATTCCTCAAAGAAACTGTATCTGTTCAACGGAATGATTTCATTTATGCTTTTGGCTCCACCACCACCATTATTCTGGTTTGCTTGAGTTAAAATTCGCCTTGCTTCAAAACCTGAATTTGTGTTTGCTGTTGAATCATCTGTGTCAAGATACCAAAAACTATTTTTAGCAACCGACCTGCTGAAATCATCGCTATACTCGAGTAAATTTTTAACATTTGAGATTCTATGAATGTTGTCACTATCGTACACTATTTTACCAGCAGATTTGATAACCATGTGTTTGATAATAGAATGTGACCCATTAATCATTGAAATTCGGTCAGCGGCTGCAAAACCGGATCCATCGGCTTTCTTTTGAAGCTCTTTGGTTACCTCAAAATATCCATTAAAATAATCGAAAAAAGTGGATCTGTCGGTTATTGTGAATAGTAGTAAAGGGGGCTCAGATGGGCACCATACTGGCTTCTGATTGGTCGAGAGCGATCACGTGCCGGAGGAACTTCCGGTGACGTCACTTCCGGTAAAAAGACCGCTGACCAGTGGAAAAAATCGATCGTGGGCTCAAGGTGGGTAAAAACCGCTGACCAGTGGAAAAAATTGATCGTGGGCTCAAGGTGGGTAAAAACCGCTGACCAGTGGAAAAAATTGATCGTGGGCTCAAGGTGGGTAAAAACCGCTGACCAGTTGAAAAAATCGATCGTGGGCTCAAGGTGGGTAAAAACCGCTGACCAGTTAAAAAAATCGATCGTGGGCTCAAGGTGGGTAAAAACCGCGGAGAAAACGCGGGCTCAAAGTCCAAAGTCCAAGTGGAGGAACGGGGGTGATCCTTGGAGTGAAAACACAGAAAAAAAATAAATCACGTTTATTGGTTTGTTTACAATAACTGAGAAAATGGTTTTCCTGAGTGTTCCTTAATGTTCAATAGAGGGTCCCCACCATTGTTTTTGACATTTCTTCGCCATTGATTGTTGTCACGGATCCATTGTTGTAGTGGACGTCGATGATTTCTGATCAAAGGTATGGCAAAGGAACTGTAGAATGGGGGTGGTGGTGGTGGCGCCAAATGTTCTCGATCACAGTGATCACAATCGACGATCTTGTTTTTTGATCTCTCACTGGTAGCCATAGGGATAGGTGAGGAAGGTGTGTGGATTGACGACTCTCTTGTCATACACCAACTGGTACCGTTTGTAATCTGGAAAGGTGTACAGTTCATAGGTGTTGGGATCCCGGTAGATCTGGTGGGTTTTCACCACTTGGGTTTGTCTGGGTTGGAGGAGGGGCTTCTGGATTTCCTCGAGGACGTTCAGTCGCATGATGTCATAGTTCAACTGGCTCTTGCCTTCGCTGTTGAGGCGGAACCCCCGCACCTTGCATTCAACGTGGCCAAGTTTGGTTTGGTAGCCATAGTTCTTGGGACCCGCCGACACGAATTCCGTAATGTAGTCGTCGGGATCTAATTCACTCGTGAAGTCGCCGAGGTACTCGCCCAAGGTGGGGTTGACTTGACCTTCGTCTTGCAGGAAGATGATGGAGTCCGTGTCGTAGTATAACACTCTTTCCCCCAGCTTCTCCAGCGCTGTATACAAGCGTAGGCGAGCCCAACAGGTGGTGAAACAGGCCACGAAGATGTTGAGGTTGGGTGACACGGGGATGTCTTCGTCCTGGTACTGATAATGGACCTCCACTAGGTCCTCATTGATGACGGAGACGTGGCGTACGTCCAAAGTGCTGGTATCCAAGAAACGATGGAAGGCTTGATGGTCATGAAACGGTTGGACTTGGGTTTTGTTGAGGCGTTGGCCAAACTTGCCCCACATGGAATTGAGCATCATTTTGGCCAGCGTGCGGAGCCCCGGATTCTTCTCTATTTTATCGTACTCCAACTGGATGCCTTCGTGGTCGAAGTAGTTTTGGATGTAGGCCTGTTTTTGGTCTTCGGTGTCCACTCCGGCGGGCCACCCACTCGCCTCTTGTTTGATTTTCAACCAGGTGTTGACGTAATCTTCGAAGAGTCCCTCACAGGTCTCGTCAAAATGCCAGACCTCATAAATGTACTGGACTTGGTACCCGAGCTCGACGGCTTTGGCCAATTCCGGACTACACCATGTCCCCGTCAGGACCCGTTGGGCGTCGGTATGATGGCATTCGGTGGATCTGTCCCAGGGACGTTTGGGCATTTCGTCTTGCACACAACGGGCACAGAGGGGAAACAGGAGTTTGCTGTCATGGCGGTAAGGTAGGACTGGATGGTACAATTCACGTGGCGGTAGGATTTGACATTGGATGAGCCCAAAGTAAGGGCGGATGTCGGTGTGACCCGGGGTGGAGATGAAGGTCGGATGTCCTTTCGGGTAGACACAGGTTTTGTTGACCCAGGGGTACAAGGAGGTGACATCGATGTAATGGATCTTTTGAGTGGGGGTGACACGGTGGTACAACTTGACGGCATTGGTACGTCCTCCGCAGAAGGCGTCGCGGGGATTCATGGGGTCTGTGAATTGAAGCTGGTCCACAAACGTGCGGATATCCGAGGAGGTGTCTTTGAGCCGAGCCCATTCACATTCCCACATTTGAACGACCGTGTACCCTTGGTCTTTGAGCCGTTGGATCTTTTGTTGGGAGACCTCGTAGACATCTTGCAGGGTCCGATCAAAATGGCGGACATGGGGTTCGTGGCGGTTGGGATAACACGTCGGGCATCCATGGGTGAAACACCCTTGAAATTCGTACACGGTCCGGGTGTCGTGACAGTAGCCATCCACGAAGCCAATGGTCGGGAGGCGAAGTTCACCGGCATTGCCGACATGCTGAATGTTATTTTCTTGGGCACACCAGGTGAGCCATTCGATGGCGACTCGGGATTGATTGATGCGATTGCGCCAACCACGGACGGGTTCACTGGCGATGCTGTTAGGGATCATCCGGTTCATGCGTAAATCCCGGTTGCAGGCCGAAGCAATGGTGATATGCTCAAACGGGTTGAAGCCCGTCAGGGTTTCAAACAAGTGTTTGAATGTCAGGCACCCTTGTTTCAAGAGACGTACATCCGATTGGCAGTAAGCCACCAATTCTTTCTGAAAGTCAAACACGACGTTCTTGGCACGCTGCTCTTGATGCCACGTTTCCAAGGCTTGCTTGCCTTCGGGAGACAGGGTTTCGGGCATGTAGTAATCGAGGGCCGGGACGGGTCCCACGTACGTTTGATGGTCGGGGTGATTGAACTTGTGCGGGAAGTACCCTTTGCAGAGTTCGGTCAAGCCAAAGGTTTTGGGAAAGGCGGACAAAGGCATTTGGAAAAAACTCATCGAATCGATGAAACGGATCCGGTCATGTTGGACTTGCAAGAGTTTACACCCGTTCCGGAGCTGCTCGACGATTCGGTTGTCACCATAGTATTGATGAATGACAAAGTAGCCATCATAACCCTGGAAATTATGAGCCAGGACATTGACTTGACGGGTATCGTGGAGGGTCAAGGTATCCAACCATTCTAGGAAATCGCGGACGCAATGCTCGCCTACGAACCGAACGGGACGATCGTCGGCCTCAGTTTCGGCCACGACGAGATTGGCGATGTGTCGTTCCTGGGGTTGCATGGCTTCAATATCAAAAAACACATGCAAAGGAGGCTGGTCCTCCGGGGCGGTGTTGGTGGTCCTCTTTCTTTTCTTCTGGTTGGCTTGAGGTTTGGGGACTGTTTGAATAAAACAACGATGCGTTTCGCCGTCCACGTACTCGCGGCAGGAGGGACAATCCAGGTATCCACACCGATGTTTTGTAATCTGGTCTAAGCCGACGTTCTGTTTACGACAGGCTGGGCAGCGACGACGTTGAGAACAGATGGTGGACTGGGAGTTGCTGGCAGGTTTGCCGGTTGGATCCTTGACGAGATGCATTTGGAAACACGTATCTCCGAAAAAGTCCCGATGACAATGTTGGCACCGTTGGGCGGCTTTCTGGCCTCGAGGGTAGGCATGAAGGAAATCCGGGCATTCTTTCTGCCGACAGGCCCCACAGTGCTTTTGCTTGGTGCAGTGATGATGTCCCTCGGTGTTGTAGGGTTTCCAACAATGGGCACAGACGTAGCTGGACCCGAAAAATCCGGGCAACTTGGTGATGACATCGTAATGGCCTTGGTGATGCAACAGGATCAATTGTTTGTCTTGGGGGGCGCCAAAGGTCGTGATGTGAAAAGAGCGATGGGCATCCACCAACAGGATCTGGTAACCTCTGAGGGACGGGGCTTGACTAAAAGACGTCAAGGCGTCGTAACTACAGGGGCCGAGGGGCACGTTGGCTTCCCGTTGCAGATCCCAAGCCAGGGTTCTTTGCAGAGCTTTTCCATGGCGAATGCTGCTGAGTTGTGGGTGCTGGTCCACGCGAGCTTTGGCGACGACGAGGGCTCGAGCACAACAGAGTTCATCTCTATTGTTAATTCTGATGATCGATTTGGAGTTCCTGGTTAACAGGGCCATGGTAGGGTGGCCAGGTTTGCCACGACGGGGGCGACCGGTACCTTGAGGCGCATGATGAACTTGGGTAATGGAGACTTGAAACGAATCGTCCATTTCAAATTGTTCGTTGCTGTTGAGGGCTTGTGCCAAACGTTGGAACAGGGCCTCCACACGGTCTCCGCCTTGACGCCATTCCCCGGCGCGTAATCCCCACCCCTGGAAGTTGTTATGGAGGCGATTGGAGGCTATGGTAAAGTAAAGACGATCTTGATCGTGGAGGTCCGGCGTGGTGGTTAACACTTGATTCACGGCTCGACGTAACCCCTCTTGGAGAGCTTCCGTGATGTTTTGATCTGGAATCAAGTTGCCCCTTTGCCGTAACCGGGTATTGAAATGACGTTCACGCACCCCCATTCGACGACTCGTCCGATCGACAAAGGGTTGAAGCTCAAAATCAAAGGTGCCGATGGAGGGATCCAACCCTCCTGCACCCCTTTGTATCGAGGTATCTCCGGCTCCACTTTGTTGAAGGAGTCGCGTTTGAAAGGCATGTTGTCGTTCCAAATGGGTCAACAGGTTCTGATAGTCATCATCGTCATCATCACTAGACAGTTGTAGGTCGAGTAATAGGTCACTAGGCCCCGCATCATCTGGCGGCGGCGAGGCCATGATCAGATGAACTCCGTTGGTGATCGGGGCTCTGTTTTTATAGAGAAAAGAGGGTCACGTGAAGAAGAGCATGAACCAATCACAAGCAGTCCCCCCGGGGCCTCTGGGAGGGGTGGGACGGGGGTGGGGGGACCCCCCTCCCCCCTCTCTAGTTTGGACCCATGAGGCTTTGCAGGGAAGGACCCAGAGACTATAAAAGAAATCGAACCGCCGGCGGAGTCATCTCAAAATGGTCTCTCGTCAAGACGCCTTACTCATCGAGTTTGAAAAGGTCGAGGCGGATCTCGAGGTCGAAGCGATTTTAAAGAACACCAAGACGGACTTTGGCCTGGACGACGAGTTGACTGCCTTTGGGGAACAGTTGAAAGAAAGAGAACGGCAGAAAGAGGCAGCCCAGGCGGCACGCGAGGCCCAAGTCAAAGAACACTGGTCCCCCGGGTGTTACCCGCAACTCAATACAGCGTGGTTCATTGAAGGATTGGACTATTGTTGCCCGTATTGGCGCTTTGAATTTAAGAGACCCTTAACACCGCCGCCTGTACCGCCATCCTCCCCGGAACCATGCCGGACATCCCAGACCAAGAGGAGGAAAGTTGGACCGTCCTAAATTTGGATTCGGGGGACATCCTGTCCGTGGAACTCCCTGTGTGGGAACAGGAGGCGTTGTTGGCGGATGAGGTGATGGCTTGGTTGAACGAGCTGATAGCCACCCTGGAGGACCCTTTAGAAAGGAGTGTGGATCTCCAAGACTTGTGGGAGGACATGTCTACCGAGGAATACGAACAATTGCTCGACACCCTCATGAATGAGGATGTTTAAAAAAAGAAGAGACGGCTTTGACATTTTGTATTGATTTATTTTTTCTATGAAAAAAAAAACACATGTGGATCATTTGTCTACATCACAACTGTAGAAACATGGTACGGTTTCCCATTAAAAGTTACAATTTTAAACGTTTCTTGGCTTGCATGATTTTCTTGACCACCCGTTCCGTCTTGGTTTTCTTGCCGGGTAATTTATCAATGGCTTGGATCATCTTGGTATCGGCTTTCCATTTATCTTGCAAATTCTTGGCACGGCTGTAATCAATGTCGTGTTGCTTAGCAATTTGGTCCAAGCGATTGATCCCGGGATCCCCACGTTTTAGACGTTTGGCCAAATGCGTGCCAGGGCCCATGTACTGATAGCCAGGCCAATGAAATTCTTTGCCGGTTTTAGCAATCCATTTTTGGACATCCACTGCCCCTCCTCGTTGGGTGCGTTTCCGTTTGATACCCCTTCTCCTCTTGGGAGGCATGTTTATTCACTGTCGTAATCCAATCGACGTCGTAACTTTTTGCCTCGGTGCCAATCTTCCCAACCGGGTAAGGGTTTTAATGCTTGCACTTCACGGGAGACGCCTTTGCCTTTGCCTTTGCCTTTGCCTTTGCCCCAAGGACTCTCAGCTATCTTTTTTTCCAAGGTCTTGCGACGTTCTCGAATGGTTTCTAAACGCGATTGTAGATCCCCTCGACTAGTGGATGGGCTCCCTTTCTTGACAATCTTACTACTGGTGGCTGCTCCTTTGCCTTTCTTGGTTGCAGGGGTAATGGGTGGTTTGGGCGTCGACGGGCTCCCTTTTATCATGCGCTTCAACCATTGTTCCACGGGGCCGGTCACCAAATCCCCGGCCTCTTCCTCTTCGTCTTCGCCAGGAGGTGCACCCGGGGCCCCCACTCCCACGCCTCCGGGAAATTGACGAATGCGTTTGGTTAACTTGGTTAATTCTTGACTCAACGGTTTGGTTTGAGCATTGACCAGGGCTGGGGGTAATTCGGGATTGGCCAACAACACATGTTTTTGAGCGGCGAGCGTGGCGGCTTTGTTCAACAAGGCATTTTCGGTGAGTTCTCCTTTGTAATATTGAATGAGTTGTTCCAAGTCCTTGTGGGGAATCATGTAGACCTCGTCCATGGGGGTTGACTACACTCGGAGCAAAGTTCCCCGTCTTCTATTTGACGACAGCTCTCACAAAGACGGGCCTTTAAGATGTGCCTGTACTCTCGATACAACAGGTGATATTTATGCTTCCAATAATGACACTCGTCTTTCCACTGGTCGGTGGCCCGATTGGCCTCTTGTAACAGGGTGATCCATGTGGCCAGGGTTAACGGGTCGGTCGAGCACATTGACATAACACCTCGTGAAGTCCTTGAAACAAGCCGCGTCCTTTTTGTTGAACCAACCACGCCCGACGTTTTTTGACGGAATGTCGACGACGTCCCAAATCGCGTAGCACCCTTTTATAGGGTTGAAGTTTAGCCAGCATGGGGGGTGTGACGGGAATCTTGTTTTTTAAGAAGTTCAAGACCAGTTCACTCACAGCATTGATTTGATCGGCATTGGCATGTTGTAACAACTCTTGACGTTTGGAACCGTTGGCTTCTTGTAACATGGAGCGTAAAAACGGCAATTGACGTCGAAGACGTTGCATCGTTTATCGGTGACGGCGACGATACCGTTGATTGGCTTTTTGGATCGTGCGTTTTATACGTTTATCCGTTTCCAAGGCCACGGCTTTCCCCAATCCTACCATAGCGGGGACCAATAGATTTAAAAAACCGCCTCGTTGACGACGGCGTCGTCGTAATCTTCTTCTCCTCACCATGGTCGACCCGTCAATAGACGTTGAAGGACTTTGTCTTGTTTGATGAGGCCTTGCGTCTCTTTATAGCCTTGACGGGTATTGCGTTTGAAATCGGACCACCAACCCCCACCTCGTTGTCGTCGTCGGTAATGTTGTACATTATCGGTAATGCCTTTTAAGGCTTGACCGCCTAATTTGCCTAAAGCCAGTCCAAACCCCGGCGCAGGGCCTGAGAGAAACATACTCATGCCATGGGCAATTTTATCCACCAAACGGGGTTTGCGGCGCATTAAAGCTCCTCCTCGTTGTTTCCTTTTTCTGCGTCGTCGTCGTCGTCGGACGGCCATGGTTCTAAGAGTGTCGGACTGGGAGGGAGCGGCTTTTTATGGATCCAGTAGTCTTTGGGTTTCAAGGGACGAGGACATCCGTCTACATAGCATTGGGCTTCCACGGGTTGGTAGACAAAGTGACCATGGTACTCTTGCACACATCGTTTGGGTAACGGAGGGGTGAAATCCACAACGGTGTCATCCAAGGTTTGCATCTTGATTAAAAATCCTTCCAGGTCCTCCAAGGGGACACCTCTCACATAGGTTTTCAATTCGGTCAAGGCTTTGGCATAGGTGGTAAACGCAAACCGACTCATGGTCACTTTAAATCGGTATTGTTTAAAATCATTCCATCCTTTGACGACCGTCCCCACCGCCGCCAAACACGCTACCAACGTACTGTTGTCCAACAGGGGGCCGGCAATCATGCCCGCGGCCATCAGGAGTAACGCCATGCCATTGAACAAGGCATTGATGCACTTGTAATGATTCAACATTTTGCGATAACACCACCATTGTTGATGGTAAAAGGCATACAAGGAATCCATCCGTTGTAACAATTCCGGTGGGAAGGGGATGCCAGGACGTCGAGATCCATTCAATAACGACACGACGGTTTTCATCCTCACGGCGAGACCCGGGACGACGAGGTTTGTACGCTCGGGGCTCCTCCTTGTTTATAACTGGTCACAATGCTATTGGTCATGGTCACATTAGCAATTTCCCGTCCTTGGGCCAATTGTTCTTGATCTTGTAATAGCATCCGTAAACGTCGTTGTAAATCGGCTTGACGCAAGGTACGAGGTTGTCTACCAGACCCCCCAGACGATCCAGGAGTACTGGAGGCAGGTGAAGTGGGGAAAAGGCGTCGGCGTCGTCGTCCCCGTCGTCCACCACCTCCTCCACCGCCTCCACCTCCACCACCACCTCCACCTCCTCCTCCACCACCACCACCACCACCACCAGCACCACCAGCACCTCCGCCACCAGCACCACCACCACCACCACCACCACCACCACCACGTCCACCGCCACGTCCACCGCCACGTCCACCTCTAGTCCTAGGTCCACGGCGTCCCCTACCATCACCTCCACCACGTCCACCCCCATTACCCCCAGCACCCGCGGCTGTTCGAGCACCCGCCGCCCGGGGTACGCTAGGAGGCGTCGCAGGCGTTCGAGCCCCAGAAGACTCCGGGGTGGTCTGGGGGCTTTGGAATGAGGGTGAATGGGATGCTTGACTTCCTACCCCCGCGGGGGAAGAGGCCTGTGCAGGGGGTACATCAGTCACATCGGGCCAACTCGCGATGACGTCGGCAGGGGGGAGACTTCTCAAAAACTCACTGAGGGCATCGGGGTGAATTTCCTCCATGGCCGCGTCGAGAAGGCCTTCGTCTCCCGTCATATACAAATCTTGGAAGGCACTTATGGACATTTGATTGCCGCTGGCCGCCCCCACACCCGCAGGGGCCACGGTATCGTACGATTGCGGAGGTTGACGGTCTTCCTCGGTCATGGTTGCTCTTTTTTTTCCGGTTCCAAAAGCGGTGTCGTGCCTTTATAGGCGCTTTTGATAGGTGCGCGTCCATCCTTCGTCTTTTAACAGGTGACTCAACACACGTTGTTGATCGGAGGAGGCCGGGTGTAAATCTAACATCAAATAGCCATAGGGACGCGTGGTGGCTTGATGAAAGGTCTCCAAGGTGTCTTTCCAAGTGGTCGGAAACGATTGCAACATGACATTGCGTACCCCTAATTGATCCCGGGGATTCTTGAACGCCACAATGTAATGGGCATTGCGGGATATACTTTTGGCATAGCGCCCCACGGGAAACATGTCTTGGCACAAGTAGAGCACCGTTACTCCTTGATGATGGGAATGTTTGGTGAATAAATCCAACACGCGTTTATCGTGACTCCCTTCATCCATTAAATCATCCAAGACCAGGACCCCCTGTCCTTGAGGAAACCATTGGACCAACGCGTCATGATCGGGAATCCCTTCGTGAAACACCACCCCATGATCTTGCATGCCTCGAAATCGATCTTGCCACGCCCCATAACAATAATGCACCTGCGTTGGGGGCCTTTCAAACAACTCGGGGTTGTCTACCAAGAGTTTTTCCGTAAACACGGTTTTGCCACATCCCGACGGGCCCACCACCAAGATAGAGGAGGGAGTATGAAAACGAAACGGTTTCCCCGTTTGCATGATGATGATACTACCCTTAGAAAAAAAAAAGGCACCTTTTTATTGGAATCGGTGGGACTCGAACCCACGCACGACCCTCCTCATGTATTCGAGGGGATCCAAAGGCTCTACCGACTGAGCTACGACTCCGACACACTTGTTTTTCCAACACATTTTATTTAAACATTCCGTTGATGATACGGATGACAACAAAGTTGATACCATCTGGCTTCTTGGCCTACAATCAATTGTTGAACGCGTTGACCGGCTTGATGGTCATTGCTTACATAATCATGATCCGAAAACTCATTTAAAAAGTCTTGCAAGGTCCGTCCACGGGCTTTGGCTTTCAAGTACAACAAGGCGTAATCCCCACAACTCTTGCTTGAAATGGCTTGGAGGGACTTGCCATTGGTCACCACATACTTCCAATGTTTCACCATCCAAGCTTGGAACGGGGCGGTTTGCACGTACGTGTCCATGGGCAAAGCATAACTGTCGAGGACTTCACACACGTTTCCCTCGGTCCACACCCCTAACCAATGTTGTCCGGGTTGATCGTGTGGGTCGGTGTTCACAATGTAGCCTTGGGGTGGGGTCTTGACAGGATGCTTGGGTAAACGATCACAGGCCACCGTTCCGTAAAAGACAGGTTTCAAGTGGGGGTCGTCGCGAGCTAAATAATCCAACTGCACATTATTCAAGGCCACGTGTTCCATTTCTTCAGTGTTGGTAAATGTTATACAACACGGCTCCGTTGCGGTCAATCTCCAGCAAGTTCTCAAATTCTCCATAGACGAGCACGGTTATATTGACCCCGGGGGCGGCTCCAAATTCCAAGACCAATTGTAAATCTCCACTTTGCTTGGGGTTGAGGTTTTGACTGTCAGCACAGCCATTGGCCACATTGTCAAACATGTACAAGGTACAATTTTTCCGATGGCCCCAATCTCCTAGTTCTACCATATTGCCTTTCTTCTTACACCAAGCCCCACTGGCTTGCAGAAAACGGAAGTAGCCCAAGTTATCTCGGGTGCCATTGTTGTGCACTAACTGTAGGGTTTCATAAGGGTACTCTTCGCCTTTGACAATCTGTTTAATGGACGTCAGTCCAAATTTCTGGAAGCAGAACGGATCTCGGGTGACATCTCCATTGAAGGCACGGCTGTCCAGTAACCCCACAATCAATCGGTCAGGTATTCTGTTTTGAAACAGGTTGGGAATGTCAAAGCGGACCAGGTTGTTTTGCATGCTGAAGGTCCGGATTTCACTGCGGACGGTCGGGTAGGAGGCGATTTCTCCTTCATTGTGTCTTTTTTCAGACAAACTCTGGTAGATGGCGTCATTCAAACGCAGTTGGCAGAGATGAAACCGTAGTTTCACATCCCCTTCCATCAATCGGCCAGCTAGAGCCACTCCATTCAAAAACAGGCTGGGGCCGTTGAAATGAAATTTCATCTTGATTTCGATGCCTGGCACCAACAGTTTGCCGGTATGAAAGACTTCCAAGTGGGGGGTAAACACTAGACTGTGGGTGACACCGCCTGCATACTTGGCGGTTTCGGCTACCATGGCGGCCAAGGCTCCTTTGTGATTGGCGGGGAGATCCCGGTAGTCATTATGTGGTGCTGCACTGTTGGTATTGTTGTCCGTCCATTGGGGTGGGAAATCCACTTGATTGTACCATCCTTGGGGTCCTAACACGGTCTTGCCATCTTCTCGGTCATAATTCAGCAAGGTTTCCAGGTACGCTTTGTAATGATAGGTGTCGGATTGTGGGCTGATCAACGTGCCATTCAATTGCAAGTCAATTTGTTTGATGATGGAATGGGCCAAATTATTGACGGGCCACAATTTCTCCGCGGCCACCAAGTTCCCGTTATCGTCCTTTTTCAAACTCAATTCCATGGTAAAGTAACTGCGTCCCAAATCCACAAAATCGTCCAACCCCGGTATGATGAATTCCATGGGATTGATACCCGTGGTCGTGGGTTGAATGGTAACCATGCGATAGGCATTGATGCTAATGTCGGTCGGGGGCACCTTGAAAATCCGTAACGCTGGGTTGACGGTCCCTTCGGAACGCTCGTGAGCCGGGGCGGTTTGTGTACTCACGTCAGGCATGTTTAACGTCGTCGAGTGGTGGTACGTCGTCGTCGTGAGGGGTTTTTATACCGTCGTCGTCGTCGTGCTAAATGTTGTCTCAAATCAAACCCGGGCAGTCTCATCACCTCGGCACTCAACCAACCACCACGTTGTCCTCTCCTGAGTTTCCAAAACGGATACAGGCCACCCCATTGAGTCAACCCTCGATTACTGCGAATCCGTCGAGGTCGTGAAGGCACGGGATCCATGTTCACACGCCCAAAATATCACGCGCCCGTTTGGTTTGCTTGGGAAACAAGGCACTGGCTACCCGTACGGCTTGTTTCACGTTCTTCTGATTCAAGGCTTTCTTGGCTTGTTTGGTAATTTCTTTTTTAAGGACGTCTTCGGCTTTGCGTTTGATCCCACGTGTTAACCCTGCATTCAATCCTCTCTTGATATTACTAGGCAATTTTAAAGGATTTCGCGTGCTTTTAAGGCCTTGGAACCCGCCACGCATGACCTCCCTCATCAATCCACTGCCGTATTGATCATACCACTCGTCGGTCCGAAATCGTGTCAAACTTCCCCCTCGCATGGTGTCGTCTTCCCCAGGGATACACGTTTTGTTTGGGTCACAAGCCTCGCCTCTTTTTATACCGTCATCGGCCTTTCTTTTTCTTCCGAGTGGTCGCTGCTTCCATGGCTTTCTTACCACCGTAACCCGCGGCACCACCCACCGCTCCCAACGCGGCGGCTTTCCCCACAGCTATTAAAGCGGGCACGAGAGCGGCCAGAGGTAAGAGACCACCTCGTTGCCTTCGTCGTCTTCTTCGACGTGCTCTTGTCTTTGTCATCTTGTTGTTGTTGTCAAGTCACACGCGTTTTTTCTTTTTATGCCTTTTGGAAGTGCAAGGTGACCAGGGTGTTGCCTTTGCCAAACCGGACCAACTTATCCTCGGTGCCAGACGTTTCGGTGACTTGCATTTGAATGATTTCCACCACTTCATTACGAAGCGGTAGGTAATGAATGTGCAATGGTTCAAAGTACATGGTGCCTCTGCCTTCCCGCTTGTAATGGATTTCACGCAACAAATCGGTGACGCGATTGCCGACCACCGTGCTGCCTGCCACGTCCGAGTACACGTGCAACGATCGCGAGGGTTCCCCCACCACCGAACGAAACGCTACATTCAAGTTGGTGAAACGCCACCCACAACTCATACTCAATTGTAAATGATCCGGTAAAATCGAACGCACCGTCCAAAAGACCGGGTTGTGCTGATCGTCGTTGACATCGTTCCAATCGTTGCCAGGGGGTTTTGTCATGTTGGGGATTTGATCCCCCATGAAGTCTTGCTGCAAGTTCGGCCCCAAAATCAGTCCACTGCTAATTTTACGTAACCATCCCATCTTGACCGCCAACTTGGTGTAGATGTACAGGGCGGGCGTGTCCGTTTTGCAATGGCAGACATTGGTGTTGTCAATGAGCAGATCCTCGCCTTCCCACTTGAACTTGACGTAGGTGTGTTTGCCTTGATCGTTGACAAACCGACCTCCTTGAATCGCCGTTTCCTTGCGTTGTTGTTCCAAATGGGCAATCGTGGCTTTCATGAAACTCACCCCATCCACCACCCAATCCAAATGTTGAATGTCATTAATGAGGGTTTCAGCCGTCCCTCCTCGCGAGACCATTTCCCCAACACTTCCCCCTGGTTTGGGATAGTCTTGGTCCCAGGACGTCGATAGGATGAACCCATCTTTTTGCACCAACTCGTACAAATTGACGTGCGTATCCGGTAAGGAAATGGCACTCAACCCCACTTGCCATCCACCTCCTTGTAACCGTAACGGCTGCGGTAAACGAATCTTGAAGGAATTGGCTTGGTTGTTGGGAAATTCCCGTCGGTTGGCATGACTCGGTAACGTCACGTAGAACGACATGTTTGTCTTCTTCACACCACCACCTCCCTTTTAAAGTGCAGGGTCAAGAGGGTATGCCCTTCGCCAAATGTCACGAGATCCCCATTGATTTCGGCCATTTGCGTTTCCACGATCTCCACCACTTCATTGCGTACGGGGATATATTGAATATGGCGCGGTTCAAAGTGCGTGGTTTCTTTGGGCTGGTACTTGATTTCTCGTAAGAGATCCGTGATACGCCCCCCTACCATACTGCTAGTCCCTACATCACAATACACGTGTAAAGGACGCACGGCGGGAAATTCCGACTGGACACGAAAGGTCCCGTTCAAATTCACAAACCGCCAAGGACACGATAGACTCAATTTCAGATAATCCCCGTCCACTTTCCAAAAGAGGGGTTTGTTGCCGGTATCGCGGACATCCGTCGGGGTGGGAATGGTAGACATGCCTTGAAATTCTGGCAAGAGATTCGGCCCCAATCGATACTGGCCGGGGGACGGTTGTTCAATCCATCCCATTCTCAGGGCCAAGGTTCTGCCCCATGACACGTGCGCCACTTGTCGTTTGTAATCCACGGGCTTGCTATTCAATAACAAATCCCCTTCGGAGGTCCATTCAAAGGTCGGGGCCAATTTGAGGCCATTGTCCTCGGCCCATTTGTTTTTGGGGACGGTTTGTTTCGCCCGTTCTTGCTGGTAACGATAGATCAGTTGATGAAAAAATTGAACTCCCGTCAACGAGGTCATCTCCTTTCTCATATCTCGCCCGTAGACAGTGAGTTCGCGGCGTTCATGGTACCAGCGATCGTTCCCTTGATCGTCTTGGATATACACCCGTTCGTGCCATCGTACGTACAACAGAGGATGGGAATCGCCCACGCCTCCTTCTTCCGCGACCACCGGAATGGTGGGTAAGGATAAACTCACCATACCCACCATCCATCCGCGTCCCATAAATCGAATGGGTTTCGGCAATCGGTTTCTGAAATGATGACTCTTGTTGCCCGGAAACTCCTTGGTACTCGCATGACTCATCAACGTCACGTAAAACGACGAATTGGGGACGAACGTCATTGTTTAGTCGCGTCGTCGTCTTTTGGATGGCTTGGGTGGACTTGTCTTTTTCCTCTTGGGTGGCTGGAGAGAGGTCACGTCTCCGCGGGCAATCCAACTATTGTACTTGTCGGGCCACCCTTTCCACTTGACCAACCATCGATCTTTTTGACGCTTAAGTACCTTTTCGATGCGAAATACGTCGGACACGTGGACTTTTTGTAAATCCTCTTCATAAAACGTGCCTTGGACGGGGGTGTCATCCCATTCGTGAATCTTATAGGTGGGCACGGGGCCCGGGATCACACGATGCACCACAAACACTTCTTCGGTCCAACCAGGTAAATAACCTTTTTCAAACGTCCGATGAATCTTGTTGAGACGCACCCGATCGCCTACTTTGAATTGAGGTTTTTTCTGGCTTTTCAACCGTTGGCCGTACAATCGTTTCCACACGGCTTCTTCGTTGTCCCACGTCACGTCTTGAGGGGCCATGCCAATACTTCGATGACGCGTGGCATTGTACCCTTGCACCAACTCGGGTAACACATCGTCAAAGCGTAAGGTGTTGGCCGCGGTAAAATACCGGTACAACCGTTCTTTCAAGGTGCGGTTAAATCGTTCCACCACACTGGCTTTGGCATCGCCTTCGGTGGAAAAATGGTGAATGTCTTGCTCGTCGAGCCATCGTTGAAACGTCCGGTTGTAAAATTCTTTCCCTCGATCCGTTTGCAATCGATTGGGGTGTCGTCGTCCTTGTTTCAAAATCTTCTCAAAGGCTTTCACGAGGGCCACGCCGGTTTTGTCTTTCAAGGGTTGCACCCACGCGTATTTCGACAAGACATCCACGACCGTCAACAAGTAGCGTATACCCCGATTATATTTGGCCAACGGTTGCACTTCGACTAAATCCGCGGCCCATTGATCGTCCAACCCTCCCACGATCACGGGGATGGTGGGAAAACGACGACGTCGCGGTTTATGTAACGTGTAGGCCAAATCCCGTTCCAAGACCCGTTGGGCTTTTTTCAAAGGGAGACGATGGGCTTTGGCAAACCGTTGCACGCCTCCTAAACTCCCCGGGGCACGAGGATCGTGGTAACGATTCAACCATGATGGGGTGTGTTTCTTTCGCGGGGCCATACGTTCTGGCATTCATCCCATAAGGTCGGTATGGAAGGGATGGTGTGGGGATGCGCCTTTTGAATGATTCGATACCATCGCCAGGCGTTCGGGTGGGCTTTTAACCATACGACAAACACCACCCATCGATACAGGTTGCGGTCGACGTGGGTTTCTTCAAAGATGTGGAGAGGGTGCGTGTCCTCGGGACAGGGAGGAATCGGGATCTTGGCCCCGGGTTGGTGATCATATAACACTTGGCACAGGGTTTGATGGCATTGCCAATCCACCAGGGACAACAGACCCTCCCACGCATAAGACATCCACACAGCAGACTCCATGGACTAAATAAAAAATTTTATTCCTACTCCTTTTTTAAACCATTTTAAAAGAGACCTAGACGCCCATAAGTGACGGTCTCGAGATCTTTCTGCCAGTTCTCCACACTGTCACTGTACTTGGGAGGTGGTGGCGCTGGGGCCACCATCATTTCTTGACGGTTCTTGAGCTCTTGAATTTCTCGTAGCAATTGTTTCTCATAATCTGTCAGGGGCCGATCCTCTTTCCTGGGGGCACGAGGAGGCGGGCCTGGGATGTCATAGCCCCGCTTGGGATACCCTTGCGCATCCCGGGTAGACAAAGGAGATTCAGCTTGTTGATCGGCTTTCTTGGGCGGGGTGTCATGAAACCAACTCCAGTACTTGGGACCCAAGGGTTGATCGGCCCACCGGAAGAAGCCACACGTTTTCTTGGAACAATTCAGAAACAAACGATCGGGGTTCTGGGTCGAATGGCTCTGTTGCAGCGTGGCGGGTTCCCGGCAAAAGCACTGCAAACAAGTCCACATGTCCAACACTTCTGTATGAGGTTGACTATACACGGCTTTCATATACTCCAGGGCTTGATCTTGACCACAAAACAGCAAACAGGGTTGCATGGGACATTTCACATACTTCCACCCCTTTTGAGATTCTCGGGCCTCCAAACGCACGTCATGACAAGGGCATACCATATAGTCCACCTTTTCCTTGTTGTCTTTGATTGGATGATGGCCCACCTCATTGTCAAACACTGTCATCAGAGTGAATTGGGGTGTAGATTGCTCCGCCATGTCATTCAATTCTTTCATCATATCTTCCACCGCCGCTCGGGTATCTTCTACCACCTCCCCTACCACCGGATCACAGTCCACGGGCATCATCGTTTGAATAGTCTTCTTTTTCTTCTTCCCCGAAGGAAGGTCGCTTGGCTTTCTCTTCCGATCGACTGACATCGTGCTCACGATTTTTTTTCACCCACCCCTGCCTTTTTATACCCAGGACCCTTGGCTGTCATTGGTCAGCTTTTCATGACCCTATAAGGACGTCTCCTCTTCCCATTGGTCAGCTTGTTATGACCTTATAAGGACCTCTTGTCTTCCCATTGGTCAGGTGTTCCTATTTAAGGAGCTCCCTTGCTCCCTGAATCGTCATTCTCCAAAGCCATGCCCCCAGACATCATGATCGGAGAACACGATGTGGATGCCTTGGAACTGCAGATTGGCCATGGTCATGTGGTCTACACCGGGGGAGCCAAAGGCACGGATGAACTCGCCGAACAACTGGGCAAACAGTTTGGGATGCAAGTCGAAGTGCTCGTCCCCCCAAACCATCCTCGAGCCACGTTCATCACCCCTTCTACGGTGGAAGTGCTGATGTTGGCCAACCCCCATCTTCACCAGGCAGCTGAGAAACTAGGGAAACGAATGCCCAGTCATTTTTACACCCTGCAATTGCTGCAACGCAATTATCAATTGGCCAAGAAAGCTCATACCATCTATGCCTTTGGCATCTTGGAACCGGATCATAAACGCGTGAAAGGGGGTACCGGTTGGACTGTGCAATTGGCCATGGATCAAGGCAAACCCGTCTACCTGTTTGACATTCCCAGTCAATCATGGTACCGTTCGGACCATTACTACCAAGTCAACGAGAATGCCGCCACCCTGGTCACTGGCAGTCAATTTGTCCCTTGGGGCCCCAAAAAGCCCACCCTTCATCAAAGCAGTGCCGTGGTAGGATCCCGGGAGGTGGACGAGAAAACCCGAGCCGAAATTCAAGCCTTATTCAACCGCACCTTCTGTCTCCCCGAGAACATTGATCAATTACGTATGGAACTGGAAGACTTTCATTTGTAATGTTTTTAGTTTTTACTTTTTGAATTTGTACATAGTCCCTTTTTTTAGTTTTTATTTTTCCAATTGTAGTTTTTCCAATTGTAAATAGGTGCGCCCGCGTGGCAAAGAACACAGACCACCCTTTGTAAAAAAAACATCAACTCTTCTTTTTAATTAAAAATAAAAAAACTGACATCACTGGTTTTGCACTTGGTCATAAATAATGTCTCTTGACTCACATGCCTCTTGACTCACAATAAAAAACAAAATGTTCAAAGAAATAAAACACGTCGCACTTGGTTTGCCCGCAGGCGTCTTGACGAGAGGCCATCTTGAGATGACTCCGCCGGCGGTTCGATTTCTTTTATAGTCTCTGGGTCCTTCCCTGCAAAGCCTCATGGGTCCAAACTAGAGAGGGGGGAGGGGGGTCCCCCCACCCCCGTCCCACCCCTCCCAGAGGCCCCGGGGGGACTGCTTGTGATTGGTTCATGCTCTTCTTCACGTGACCCTCTTTTCTCTATAAAAACTCGCCTCTGCTCCCCGTTTTTTCACTCCCAAGCCAGCAAGCAGTCAAGCAAGCAAGCAAGCAAGCAAGCAAGACAAGCAACAGCTACGGATACCGGTAAGCCATTTTATTCCTCCTCTCTTTCAATCTAAGTAGTTAGTCTGTTCTGGAGCAAACCGGGCTAGATCGCACGTGCTCCAGGATTTAATTAATGATTCGCTTTCTCTATAAAAAACAACCACGTCATGTCCGTTGACTTTTTCTGGAGAGTTGAAGGGTGACAATGGTTCGGCCTTGTTTAAACGGAGCCGGCTGTCCGTCGGCTGTTTGAATGTCTATCTCAATGCTGTCAAAGATGGTCTTGCCCAGAGGAAAATACATCCGTTGCCTGGTATCAAATTGATGCTCGGTATTGCCCGCATCCAAGGTACGTAACAAGCCTTTTTCTTGATTTCCCACAATGCTCGGTGCCACCAGATCCGTGTAAATCATCAATGGTTGTTGGCCTTGCTGCGGTTTGACCGTGGGGGTGGTGGGAAAAGGTTGCCGACTCAAATTCGGACCCAAGAACAACTCATAATCAAAGTCGGGGTGGGTAAAGCTGACGGAGACGTGCCCCAACGGGGGATATTTGGCTACAGGTCCGGTGGTGGGTTCCCATTTATGCCGATCGTTGTAATCCACGATATGTTTCACCAGATAATTCTTTTCTTGGACCACGCGTTCCGTGGGCGTTCCATCTTTCACCAATCCCATCAAGCCCGCCAATTTCCATTCCATTTCAAATTCCATGTTGGCTGGAATGAGGACATACAACGAATCTAATTCAGAGGCGATGCCCTTATTGGTGATTTTCACATAGGGTTGAGCCAGGTTCAAAGCGGCTAGTTGTTGTCGTTTGGCTAAATCATCCACGTCCATTTTGGGTATATCCATCATGACTTCCATGCGTTGTTTTTCCATTTCGTAGGCAATGGTAATCCAGGCTTCTTTCAAATTGTGGTAATACCCTGGCGGTAAATACATTTGTTTGGTGACTTTCAGGGGCGCCGTGTTATCCGCCCGTTTTGGCATGTATCTCACATCTGTTTTCATCCAATGGTTTTGACTATCTTCTTGCGTCCAATTCTGTTTGGTTTGATCTTCCAAGGATTGATTAAACCCCGGGTGGGACATATGTACCAACGCCACTTCCCAATCATCTTCTACCAAATAATAAGAACGAGGCAATCGTGCCGTAAATTTTTGACCCGTGCCTTGCGCTTGATCACTCAGGAGCGTGATGTAAACACTCATGGTGACTACTCCCTCACTTAGGGTTTACCCCCTTTTATATTTGCCCCGCTGCCCCACTTGGACTGGTGCCATATCAAACCCATATATGGGCCATATATGGGTCACCCCCGCCGCCCAACTTGGACTTTGGACTTTGAGCCCGCGTTTTCTCCGCGGTTTTTACCCACCTTGAGCCCACGATCGATTTTTTTAACTGGTCAGCGGTTTTTACCCACCTTGAGCCCACGATCGATTTTTTCAACTGGTCAGCGGTTTTTACCCACCTTGAGCCCACGATCAATTTTTTCCACTGGTCAGCGGTTTTTACCCACCTTGAGCCCACGATCAATTTTTTCCACTGGTCAGCGGTTTTTATCCACCTTGAGCCCACGATCGATTTTTTCCACTGGTCAGCGGTCTTTTTACCGGAAGTGACGTCACCGGAAGTTCCTCCGGCACGTGATCGCTCTCGACCAATCAGAAGCCAGTATGGTGCCCATCTGAGCCCCCTTTACTACTGTGAATTTATATCCTGTTTTTTTCTGAGAATTGTTGTTTCCAGGTTGTTCAATAATATTGTCAAGGGCGAATCTAACCATTTCATATCGCTGCAATTTTTCACTTGTTCTGAATGTCATTTATTTTATTTATCTATTGAGAAATTTTTTTTTTAAATTTTTTTACACCGCTTCCAGAAATTAATCTATTCAATATCAGGTTGTAATCTTCTTCTTTTTCTTTTTGTTTGTTCTTTGCTTTTGGATTTTTTTTTACCGAAAACTGAAGGTCTTTCATGAAAAGATGGCCTGCTTTTTCAGCAACTTTTTCAACAGCTTTTTTACCAAGTTTATCACCGGCACTTTCTATTCCTGATTTCAAAGCTTTTTTAGCAATAGGTTTCACAACTGCGTCCACAATTTTTTTCATTGGTTTGAAAATATTATCCACGATCAAACCGGATCCTTTATGTTTGTAGACAAATTTTCCAAGACTCGGATGAAAAATTCGTTTGTAATTATACGTCATCATTTTATAATTAGCTTATATTTTTTTTTCTCTCAAAATGATCAGATAACTAAAATTTCAGTTATCTGATCAACACTATATCCATTGTGTGGAAGAAGAAATGAACAAACCTCTTTTGGGTAGATCCTATCATTGCCCACACACCGACGAACAACGCGCCCTCACAAGCTGTATAAAGCGGTCAAATTGGGGTACCAAGTTTTCCCAAAGGTTGTTCAACTCTGATATAATATTGGACCATATAATTCGACTTGAACCGAGTTCATATTGTTTTATCGGTTTGAAAATATCATCCACAATCAAACCTGATCCTTTATGTCTATAAACAAATTTTCCAACACTCTGATGATAAATTTTTTCGTAATTGTACACCTTCATTTATAATTATCTTTTATTTTTTTTCTCTTAAAATTAGAGAAAATGATGTATCAGCGTCATTTAAATCTATTATTCGTCGTTTACCATCAGTGATGTATATCCGCAGTGTGTTTATGGTGCTCTTGTTTACTGGATAATATTGAACTTTCAATGGCTCTTTAGTAAAAGCATAAGATGGTTGTAAATCATTTGTGCTAAAAGTGTAGATAATATCCGTTTCATGTTCATCAACGAGACTTTCTGAAATGAGATCGCAATGTATATTCAAAATTTCTGTATCTTGACTAAGATTTGGTGTATAGTCACCAACATTTTTAAAACTGGTTAAAATTCGTTTGTTAAATCCAATCAGATCGCTAAAATTTGATGTTGTTAGATCCAGCTGGTAGTCTTTCGCGAGATTTACTGTTGTTTTGAAAGTTGTGTTGTTGAATTTTAATGTAATTGGATATGTAGTCGAGCTTGAAGTTGTTATTTTTGTCTGTTGCTTGATAAAATCATTGAAACTGATATAATTCCATGTACCCGGTGGGAAGATTATATCTTTCCAAGTTTTTCCACCATCGGAAGAGTATTTTATTTTTTGGTTGTTTAACTCTGATGTGATATTGAACCATGTGAAAGACATGGATATAATTCGACTTAAACCGAGTTCATATTGTTTGTTTGTATCAAGCATTATTGGTTGATTATATCTGATTGTAAAATCGCTAGGCTTATTTTTTGAATTTTTCTTGACATTATGAGAAGATAATACCAATGGAATTTGCATATTTTATGTATTTACAAGAAAAAGTTTTTATAAATTTTGTTGTAATGACTTTTATTAATTACATGGTTTCTCAGTAAAATATCGAGAATAGCCACACCAGTGTTTCTAAGCTCTATGCTATTATTACCAGCACCAATTGATCCAACAATTAATTCCAACTTTTTAAGAGCTTCTTTTGGATTAAGAAAAACAACACTTGCATTTCCGCCTCTTTTGAGGCCAGAGCCTTTGATACTCTTCAACTTATTTTTGTTATAGTTGATATAATCATTGATAACTTTTCGGGTGTCGTCGATAATCTTTCTTCTAAATTGTGCTTCACTTTGGCTTATTAAACCTTTGTTCAACTGCTTTGTAATGTGTGTTTTATAACCTGGAAGTTGTCGTCTTCTCTTATCAGCATTTTCAATTTTCTTTGACAAAAAGGAGTGTCTTGTTTTTTCTGTTATATCACTCCTTTCAAGTTGTGCTTCAATGTCATCATAGTTGGCCAATCCAAGTTTATCCAAAGTCTCATTTATTCTGTCTTCTTCAAAAATCTCATAATCTGGAACTTTATCTTCTTCATATTCTGGTGGGTCTTCAAGTTGCTGTGTATACTCAGGATTAACATATATTTTCTTTTTTCCTGTTTCCAAATCTTTTAGGACATCATCATAGGAGGGTGGTTTTGGAACAAGCTGTTTTGTAGTTTGTGGTTGAACCCCTTCATCAAACAAATCTTGAAGATTGTAATCTGGTATTCCTTCATCATCGATATTGATACCATAATCTGGAACCTCTGCTTTTTTTCTTACCAAGCGTCTTTTCACAGGTTGAGGTTGCGTCAACTCTTTCAAACCAGATGTTATTGGTTTGAAAAGCTTTTCTGCTTCAACATCACTCATTGCATCGGTTATTTTCTTTTGTTTTAGCGTTTCTCTAATAGTATTGATAACTTGACCAATTTTCGATCTTTTTTCTGCCATTTCTTTCCACTTGAGGAGACTCATTTTATTTATAACAAAATAAAAATTTTTTACCAAAAATGGAGTTATTGAATATAAAAAAGATCGCATAGCGTGCTGCATAGCGTGTTGCATAGCGTGTTGCATAGCGTGTTGCGTAAAATTATTTAGAAAAAATTTTGTTGTGGATAAATAAAATGGAAATACCAAACTATGACGTTGAAGGTGATAAAGACAGTAATTTCACTCAGTTATATCCTTATATGCCTGATAGATTCTTCAGAATGTTAATTTGTGCCCCAAGTGGGAGTGGTAAAACCAATCTTTTACTCCACATGATAAGCAAACCCTTAATATTTTTTGATAAGATTCATCTATATGCCAAAAACTTACAGCAAAACAAGTATCAACATTTGTTGAAAAAATTCGAACCTCTTTCGAAAAAATATGGTTATAATATCATTGAAGCTAGCAACGGTGAGATAATTCCTTTGGATGAAATGGATGATAAAAACCAAAAGTTGGTCATTTTTGATGATTACCTCAACACTGGAACCAAAAATGACCAAGAAATACGAAACTATTTTACAAACTCCCGAAATAAAAATTGCAGCTGTATCTATTTGTCTCAGTCTTTTTACAATACAGACAAAACCATCAGATTGAACTGTTCCCATCACTGCATTTTCGATTTTCCAAGCAAGAATGAACAGAGAAGGATATGTCAAGAATTGAATGTTGATAAAAATGACTATCTCTCAGCAACAAAAGAACCGTATACTTTTCTATATGTTGACAAACCACGAAAATTCAATGCAAAAAATTTCACAAAAATAATCTGAATAGTTAATAAATGAGTTTTTACAACGGAGTATTGAATTTCAATCATTTCATGAATTCGAGAGGTCTCAGAGGTTTAACTGGTATTGGATTTAAGTTAGATGCTAATAATGATTACGACATGCAGAACAAAAAATTGGTGAATGTAAAGCAAGGAACCAATAATAATGATGTGGTTACAAAAAGCCAGTTAGATAGTGAAATAGCTAAGATTCCAAGTGTGGATACAACTCAGTTTGTGAAAAAGACAGGAGCAACTATGATTGGAGACCTAATTTTACAACCACAATCATATCCAATTCATGGGAACACTAATAAAATAATTTCATATGAAACAATGCGTGGTATTTTTTTGAGTAAAAAAGAAGGGGGTTCCATGTTGCAAAGTTTGGATATGAATAATAATTTTTTAACCAATGTTAAAGATCCAGTTAATGTTGATCATGGTGTGAACAAAAAATATGTTGATAATCAGCTTGCGAAAAAATTAGATAAAGGAGCTAAAATTGATATGAAAAATAATGTGATAACCAATCTTAATCTTCCAACAAACAAAAGAGACGCTGCATGTGTTGAGTTTGTTAACTACAGGCTCAGTGAAACGCTGAAAAATTATCTCAAACTTGATGGCACAACAAGTATGTCGGGGGACTTGAATTTAAATAACAATAAAATTGCTAACTTACAAACCGATCCAAAAAATTCGAAATCCGCAGTTAATGTTGAGTTACTGGAAAATGAAATAACTGATTTGAGAAATCTTGTTACTCAAAAAATTCATGAATCTCAGATTATTAATTCAGGACAAAAAAAAGACGCCTTCAGATACTTGATGGAAAACGACGACGAATCTTCAAGTGAATCAAATATTCAGGTTTTGGGTATTGTTAATTTTTCCAATTCTCCGCATCAAATTAATAAAAAAGCTTACCAACTTAAACTCCTGTTTCAAAAAAGCTCACCAAACCAGTACCAATCACGTCTCGGTTTTAACCTTTATAAACTTCCTGTTGGATACTATACTTTTGTAGTTGAATGGTTTCCGCCGGAAATGAGTGAGTTAAGTGTTGCAGTGCAAGGTACTACGATTTCGATTTCTAATTATGCAACAAAAACATTCGAAAACTATACCAAAACAGTTGTCAATTTTCATCGATGGGGTAGCTCACCTCCGCAATTCATTTATCTCGATCTACAGGGTACAGTTACTTTTCCATCACTTTTAACAATTGGACATCTTATTGTTTATGGTGTAAAAGAAACGATTTCAAACGTTGACCCAAGTGTCTATGACACCGCTTTTGCTATTGAGAACGGTAAGATGGTAATGGAAACGAAACTTGATATGAACAATCACAAAATAATCAATTTAGCCGATCCATTAAATGAAGGTGATGCCTGCAATAAACGTTCTTTGAATAATTTTCGCTCAAGTTTGTCAGAAACTTTGTTCTGGGAAAGTTATCAATTAGCTGAGTGTTTATATAAGATAGAGCGGGGCATTCCAACTGAGGTTACTTTTGACAAATCTACAAGAGAAGTATCACATCTTTTTGATCAATCTCTGAAAGAAAATGATGCTACTCAAGCAACAAAAGCGAATAGACCAATTTTATGCACAAAAGCCGAAAAAATTAATTATCGATATTATTTGAAATTTGATGGAAATAAGCGAATGTTGTCAAACATAAATTTAAATCCTGCTTCTGGACAAGCTGATATAGTCAATGTTTTCATTGTTTATCGATTGAATTCATACAAAGGGCCTCATGGTCTTCGTAATGGACTTTTTGGGCACGATGATGGAGCAGGTTATGACAAATTTGTTGCATTCTCACCAAATAAATCAATGATAATTGCTGGTACAACTGGTGACTACATTGTTATTGGTCCAAGCGCTTATATTGGTAAAAATCCAATAGCTAATTACCAATCAAAGGCTAATGCGGGTGAACTAAATAAATGGATTTGTTTGTCAATTCACTGGGATGTACCTGGTGGTAACAACGCTTCTCAGGTATGGTGCAATGGTAAAAAATTAGCTAATTTTACGGCAAGAAAATCGCCTGGAAGTAACACGATGACTTTTGGCGATTTTAAGCCAGCTGGTAGGGCAGGCTTGAAAGGTGATATAGCTTTCTTCTGTCTTTACAAGGGTAGAAAACTTACTGAAACTAATATCAAACTACACAGTCAGGTACTTTGCGAATGGTATGCTGTTAATCACGATCCAATTTCACTAAATTAAAATAATTATATAATATAAATGGGTAGACGTGAAAGCATATTCAATTGGAATCATATTTCAGAAAAATTAACGGAAAAACAAATATCTGAGTTGAAAGCATTATACAAATTTTATCATAAGAAATACTGGCTTGCAAAAATGGCCTTTAAATACTTTAAAAAGGCAGAACTTGTTTGTAATATTGGATCCACTTTGTTGGTAGTTACGGGAACAGTAGTTGGTGGTGTAACGCTAAACCCTATTGTTCTCGGAACAATATCTGGTTCTGGTCTATTGCTTAAAACATATTTAGAGATCAAAAATTATAAAAGGAAGATTGAGATGTGTAAATTTGCATACACTTCATATGAAAAGGTTTTAACTGATTTACGGTCCTTTATGAGAGGAGTGAAGTATGATGAAAAAGGATTCCTTGATTATGTCAAAGTTGTAGATGACATAATCATTGATATGTGTCCATTAACTGACAAATTTGAAAAGAAATACAACAAGGTATTCATCCAAGAATAGATCTCATTTTTCCGTTCACTACAAACTTTACTGACAAAGTTTACTGACAAAGTTTACTTCAAATACAAGTTCATTCAATATTGCGTGACAATTTGATGACTCATTTCCTCGGGAAAGTCCCTGCGGTTTTCAAGACAAAAGAACTGTTTAACGCGTTAGACGGATAATTGAAATGGCTTAATGACTTGAATATATAAGTTTCATTATAGACAAAATAATGAAACTCATGTAATTTTACGTAACTTTTCTAAATATTTTTCCCAATTGTTGGCCATGCATTTTTTATCAACAAAAATACATGATGCGGAACTTAAATTTATATTCCATAAGTTTCGCGTTATTATTACTTGGTTTTTTGAAAAATTAATCCCATTAATTTTGTTTATACAACCGTTACTGTAATTAATATCTTTGGCCGTGATTACCTTGAATACCATTGCAATTAAAATGGTAGACAGAAGATGGCGTGCCTGTTTTATTGACAGAGAGTACTCGGTCCTCATTCTGAATACATAAAGTTCAATCAAGGTCTCTTTAATTTTTTTTTTAATATCATTCCAATTTTTAATATCATTTATCTTTCCTGCTTCATCTTGGTAGGAAAAAATACCTGAATGGTTTTTCAACAATGAATAAACTTCATTATATATAATTTTACTATCTTTTTTTTCTATTTCGTAAATGAACTCTTTTTGATTAAGACTACAACATAAAAAATCTTGGGAAATATAAGTTCCAAGGGGTGGTATTCCGAATGCAAGATCAAAAAAAATATTTTCCCAAAAAACATTATCAGTGTATTGACAACAGTCTAGAAAAATTGGGTAGACAAGTTTTTTTATGTACATTTTTCATTATTTCTTATTTCTTTAAAATATCGCTCAGCTGTTTTGACGATAAAAGATATATTCATGAAAATGGCGTGACAAGTTATGCATATGGTCACAAAAACTTTAACCAAGCGCTTTTATCAATCAGGGGTAAGAGTGATAAAATGAGTTTCAGAACACCTTTCTTTTAATTTTAGGTAACATTCAACTTTAAATTACTTTCAATGATATTTTTTCCACCAAACACGCTAAAATGGGGTGAAAATTTGACTGGGAATTTTTTCAGTCAAATTTGGTAAAAGATTAGAAAATGCGCTGGTACCCCCATTCACTAAACTCAGAAGATTTTGTTTGACAGGAAAAATTTCTCTGCTAAAATTTAACAGGAGGTTTGACTGATGTTTTGGAAAAAATGGAGGAAAATTTTTGTTTGACTGGAAAAATTTCTCTGCTAAAATTTGACAGGAAATTTGACAAAAATGTGCCGGTACCCCCAACTCTCTAACTACTTTGGTTTTTGCAATGTTTCCATATCCTGTCATTTAACTGTCAAGGCTTGTCAAATCTCCTTGGAATATTGACTGTTCGCTTGAATGAACTTGAAACGGCGCTTATTTAGAACAACAAAATAAAACTTATTCTGAAGCAAATGGGTTATTTTCATCGCGTTCCGATCTTAGCAAGTGACATGAACTGCCACTCTTAGTCTGGTCCAAAATTTAAACTGGCATTTCACCAGCGTTTTCTGGGATCACCCGAAAGAAAGGATTTGGGGAGCTTCGAAGCACCTGTAATAAAATTATCGAATAAATGTCGCGCAGGTTTTAGCGGCCGCGAAGAAGCTCGAGCACTTTGAGGAACACACAGAAGTAACAGGATAAAAAAGCTTTAAATCCAAAACTGCTTCGCTTATAGCTACTTAAGTAACTTTTATATTTCGTCCTCTAACTTGAGACCATCGAGATTGAAAACAAACAAACACCAAACATGCTTAACTCTATCGCATGAGTTTTGCGGCTGCGAATTGTTTAAATTCGGGCGCTTCACTTATAGTTTATATTTCGTCCTCTAACTAGAGATCATCGAGATTGGCCGAGGTCATACTAGAGAGTTAAATCGCGATTTAACTCTGCTAAATCACGATTTAGCGAAATCTGTGTGTGACCTCCAAAATAGCTGTTTGGAGACCCCGACGAAAATTGATGCCGTAGCGGCAGAGTTCAAAGACATTAAATCTCGTTCTAAATCGTCTTCGAAAGTACGATTTATTAGTCGATTTATCTAATTCTCCTTCGGCTAACCAATCAGACGACGAATTAGGACTGGCGACAGCTTCTTCAAATTCCTCAGCTTAGGGAATACTCCCACCAAATTTGCGCTGTATTCGCAACTCTTTCATTCGGTCTTCACAAAGCTCTTAAGATTTATCTTAAAGGTTCTACGAGTCACTAAAATATGTTTTTCCATTCCGACTCGAGACCTGGACTGAAGAGTAAAGTATCAAACAAGTGCTTCGGCCGTGGAATTACCCAAAAGCGTCTATGCCGTCTGGTGCTCTCCCAACAAATAGAAGCTGCAATTCAAACAAAATGAAATTTAAATCTTCTCATGCGCCTACATCAGGATTTGAAGATTACGCGTCTGGCAAGAAAAATAGCTAACTTTTTCCGAATCCATCCCCACCTAAATTACTGAATTATGTGAAGAGCATTCAAATACCTGTATGCTACTAGAATTTGGTTATTTGCTCCTATTCTGGATCAATGTTTGACAACCGGATGTGATAAGGGTACACAGATCGGTAAATCGCGATTTAGGTTAAATCGTGATTTACAGTTTTAGTCACGATTTAACTTTCTAGTGTGACCTCAGCCATTGAAAACAAACAAACACCAAACTCGTTTTAAATTACGGCATAAGGTTTGCGGCTGGGAAGTAAGCTTATATAAAGTTAGGGGCCTTGAGGAACGCACAAAACTGTTTTCGGAAGCTTTTGGGATAAAATAGCTTTAAACCGACAACTGCTTCGCTTAACAGGTTATTACTATTGAAAACTTCTAGGACAAGAAAATCGACAATTGCACAAAGAGATGGACCCGACAGTCAAAATTGCGACTGTGCTTTGACCTACTGTTATGAATGAACAAACAAAAATAATAGACAAAGGAATCATTTTTGAAAAAGATTATTCGAAAACCCGTACGTTTATACTTAAGGACGTTCGCGCCAATTGTTTCTGCGCATCCTTACTGCGCACGCAATTCACTTCGTGATGTCATGCCACGTCATGCATTAAGCGCGCGCGCTGTTGAAGAAATGTGGAAATATATAGCGCTAGTGGGCACTTTAATATCTATGCACGGGTTTAACTCTCTTAAATGTTCGGTGACCCCATATTTTCTTTTAATAGATCACTTTCTTTGTCGATTAGCTACGTTTTGTGAAAAATTAAAGAAAATCTGTATTGTAGAAGTTTGATTTTTTTCAACTTTTCTGCCCTCGCATCATCGAATTCTACTATTATTGAAGCTGCACGGTGTTCGTTAAAGTCGACCTTAGAGGTTGAATTTAACTAAAAGGATGACACCGGTTCAAATTATTTACTTAACAGGCCCACTTAAGTAAAATTTGACAAAGAAAGTGGGTCTACAGCGAATCATTTTTAATATTTTTCAACTAACAAGCACTGAGGCCATGTCGAGTTACGAGGGCTGATTTGTCAAAATTGGGGTAGTTTTTGAAGCGCTTTATTTCGAAAACGAAGTCGGTGACCCCCCAATTTTTTTCCATTTCTGACATAGGTAACTCATTATCTGACTGTAGCCAAAGTATGAAAAAAATCTGTATTGTGGAAGTTTTTCGCGCGAACGTCCTTAAATGCAATTCGCGTTACACTTCCAGCATCGTGGGTCCGTCCACGCGAGTGAAATCGGCTGTGCGTGGCAAAATATTCAAGACTACATCTGTCACAAATCTGAGCGCGTTTCTAATAATTTTTTAAAGTCAAAAGCAGGACATAAATTAAATTTCCATTAGAAAACGTGATTTATTTGACCATAATACTCAAAATCATGTACCTTAAATCCTTTAAAAACTTCACTTTAATACTCGGTTGTTTCAGAACAGGACAAGCTCTCCGCCGTGAAGAATACCAACATGAAATCCGCGAAGGCAGATTTCGTAACTTGAACTTTTCGCATTCCACCAAAAAGACAATTGAGTATTATTTTGAACTTTTTCTTCCCATTAATAGATATTATATGTTTTTCTTAAGTCTAAAACTTCACTACTGTAGAATAATCGGTTTGGTAAACAAGCTACAAACGAGTTTCAAAACACCTCTTCTTCAAAAGCGACGGTGGTCATGCGATTTCCCGCCAGGAAAAACGCTGGTTGCCCAAAAGCACCCCGCAATTTCCCACCAAGAAAAGATGGCATTCTCCACCCCCCCGTCCGGTTGCCTTGGGACTCCCTCCCCATCCCCCAGAGTCTGTACGGGCGTACGGGCGTGCGATGACGTCACAACCAAAATTTATCGAATCGATAGCTTACCAGATTTGCTTAGCAATGGTGTCCCGCCGACGGACTTCGCCCGCGGGGCTCCGCTATAAGCTTTCATGGTTAATGAGGGTGGTCAATAAATGTTTGCGGCTTCATTTTCTCCACGCTTTCATAAAAATAGAATACACGACAAAAGTGGCATCAAGAGAAAACAGACGACGTTTCAGGACGCCACTCAAGGATCCGTTAACGACGTCTGAGGAATGGCCTCAAAATGTCATAGTGATGACGTAGCGCTGCCGGGGATGTACTTTTTAACAAACTTTAGTCGCAACACAGCAGTGAATTTTCCAACAGGTCACTACTCTACTTGCATTGATAGATTCACTTCAATGAGTCTTAGAGCTAAATACGTAGACTTCTATAAGAATCCAAAACCATTTCACTGATAGAAATTTAGCTTTAAATGGCATACTTGTTGAACGGGACAAAATAACTTCTTGACAAGGACAAAGTGTAGTGCTACAAAGTTCAAAACATCTTACCGCGAGTGGCACCAAAAAGTTTCATAAAAAGCGAATGTAGTGCTGCGAAGTTAAAAACCTCTCACCTCGAGTGGTGCCGGCAAAACTCGAGACCACGATAAAAATTTTTTATGTTCATCTCCGTGTGACTTTAAAATCATTTCGCATGTAGGAATTAACGCTTTCTTACCTTTAAAATGGTAAGGGAAAGATAAGAATGTTGTTCAATTTATTTCTGCGCTGCGAAGGTAAGAATGGTACTCAGATCAAGGAAGCTTTACGTCACGGGTATCACCGTTTTGGATTCATTCCTCAAAGGCCGTTTCGCGGCTAGGCTATAATACAAACCTCGCCTGTCAACAATCTGTACATTAAGACGCCAAAGGACCACCAGTCTACACTCTCATCATACGGTTCATCTTCAAGCATCTGAAAATGGGAGAAGCTAGGTTGAGAGTTTGAAAGTCTGAGCTACATATACGTCAAGGTTATGATCACATAAAATGTGGCCCCTCAAGATTATTACTTAAACGTAAAACTGACTTACCTCTGGCGCCATGTAATAGATAGTACCACAAATCCCTGTGGTCTTCTCTTTTTTTAGAATTTTCGAAATACCAAAGTCGGCAAGTTTGATGTGGCCTTTTTTGTCAACAAGCACGTTTTCAAGTTTCAGGTCCCTAAGAAGACAATCATTAAATAAAGTAAGGTAAGGGTAAAGTCGCATACGAGCCACAGGGCACCCACACTGCCGGAGCTTATCCCGGTTTCTGTAGCATGAAACAACTGAGAGTATTGCCACTCCCCCCTGAATGGGATGCTAGTCCACTCCAGGGTTACTCCCAGCAGTATGTCATCGGTACCCATTTATACACCATGGCGGAGAGAGACAATATAGGGTGAAGTTTCTTGTCTTAAGAAACATCACGATGGCAGGGACCAGGCCTCGAACCACTGACCCTTAGTCTAATGCGCTAACAACTACCACCGCACACCCACTTTTGATGTGCACTGCGCGCCAGTAAGAATGTTTTCATATTTTTGGTCCCTAAGAAGAAAATCACTAAATTAACAAAGATCCCTTTTAAAATTCTTGCATTAGTTATGAACATTCCCAGCGAAGGGAACCCTGTATACTTGCAAAACTTCTGACTGCCGATGTGTGATGTTTGACTCAGATTCTTGGCTTTAAATAAATCCCTTGGATCAGAGTGAAGGAAAAGAGAGAGTAAAGAAAACTAAACAACCTAAGAAGGGATATTTCTACTAAGTCAGCAACAGCAATCACATATACTTCGATATTTTAGTTTCTAGGTATCAAAATGTATTAAAATTCTTCCAGGGTTGTCCATTAAAAAAAGGAGGCTACGGACAGCTTGCATAACTCAAGTGGAAAGGTAGAACGATTGAAGTTTAGCGACAGTTAAAAAGAATCCATACCATATAAACTGAGCTAAAAAATAATTTTAAGGTGCATATTGTTGGTATTTATTCACTTGACTTAAAAATATCCACAGTCTCACATTTCATTATAATAAGAGCTACTATACCTGTGTATTATGCTATTGTTGTGAAGAAACTCCAACCCGCAGATAATTTCACCGGCATAAAATCTAAAAGAAAAGATATGCATTCAGTAAACCAACAACTATGCTGCTAAATTTGATAACAAAAAATACGGTTATTCACTTTTAGGATTTTGCAAGACAGATCTTCTTGAACTGAATACCTTGCCGCGGCCTCTGTAAACTTTCCAACGTCCAAAAGGTGGCCTTCCAGGTCTCCGCCAGCAACGAATTCCAGAATAATAAGCATAAGGTTCTATTGATGAAAACAATGGACAGAGAGAATAAAAGGTTTTAAGTTACCCATAATATAAAGGTCACTGGGGGCTACTCGATAAAGTTTTATACGGGGAGGCTCCCCCCTTATACTAATTTTGTACCTAAATAGCATCCCATTCATAAACTTAGAGTAAAAAATTGCACTTCTTTCTAACGTTTCTATCCTGTAGTTGCGGTGTTTTATTTTGGGTTTTCACTTGCTCTGGGTGAGCTACTCAAAGCACTGAGCTTTCGTGTGTTGCACGTTGCTATTTTTGCCAAACTTTGACACCCTTTCCCTGCTATCTCCTTTGCTCAGCAGCGGATTTCGGTTACCCTTTCAATTTTCCCCGGCTACCTTTTAGTATACTGTGAGCTTTAAAAGACACTCCTTACGGTCAGAGCCTCCATGGATGGCCCACTACAGGAAGTGCCCCCGGTTATCACTGGTATTTAGTTTTTAGTTTGCAGGGGTTTTTTAAGATACTGACAGTGATTACTAAACTTGAATAATTATGAGATATCAGTGGCAGTTCTATCTGGCAAATGTTACTAAACCAGACACTGTTATTTGTACATTACCTTAACAGAAAAGAAGGAACACAATTTTGACAAGAAGGAGGATTTTCTTCCAATCTCCAGAACTTTTAGCTCGGTTGCTAGCATTTTAGTGTCTGCTTTCCTGATGATTTTCACGGCGTAGTTCTTTGGTATATATCTACTCGTAAACAGCAATACCTTTTGGTAATTCAAAATAATATACATCAGTCTTCCATTAATAGATAGCTAGAGACATACATGAGACATACATTACTACAGGAAATTAGCGCTCCATGAAATTAACGCGAACTGTAAAATTCGCGTTAATTTAAGTCGCGTTAATTTTTGTGATCGTTAATTTCCTCGTTGTTAATTAAGTTAAGCGTTTTAAAAATTTCTGCGACTTTGATTTCCACAGGAGCCATAATTGGCTCCTGATTTCCATCATGTTAATCCCAAATTTTGTATTTGGTGCAGACATTCTTGACGCCTAGCTATCCTCCATTTAGGCAGAATTTATCGCATGTTGTCTGTTTAACAAATTGACGTCAGTTTTTTATGCGTCTGTCCTCTAATTGATGATATATTTCGTCATAACATTGTCAAATGCGGCTCGTGGATCTACAACAAACTTTGACAATGTTATGACGAAATTTATCATCAATAAGAGGACAGACGCATTAAAAACTGACGTCAATTTGTTTTTTACAATAACAAAAATCCAAAACTGATTTTCAAACGAAGGAAAGAAATGCAAGAGTCATTCCAATGGAAGATATGATTGCCGCAGAATCCGATTTTCATCGCTGCAATTCGGAGAACCACAGGCTCGTAAATTAAAACTTTAGTAAGGATAGGCTAGAAATACAAGGAAAAATTCGAATTGCTCAACTAACCTTTAATCCTGTGAAAACTGTTCACAAAGTAATCCGCTAAAACACGTTTCAGCTTAATTTCATCGACAGCGCAAATTGCCGCTCACCGCCGATTTTCAGGTCTGAATCCTCAACAAACATCCTCATCTTTTCGCTCTAAGGTTGCAATGGCTTCTTCAGTTTTAATCCATAAATTTTAGATGATTTCCTCATTGAAGACTGCTAGATTTTTTGCACAATTCTCGCCTCATCAAGAGCGCAGCGCTGAAAAGTTTGACAAAACTCTTTTGCTGATTGTGTCAGCTTTACGTGTTTCATCCGTCTGTACTCAGTTCTGTACTCTTATTGAAAATAAAAATTAGCCAATCAGCGCGTGAGAATTCGCGCAGTTATTGTAAAAAAAGAAATTGTCTAACAGACCTATAGAGCTTTTTTGTTCGGATTTTTAATTCTAATCTTAAAATAAACTTGTTCCAGTCGCGACCGCAAACTGTGTTTCTTTGTGCTAATCGCGTTAATTTCCCTCATTTAAAAAATTTTACCCCCTTTTCGCGTTAATTTCCTTTCTTGGGTAGTAATTTTCCCTTCAACTCGCGTTGATTTCAAATACCTTAAATAACAGAAGTGAATATTATGGGTTGTGGCACTCTAGGGTCGTGACATCATTCAAAATAGTGACCAAAAAGGCCACCACCTTGGCCATTACTCGAAACGGGAAAAACTGGAAATTTTTCATGTTAGCACCGTAGAATTTTATACTTCTTACCATCAAGAAATACTGTCATATTTCGTAGCCATGGCAACCAACTCCTACAAATCTATACTAAAATGTGTCTAAGGGATAAACATACTATCGATCTGAGACGTCCTTAGGCCGCTTCACAGACCGTGGATTTCACTCCACGGTTTGAAAGAATTTAACGTGTTCAAATGTTTGTTGGCTGCATGGTGAGTAAAGTTTCTTGACCAAGCTCGATAACACTCAACTTTCCCTGAATGAATTTTTTACTAGCTGTCGCATTTCATGTCCTCAGAGATCACCTTTCCCAAATTGTCCCTTAACTCCTTCCCTGCAAAAGTCGACTTTCCCCGGCAATGGAATCGTAGACATTGAACCACTTGTGACGTCATCATTTTTTTGACGACACCAGATTGTTTTGATAAGCAGCTTACACAGCAAGGACAATTCCATCCATACGTGTGTCCATTTTGAATAAGGACCAAATTCTGGCAGAGCTATTCCAGAAAAACGTGTCCATTTTTGGGTGCCAGATTCTGGTGCGATAGGCCAAGCCACCTACAGTTGATCAATGTTCCATTTCCAGGGTTTTTGAAGGGCTGAGGTCAAAACTTTTCCATAGAAAGGGGATAAAGGGTAGAAGATAAAGAAAATAAAAAGGGAGAGAAAAATGAAAGCATAAGAAGCAAGGAAAAAATTTAAAATTAATCCGCAAAAAAACTTAAGCTTGTGCGCATGCGTTAAAGGAAAATATGGTACAATTACAACAGAAGGTTGTTCAAAATCTAGTAAAGTTGTAAACAAATACCTTTGTTGCAAAGTTTAGTGGCATTTGGCAACATAGCACTTAAAAAAACCGGTTTAACGGTTAAAAAAATGTTGTTTCTTTTGTTTAAAATGTGTACCGTGAAAGGGTTAAGGTAACGTTTACTGAACCAGTGAAGGGCGATATTTTAATTCAACAGACTGCGTTTTAGGATGTTTGTGATGATTTTGAGATGAAATTCATTCGGTTCATGTTCAAAGTTAATGACTTTGCGGTTGACTTGGGGTCAACAAACGTGTGCTCACATGATTGTTTTTTCAAACCGAGGATGAAATCAACGGTCCGTGAAGCAGGCTAAAATATCCCTTCTCAAAGGACGTTTGAGATGGATAATTAATAGCCATTGAAAACGGCAGGTGCTAATAATAATTCCTCTTGAACTTTTAAGAAAAATATGCCACCTTAAAGGAACTACGTCACAGTATTCTCATTATCCTTTTTGATCTGACAAAATTATTTTCTTATTGCAGAGAATCTCAAAATAATAGTTTCCTAAGGCAGAAAAACACCGAAGAAGTAAAAATAAACCCAAACTAAACAAAGATGGTTACGATTGAGGGAGATTAAGACGGATTATGAATGAAAAACTTTAAAAAACTTGCCATTTTTTTCAAGATGCGTTTTCCGTGACGTAGCTCCTTAACCTTTACACCCCCCCCCCCCCAACGAACCCCCTGTCAGTGCAACCAAAACCTTGATTAATTTAATTTCAAAACACTTTTAAAAACTGTACATTTTTATGTCCTTACCTTTCCGAAACCTCCTTCACCCAGAAATTTTAAGAATACGAAGTCTTTAAGTTTCTTTGCCCACTTTATGTTTGACAGACGCTGGACTTTAGCGGGTGGCACCTCTTTTGAATCCACGGTGGGTTGTTTTCGCTTTAACCCGATCTGTAAGTTAATGAAGTTAGGCATGATAAGGTTACCATACAACTTTGACAGAACTGCATCAACCTTTTTACGCCTTTTGCAACTTTTTAATCGATTGAACTGAATTTTCCAAGGAATAGAGTCGTAAACTGAACATTTAATTGTTATGAGCAAAACAGTTGGTATTCGATATCTGATTACCACCCGTCCGTTCAGATAAATTCGAACGTGTCATGGGGATCTATTATAGCCTGGCGGTTAGAAGGTTTTGGCCAATTTTGGGGGCGGATAGATCCTCATTTTCGTAGCGGTTTATGGTTAAGAAATTATCGTGCGGTAGCGGGAAGTTACTTTTCGCAAGGTTTTCAGTTGTTTCGCATTTTCAGGAGCAGATTACGGTTAAATGTTTTGTAGCAGAGCTCCCATGCGGCTGAAAGAGCGGGGCACCATGGCTAACCAAATCTGGTAACCTATCGATCCCAGAAATTTTGATTCAGACGTCAGCGTACGTCCATCCACCCACCCCCTGCCACGAGGCTTCAACAGGCCCGAGTAGAAGCACCAACCGCGATTGTAAAGATCAATGCGTAGAGTAGCGTATGATTCACACCGCCCTGAATCGGCGGAATCGGCTTAATCGATGAATCAGTAGAACGTTATTGTCACAGGTATCTTGAGGAACGGGTGAAGCGTCTTGTGACCAAGAAGGCAAGAAGAACAGCCCCCAGAAGAGAGTCCATGCTTTGCCAGAACACTAACGATCGAAATGCACTAGTGACTCACTAGTTGCATTATCTGCTGCGTCGCTAACTACATCTCAAGTGACTCATTATCATGACACAAAGCTAAAGCTTAATCCTGGTGATTTTCTTCTTTTTTTTTTTTCAAGTGATGTGTTGTTAAGAATATCGGACCAGTACGCAACTGCCAGATTTGCTAACCACTAGACCACTGACTGTCATCAAGTGATAAGGCCTGATAAAGGAAGCGAAATTCAACCTATATAGAATATTTATAACTATAAATGTTGACGAACTAAACAGACAAATAAATGCGCGGATTGTTCTGTATTTGTCCTCGAAAATTCAACATTTATATATCTATGTGTTTCGCAATGAATAACATCTGTGTTTGAGGAGTCCTTTCAGTTAACTTCCTCAAGTAGTCAATCGAATAATTGGCTTTGTTTTGAGGATTTTTTAATGAGGTCTTAGCCAAGTCAGAAAAAAAAAATGATTGCAGTGTTGGCCTGTGTTCGCGTTACGTTCAGTAAAACTACTTGCGACAAAAATATACAAATGTATGCTAAGAAAAAATGGCCGTTACGGTTTTCTAAACAAAATTGGCGGTTAAAGCTGTTTTTAAAAAAATAGGAGGAGTTAACGGAGTAAGGAACAAATCACGGCGGTTTGCGGAAAGTTCATACCCCTATAACAGCCCCCTATATCTTCAGGTACGATGGGATTTTAAAGCAAGGTAATTGAGTGAAAGAAGCCCTAGTTGACGCCATACGATTAGCTCGTGTCCATCTTTAAATTTTCGACCATCTATTTTAATTTTAAGTAACTTAATATGCCAATAATTTCAACTTTTCTAATAATTCATCATCACCTCCTCCTCTTTCTTTTGTCGCTTTACACACGTTTTTAAAATAATAAAGATGTCTCAGATTGATCGGAGATCGCATTTCTTCAGACTTATGAAGGCATTTTGTGACTGAATATTATTAAACTTCGCGGAGAAAACTGAAAAGAAAAAACGGCCAAATTGTTGAAAAAGCATTGCACCTAACTATAAGCCCTTTCAAAAAAGTGGGTGGGATATGAAAGTCAGAAGAAGCGGAGAGGAGAAGGGGCGCAGAGGGACTGATTCGTCGAATATGCTTTTATGCGACCTGTAAAACGATAAATAGAAACATGCTGTTCTCACCTCAGTCAATTTCACTCTTCTCGCCTTGTTCCTTTTAAAGCTGTTCCACGCTCTTTGAATAAGGCGGACAGCGTGCTGTTAAATGTAATGGCACGGGATATGGCAATGATAAGTATATCGTTCCTGAATGAATGAACTTACCTAACTCATATTTGAACAAACCTGCAAACAAATGGTCTTGTTTTGATCCGATGAATGCTATATACCAAATTTTCATTTTAATTTTCTAACAGCCAATTTCACTGCTATGTGTAGACCCGGGCTTTTTTAAGCATGATTTGCCTGCTATGATTTCCCATTCGCGATTCTCTCATAACCAGAAAGCGAAGAACGAAATTAGCAGATCTTCTGCTTTTTATGATTGTCTATTTCTCAGAAAATAAGCTTTTCTTCTGTTAACTCATTTCATGGGCATTAATTTCCAGAATTATCTTGTCATCATGATTCCACCATCGAGATTCGCTTATGACCACAAAATAATTTTTAAAGTTTGCTTTTTTGATATTTGAAATTATTTGTAAAGGACACTGGTCCTTCACTGTGGTATGCTATTTCTGTGAGATGCTAATCTCTTCTGGGTTTTAATATGTTTCGGACTTTATGATCGGGTTATAATTTATGAGTTAACTGGTTAACAGTCACATGAAGGGAAGCCGCAGGCTGAAGGCAATGGATGAACGCACAAGCTATGCGGCCAAATAAATGGCCATAAAACAAACGAGCGAAAGCAGCGAATGAACGAACGGACAATACTATGTATGAACGAACGAACAAACCCAACAACCGAACGAGCGAAATGACAGCCAAACAAACGGAGAATGGACCAATGGCACGAACAAACGCGCGCAAACCCGGCGACCCCAAAAATGGCTGAAATACACCTATTTCTTTTCGAAACGAAGGAAAAAATACTGGGCCAGTTTGGTTTAGAACAAGGAAAAGTATTTCTGAGCGGCTTAAAATAAAATTCGTAACAGCAGAGATTTGGAAAACGATTTTATCATAAAATTAAACGCTAAAAAAGTCTTAAAACTCATTTTAAAAACTCTTAAAAAAGCAGACGACGTTTTTGCAGCGTGCGGGTCTGTACAGAAGTCTACAGAAAACCAACTGACACGGGACTTCTGCTCCATTTTCAAAGCCACGTTGACAACAGATACAAAAAAGGCCTGGTAATCACAATGGTTGATCGGGCGCACCGTCTATCCTCCACCGAAGAAGCCTTTACGAAAGAATGCGACAAGTTACGCACCATGTTTTCAAAACTACGCTACCCGAACGCATTAGTCGAATCCACAATACACAAGTTCAGGCAAAAAACTGATACAGAACCGTACGCCGCAACCCTATCAGAGCCATCTGTCTACATTTCATTGCCCTTCAAAGATCAACGATCACCCAATCACGTCCGCAAAGAAATTCATTCTCTGGGATCCAAGATCAACATCGACGTTAAACCCGTCTTTACCACCAGAAAACTGTCGCAGATTTTGTCCGTAAAGGAAAACAAGCCCCAGATCGTAAACACACAATGCGGTGTATATTTTTTTAATGTGATTTGTGCGATGCAAATTATGCCAGGTTTATTGCCCGACACCTACATCAACGCATTAGTGAGCACCGTTATTCTGCGATCGGTAGACACCTTGAGGCACAATATGGCAGCAAAGGAGCAAAGATTGATCACCTCTTCAGAGTTTTAAACAAATGCAAAAGCAAGTTTGACTGTCTAGTATACGAGATGCGGACATTAATCCTTCTCTCAACATGCAAAGTGACTCCATCCGCGCCAAACTATTTACTTGACATTTTCCTATTTTAATTAGAACTTTTAGTTCTCTATTGTTTTACTTTGGGTATTATGCCCACTGAACACACAACTATTTTTATTGTTTTCACGTTTTATATATTCTTGTTTTAACTATCACCTTTTTGACTTGATAATGGCGTAGGGTAACGCTGAAACGTCGTCTGCCTTTTTAAGAGCTTTGGGTATTATGTCCACTGGACACACAACTATTTTTATTGTTTTCACGTTTTATATATTCTTGTTTTAACTATCACCTTTTTGACTTGATAATGGCATAGGGTAACGCTGAAACGTCGTCTGCCTTTTTAAGAGTTTTTAAAATGAGTTTTAAAACTTTTTTAGCTTTAATTTTATGATAAAATTGAAATTAAATTCGTAGATTAATTATGTATTAACCTTTTTGCACCTTTTTATTGAGCTCGCCAAAAGTTAAAATTAGATGCAACATAGAACGATAACGAGAAAATCGTTTAGTCTGTTCAGAAGGTCTGTCATTCTCGTCAGGGGAAGAAGTTGTAATGAGAATTTTTTGAAACTTTGCAGAGTTACTAATTACACCTAGTACATTAAAAAAATAAAATAAAAAGAGGGGGTCACCGTGTCTGATTTCACGCTACGGGGCTGTAGTATATAGGTACTTTGCTATGTTTAGACAGCAATGTTAAAAAACCCGATCCTTGTACTAGAGACACCCATTACTTCAACAAAGTTATAACTGGCAATGAAATATAAGCATTATTCTTATGATAGAAGTACAATGTTACAGTGAAACGTCTTAAAATTGCCATGACAATGAAACTAATTTGAAATAATAGGCAAATCGAGCGTCTGCACAGTTCCAGTGAAACGCCTAAAATCTGACTGTAACAGTGAATCAACCGGACTATTTCAAAATTGAATAATGAAAAATTCTTCGAATTTGAATATAACATATAAAGTCGTATTTTCCTTAAATAAATGGAAGAAAAAAGTGGGGTAACCGAGTTCGTTTGGGAGAAAACGACCATTTATTTCTCTGAACAGCTCGGCTTGCATAGAAACCCTATTAAGTTCCGATGCGCAGAAAGGATGCACAATGCAATTGAATGTAATCACCTTAACGTAAACAACGGGGATCAATTCTCACTTTTCGCCTTAGGGTGAAACTCTCTGACCACACATTTCAAACTGTGGTACCACAGTTGGCCCTACGTGCCTGAGCTGACGACTATCATTCTATGCTGTTTACTAGAAATTAAATTGTTTGTTGTACCTTTTTGGAAGTAGTTAGAATTTACTGCTCCGATAGTTCGGCGTCAGTGCAAAGGACAGGTTCACTCGGTAAATTGTGGCTCGAGATACGTTTAACGCAGAGGTTTTCAAGTTAACAAGGACATGTTGTTAAATATGACCTAGAGAGCGCTTATAATAGTTTAAGAATTAGACTTTTATCGCGGAAAAAATGGGATCAAAGAGAAAAATAGCCTCGTCTTGTCGTTTTAATTTTTAGCTCGCGTTGCCTGTTTGCACGCGCGATTTAATTCAAACAGCATATGACGAGTGACGTCATAGTACGCGAGCGCGAATAAATAAACCAAAGAAAATTTCGCGGGAGATGATCCCCTTTATAGTTGAAACTGCGGTTATTTCGTTAAACGTCAGTGTTTTAAAAAAATGTAACGATTAACTTACGTTTTGATTTACATTTTACTGTCGAGAAGAGCTGAATGTGAAATGGTAATTTTTCGACAAAAAGTTTAATATTTAGCCCTGATTGCTCATTAACCATAAACATTAGAAAAAATTACAATTATAGTTATAAATCAGGTTAATTTCCCTTATGCTACATCTAATTGAGTTTCGATACCTAGAGAATAACAATACCACGGAAAGATTTCACGGGCCATGAGGTGCCTTCCTAGATCCATCTCAACCTAAGTATACAGGTGATAATACAATCCAAAAGGAAATGCAATAAACACCTGGGGTAACTGGTGCAATATCGTTCTACAGTCATATCCATATCTATAATTATGGACAGAGAGGTCTGACACAACTGACCCAAGGAGAGTAGGATCTTAGGTTGGACATGGTCCGGCATATGGATCGTCAAGCTTTTTAATACATAATTAATCTACGAATTTTATTTCAAGCCGCTCAGAAATACTTTTCTTTGTTCTAAACCAAATTTTTTCCTTCGTTTCGAAAAGAAATAGGTGTATTTCTGCCATTTGTTGGGTCGGAGGGTTTGCAGGCGTTTGTTCGTGCCATTGGTCCATTCTATGTTTGTTTGGCTGTCATTTCGCTCGTTCGGTTGTTGGGTTTGTTCGTTCGTCCATACATAGTGTTGTCCGTTCGTTCATTCGCTGCATTCGTTCGTTCGTTTTATGGCCATTCGTTCGGTCGCATGGCTTGTGCGTTCATCCATTTCCTTCAGCCTTCGGCTTCCCTTCATGTGACTGTTAACCAGTTAACTCATAAATCATAAACCCGATCATAAAGTCCGAAACATATTAAAACCCAGAAGAGATTAGCATCTCTTGGGTTTTAATATTAGAAATAGCATACCACAGTGAAGGACTAGTGTCCTTTACAAATAATTTCAAATATCAAAAAATATATTAAAACCCAGAAGAGATTAACATCTCTTGGGTTTTAATATTAGAAATAGCATACCACAGTGAAGGACCAGTGTCCGTTACAAATAATTTCAAACATCAAAAAAGCTATAAACCTAACTGAGTTTCTTATAGCTACTTTCACTGCTATGTGTAGACCCGGGTCTTTTTAAGCATGAGTTGCCGGCTATGATTTCCTCGTCTTGATTCTCTCATAACCACAAAGCGAAGAACGAAATTAGTAGATGTTCTTCGTTTTATGATTGTTTATATCTCAGAAAGTAAGCTTTTGTTCTGTTAACTCACTGCACGCGCAAATTTCCAGAATTATCTTGTCATCATGGGCTAATCATCATGGTCTATGATTCCACCATCGTGATTCGCTTATGACCACAAAATAATTCTGGAATTTTGCTCATGAATTATCCTCGAAACTGGGCGCTTGTGAGACCTTTTACACGAGAGTGAAGGCCTTCGTGAAGGCTTCACATAGATCGTAAGGCATTTGGGGCTTTTTCATGTCCCCTTGGCCCTTGCGGTTCACTCGGTACGAGGAAGTCAACGACCGGCGAGCCATGAGAGACAAAAACCGACAAAACTGATCGAAAGCACAGTCGCATGGCATGAACGTAATCTTTTGACTTATTGAGTTAACTGTTTAAGACTGCAACGATAACTGAGGGCAGTGAAAAGTGGACCCTTGATTGAATCCTGAACTGCAGTGTTCGCGTGTTTTTGAAAAGAGCAGTAAGTATCCAGCCGCACACTGCCTACCAATCAGGACGAAAAACACGGTTTGTCTCAAGCGATGTCACGTGGCCACATGTGCGTCATATATACATTTCTTCATTACTTATTTTAAATTTTTATCAAGGGAGCGTGGGTTACATTTTTTTAGTGAATAACAAATCTTTTAACTTTATCTGATTCATATAACGAGAAAAGAGACCAAAAACAAAGTTAACCTTAACCAATTTTTTTAAAAAATGCCATATACTTTTTCGTGTTTTCTCACCTCAACGGTCGCCATTCTCCTCGCCTTTGTTCGTTTAAAATTACTCCACGCTGCTTGTACTACTCGTGCCGCGTTCTGTTAAATATAATGTCATATGTCATAACATTATTAGACTGATTTATGAGCTCTTTATCCATGCAGCTACCTTATACCTACTATTTTTCGCGCGTACTTTCTTTTGCGAAAATTCGGGAGCTGTATTTCGCGAGCATTAATCTTCGCGATTCCAGTAGAAAAGCGAACAAAAGTATATTTAATTTCGCGGTTTTGCCATTGCGTTTTGGTCTCCTAAAGCCCTAGGGCGTCATTTCACAAAAAAGGGCATATTTGGAAATGAACCCCAATAGAATGAACGAGAAGAAATTACTATAAAAGAAACTTGCTTCTGGAAATTGAAAGAAGATGTGTATTAAAACACTTGTTTAACAGTGATTCGGAAAAAGAGTACAAGCCAAATACAGTACTGGAAAGAAATATTTTCAGGGACAAAAAGTACTAATTTTTTTATCCAGAACAACTATTCAACAAGCCCGTGGCTCACAACATTTAAAATTCATGTGTCATTTTCTTTGTAATATGGCACTAAATTTCGCGTGTTTAATTTTCGCGCCTTCTTCTTTTGCGAATATCAATTTTCGCGAATTTTTCCAAAACGACGAAAATCGCAAAATTAAGTACGTGCAAAAACTACTAAGACTAGTAAGAATAAGGTAGCAAAATTGTATTTGAGCAATCTGTGACGTCATTACCGGATTCTTTATAGCGGAAATAACATTTTTTCATTGTTTGATGGTTAATTTTTTCTTTAATCAATTTCACTTACTCCACTGTTCAAGAATTGAGATGTTTTTCCCACCTCAACCATTGCCATTTTCCGGGCTTTGTTCTTCTTGTATTTTTTCAAGATGGACAAAACGTGGAAAAATTTCAAAATTTTAATGTAATGTCATGTAAGTTGCCGTTAAAAGTGGATTCAAATATAAATTTTGTGTCAAATATTTGTATAACTAGCGCACTTTCCAAACGATGATCAATGAAAGAGCTTTTTTTTTCTCTCCACTAGTACCATTAAAAGCTTATGATAGTATACTATTTATTATTTCGTAGAAGTAGGCAAATGTGTGGCGAGATGACTTGTTTCATAAATTGATTAACCCTTTCGCTCCTTTCAGTTATAGAGATATTTAAGGTGGTTCTAACTGTTGAGACTGTCGATGAAATCCCTTAATGTTACCATTCAAATGAAACCTTTTCAGCAGTACCTTCGCATGGTATTATTTGTTTTGTAGGTTTGAAGAAGAAACTTAAATTTAAGTTTTTCTTAATTGTTACTTTGGCCACCAATAGATTACTTCTTCTACCACTATAAATTACTTCTTGCATAACTAGCACCACGCCACTCATTTCACTGATTCAAGAAGCTGATTACGAAGTGTTGTCTAGAATCCTGTATATAACAGGATAAATATGGCATTATGTATACATTTCATGTGCAACAGCTTCTAATATAGAGATTTAGCCATGCCTAAAAGCGGAGCCGCGAAGGAATAAACTGGTGTTCGTTTCTCAAAAATAGTCCTGAAACTTTTCGGTCTAAAATATATTTCGGGGCTTTTTTTGGCTCGTTCGCTTTCGAAAAGTGTTTCTCAAAAAGCCTGAAAGTGTTCCGAATTGTCCTCCAATATTTTGGGGATCTGTTCTGTAAAACCAAGCTCGAAAGGTCGTTCTGGAGGCTGAGCACAGCTTGATTATTTTACTCACGAGCCGTCTAGCTTGGTGTTTGCAATGTTTCCATATCCTGTCATTAACTGTCAAGGCTTGTCAAATCTCCTTGGTTTATTGACTGTTCGCTTGAATGAACTTGTTATCAGGGTACCCCAAATGACAACATTGCGTTTTCACCGTTTGAGCGTCAGGCGTTTCACAAGGACCCTGACAAACTATACATTTTCTGAAAGTTTAATAATTGAAGATTACGAGAACGTATTTAGATAAAGAAAAAAGACAATTGTGTCGAAAATAGAGACTACGTTTTTAAAAAGTACATCTTTCACAAAATCGGTTCCGCTCCAGTCGAGAATGATCTGGAGAGAAAGACGAACATCGCGCCGAATTCTTCACATCCTTGTCTCAAAAACCGTGTCTCGGAATTTTTGTATCTGGCCTGGTTTATTTTCTGCACTCAGTTAAACTTTGAAGTTCGAAGAAACACCTCTCCTCTTTCTTTTACGGCTCATAACTTTTGAGTGAAAGCAAAAAATAAAATTCGGAGACACGGTTTTGGTGTCAAATTATGTGGCAACATTGTCGCCAAATTTGAGCTAAAATGGTTGAAAACTCACTGAAAGCGAACTTAAAATGTGCGCCCAATTTCTTGAAAAATTAGTTTCGAGAAAAAAGCCAAAATATGATTTGGAAACTTTTTCCGGTCTGAGGAGATTAAAACATCTAGGTGTCAGGATAATTACCTGCGGTTGACAGAGGGGAGAGTCAACTTACCGCCTTATAACAATAGCACAAACATGCCGACAAGAATGTTGTCAAATTCTGCGTCTTTTTATGTTGGAAAGCGACTTTCGTTGAGTACGAGTGCTGTTCAAAGGGTCTTCAAACGCAATAAACGGAAATTTTAAATTCATAATATCACGTCGGCTGTAAAATGCCGAAGGCATCATCATTTGAGCTGGGTAAGACTACCCAAGCTGCCGGGACCTGAAAGACGAAAGGAAAGGCGAAAGGAAAGCACATTGAAATCTGCGAAGAAGCCGCCACGTGTTCGGCTCAAGATCTAAGAGAGAACATCCTGCCAGAAATGCACGCAATTGGGAAAAAAATAAACTTCTTTATTACTGGAGACAAATTCCGTACTTTCCTGGACATGCTGTCTTTTGCGCCAAGTTGATTCTTTGATACATTTGGCTTTGTAGAAATGTTATGGAATTTGAATGGATGGATTGTTTTTCGCCGTTCGCGTTACGAAAAGCAAGCTGGCAGTCGAAGCTTATCACACTGACAAGTGAGGAGTCAGGAAGCGCAAGTAATTCCTCAACGCTCGATCTTTTCTCTCTCTCTCTCTTTCACAGATATGATCGAAGCCACTTTGTAGACACACTCGAAATAAGCGGGAACTGCTACGCAATCGATCGCGTGTCAAAACATCGGGGCCCCGTTATGTCACATGCTATTTTCAGCGTTGTTGACAGATGACTGTCAACACATGATTAGAGAAAATTAATGCCACAAATCTTTCTTCGTCCATAACTTAGAGTAGAAACAATCTTTATTTCTGAAACTTTTTGTAAGAGAGAGGTTTGAATAATATCTATCTGAAAATGACAGAAGTGTATTTTTCGAAAACATGGTCAGTTTTGGGGTACCATGATACCTTAAATGGGTTATCTTCATCGCGTTCGGATGTTAACAAATAACATGAACTGCCACTAAATAAAAATATTAGTCTGGTCAAAAATTTATACTGAAATTTCACCGGCATTTTACTGGGATTACCCGAAATAAAGGATCTGGGGAGCTTCGAAGCACTTGTAATAAACTTATCGAAGAAATGTCGCGTAGGTTTAAGCAGCCGCGAAAAAATCAAGCACTTTGAGGAACACACATTACTTACCGGATAAAATAGCTTTAAACTCAAAACCGCTTCGCTTATAGTTACTTAAGTAACCCTTGTATTTCGTTCTCTAACTTGAGACCATCGAGATTGAAAACAAACGAACAAACACCGTCCAAACATTCTTAACTCTGTTGCATAAGTTTTGCGGCTGCAAATTGTCTGAAATTCGAGCGCTTTAAAAAATGCACCGAACTGTTTTTGGAAGCTTTTCGGGCATAATAGGTTTAAACCGACAACTGCTTCGCTCATAGTTTTTCAAATAACTGTTATATTTCGTTCACTAACTAGAGACCATCAAGATTCAAAACAAAGAAACGCCAAACACGCTTTAATTAAATTGTTATTATGCCGGCATAAGTTTTGCGATGCGAAGTAACCCTATATAAAGTTAGGCGCTTTGAGGAACGCACAAAACTGTTTTCGGAAGCTTTTGGGATAAAATAGCTTTAAACCGACAACTGCTTCGCTTAAAAGATTATTACTATTGAAAACTTCTAGGACAAGAAAATCGACAGTTGCACAAAGAGATGGACCGGACAGTCAAAATTGAAATCAAAGCTTGTGCAGTTGTCTTGCGGCTGTGCTTAGACCTACCGTTATGAATAAACAAACACAAAATAATTGACAGAGAAATCATTTTTGAAAAACGTTTAATCGAAAACCCGTAAGTTTATACTTAAATGGAATTCGCGGTACACTTCCAAAATCGTTGGTCGGTCCACGTGAGTGAAATCGGCTGAGCATGGCAAAATATTCAAGAATCTGTCACAAATCTGAGCGCGTTTTCCAATAATTTTTTAAAGTCAAAAGTAAATAACACATTTCTAATGGCATATGTCAAATTTCCATTTCAAAACGTAATTTCTTTCATCGTAATACTCGAAATCATGTACCTTAGACCCTTTAAAAACTTAACTTACTCGGTTGTGTTTCAGAACTAAACAGGGCAAACTCTTCGCCGTGAAGAAAACAAAGCGATGAAGTCCTTTGAATGCAGCTTTCGTAACTTGAACTTTTCGCCTTCTACCAGTATTCTTTTGAACGTTTTTTTTTGTCAAGTATAAAACTTCAGTACTCTCGAGCAATCGTTAAGCTTAAATGCTAAAGAAGCTTAAGACGATTTCCGCTCAACGTTCGAGCAGTAGGTGCAAAAATTAAGTTACCAAAAAAATACTTGCAGCACTGTCACATTTTGAGAACAGATAAGAAGAACTTATCGTTACTTTTGCTCCCAAGCTGACGCCGCGAGAGAAAATTGGATTTGAAGTTATCAATATTTCAATTAAAAAGATGCTTCATGACAGTTCAAAACAAAATGGCGCCCGTTTTTAGCATACTTTTACGAGATTTGAAATTAATTTTCTTGAGAATGCTTGAGAATTTCATCGCGGGGTCACTTGGGCAAGTGAACTAGAGTGAGATGTTTCAAATAGCATTTAAAATGTTACCGTGCTATGAGCAGTTTTTTGGTAAATATTTTTTGCACTTATTGTTCGAACGTTGAGCGGAATCCGTCTTAAGCTTTTAAAGAAACCTCTTTTTCAAAAGCGACGATGGTCATGCGATTTCCCGCCAAGAAAAACGCCGGTTGCCCTAAAGGACCGCGCGATTTCCCGCCAAGAAAAGATGGCATTCTCTACCCCCGTCGGGTTGTCTTGGGACTCCCCTCCCCCTCCCACAGAGTCTGTGCGGACGGACGGACGTACGGATGTACGGATGTACGGACGTACGGACGAACGGACGGACGGTCACGTGACTATTACGTCACAACCAAAATTTCTCGGATTGATAGGTTACCATCAGGAGGGAGTGATGAACTTAGGCCTGGGCACTAGTGCCGGTATTGGCGAACGAAAATCCGAAGTGTCGGGCCATCGTGACGCCACAAGTAAGTCAGTCCGGGAAATTCAAAGGAAAGTTAACAAATGGCTTCCTTGCAAATGTTTACCGTCCAGTTTCTCAAAAAGAACAGATCAAAACGATGAAAGAACAACATAACTTTTATATGTATAAACTCTTTCCAATTTTAGGAAAGTAAATTTTCGTAACAATTTCATTAAAATGATCAGTGGCTTTAAACATCATTAAAATGTGGAGAAGAATACTCCAATGCAAAGAAACGTTTACTGTGAATTCATGTGCTTGCTTCAAAGTTAATAATACGCCACAGCAATTCCTTACTTTGCTAAACTATCTAGTAAAAAACGACAAAGACGACAACGTTTGCTCGCGGCGAAGAAAAACAGCTGACGCGCCGGCTTTCCGGCCAAATTTGTGCTGATGACTGATTGTACTCTTATTGAATAATTATAAAAAAACACAGTCTATCAAAACCGCCAACTTTCTCAGGCTACTGATGTTAAGGGATTAACAAGGCTCTCTCTTTACTAGAATGGTCCTCAATTTGACTGTTTTAAAATTAATTACTCTTTGAAAATCAAATGACAGGACCAATTCAATTTATTTGCGAAACGGTCATCTTGATCGTCAGTCGTGGATCAAGTAGACGGTCAGACTCTTTCTAAAACATTGCGCAACCTCGACAGCAAATCTAGAGGAAACTGGAGGTATTGAGAATAAATCACTGAATCATTGATCCAGATGGTACTCAAATATATCTATTAGTTTTCATAAAAAAGGACAGAACCAGATCAGCGAAAACTTGTTTCCTCGGACGTCCGCATAATTTGCGAGCTGATTCAGATTTTTGTGTTGTTCTGCAAAAGTGTAGTTTACACGGGTTAAATGAGGTGGCAAAAATTTACTAAGTTCGATTACTCTTTCCCTAGCAATTAAATATCACTATTCTTCCCTTCTACAGAAGATGGAAGCAAATACTGTAAGAAAAGTTAACGTTTAAGTGCTAAACATACTCTCCTAGGTTCGCCTTCTATTATACTCAGCTAAACAAACGGACTGATCATTTTTTAGGTAAATACTATACCATTTGTTTTAACTTGGGTACTTTTGTTAAACTATAGGCTAGTCCGTAGCCAAGTTTCAAGTTTCCCTGTGGTATATAACTGAAATAAACACAATTTTTCGGACGCGGACAATAACAATTTTCCCGTATAATTCTTCGATCGCGGAGAGTAAACATGACTCTTGAAACATTATTTAAGTGTGATTTTAACGTTAAGACAAAGAGACACTTACCTATATCGAAAAAAAGGATGACTAAAATCCATTACTCAAGAAAACAAGCTTAGCTGAAAGCTTAATAGCACAAAAAATACGTTTGTAACCCGAACTCTAACATCAGTTTGCCAGCGCCATTTTTGAAGTCTCGGCAAACTTGCGCGCTTTTCACATCGTCACGTCACGATGGCCAGACACCTCGAACCAGCCAAGCGGCGAGTTCATCACTCCCTCCTGGTTACCATATTTCCTTAACAATGGAGCTCCGCTGGCAGGCTTTGCCCGCAGGCTCCGCTACAAATTATGCATCGTTGGGTACTAAGAGATCACGTGATACAACGTCATTAGTGGATTCCTTGCAGCCTGGATAATGCATCAAGGATGTCCTGTTTCACTTTTTCTGAATTTCATTTGCTAAATTTTCAAAACAAAATATTTTTTCCTACCTCTAGTATTGCCATTTTTCTGGTCTTCCTAGTTTTGAAACTTTTCCACGCTGTTTGTATTATGCGTGCTGCATTCTGCAAAAAATCACGTCACATGACGTCATATGTGTATGAATTTTACTTTTTACCAAACATTTCATTTTTAACTCCTATTGCTGGATTTTTTTAATCTTTCTTACCTTTAAAATTTCCACCTTCCTAGATTTTCTGCCTTTGAAGCTCCTCCACGCATTTTGTATAATGCATGCTGCATTCTGTTGAATATAATGTCACGTGGTTTGATGGCATTTTTCTTCTTCTAATGTTTATTATTTTCTGACTAACATTTCATTCAACATTTTAATTTCTGCGGCGTTTTTCTTAGTGATACAACCGCTGTAACATCTGTACAAAACTCAAGGGAATTACTGTGCAATTTTTTCCTGCAACAAATGGCCTGCTCTTGCACAGTTGTCTCATCTTCAATCGCAATGTCTGCTGGTTTTATCTAAGAGACGGAAGAATCATGCACATATTGCATTTTGCTTGCTTAACAAAACGATTAGCTTTTTCAAAGCAATTTGCACGATGCGTCGGTCTTTTTATGAACGTGTTGGCAGGTAACAGTAATGATATAGCCTGTTTTCCGCAGTGAGAGATATAAAGGGTAACCAAATACACCAATTATTTTGTTGTGCAATATCTCAGCAAGTCAAGTACTGTGTCCTCTTCCGACTGATTTTAGTTTTGTTGCATTACGTCGAACATGCTTTTGTGTGGTCTAACATAATAAATAGAGAGATGCTATTCCCACCTCAGTCAATTTCACTCTTCTCGTCTTGTTCCTTTTAAAATTGTTCCACGCTCTTTGAATAACGCGGACGGCGTGCTGTTAAATGTAATGGTACGGAATATGAAAAAAACTTACTCTGCTTAATTTATATTTGAACAAGCCTGCAAACAAATGGTCTTGTTTTGATCCGATGAATGCTACATACCAAATTTTCATTCTAATTTTCTTACAGCCAATTTCACTGCTATGTGTAGACCCGGGTTTTTTAAAGTATGATTTGCCTGCTATGATTTCCCATTTGCGATTCTCTCATAACCACAAAGCGAAGAACGAAATTAGCAGATCTTCTGCTTTTTATGATTGTTTATTTCTCAGGAAATAAGCTTTTCTTCTGTGAACTCATTTCATGCCCAAATTTCCAGAGTTATCTTGTCATCATGGGCTAATCATCATGGTCTATGATTCCACCATCGTGATTCGCTTATGACCACAAAATAATTCTGGAAGTTTGCTCATGAATTATCCTCGAAACTGGGCGCTTGTGAGACCTTTTACACGAGAGTGAAGGCCTTCGTGAAGGCTTCACATAGATCGTAAGGCATTTGGGGCTTTTTCATGTCCCCTTGGCCCTTGCGGTTCACTCGGTACGAGGAAGTCAACGACCGGCGAGCCATGAGAGACAAAAACCGACAAAACTGATCGAAAGCACAGTCGCATGGCATGAACGTAATCTTTCAGTTGACTTATCGAGTTAACTGTTTAAGACTGTAACGATAACTGAGGGCAGTGAAAAGTGGAACCCTTGATTGAATCCTGAACTGCAGTGTTCGCGTGTTATTGAAGAGCGCAGTAAATATCCAGCTGCACACTGCCTAGCAATCAGTATTAAAATGAGTGGTGAAGAAATCTATATATAACGTCACATGTGGCCAAGTGACATCGCTTAAGGCACACCGTGTTTAAATTTTTATCAAAGGAGCGTGAGTTACTTTCTCTTAGCGAAGAACAAATCTTTTTAACTTTATTTGATTCATATAACGATAAAATAGACCAAGAACAAAGCTAACCTTTACCAAGTATTTTTAAAATGCCATATACTTTTTCTTGTTTTCTCACCTCAACGGTCGCCATTCTCCTCGCCTTTGTTCGTTTAAAATTACTCCACGCTGTTTGTACTACTCGTGCCGCGTTCTGTTAAATATAATGTCACATGTCATAACATTATTAGACTGATTTATAAGCTCTTTATCCATACAGCTACCTTATACCTACTATTGTTCGCGTGTACTTACTTTTGCCAAAATTCGGGAGCTGTATTTCGCGAGCATTAATCTTCGCGATTCCAGGAGAAAAACGAACAAAAGTATATTTAATTTCGTGGTTTTGCCATTGCTTTTTGGTCTTCTAAAGCCCTAGGGCGTCATTTCACAAAAAAAGGGCATATTTGGAAATGAACCCCACTAGAATGAACGAGAAGAAATGATATGAGCTGTTTCATAAATTGATTTACCCTTTCGCTCCTTTTAGTTATAGAAACATTTAAGGTGGTTCTAACTTTTGAGTCTGTGGAAGAAATCCCTTGGTGTTACATTCAAATGAAACCTCTTCAGCAGTACTTTCGCATGGTGTTGTTGTTTTTTAAGGTTTGAAAAAGAAAATTAAATGTAGGATTTTTCTTAATTTTTACTTTGGGCATTAATAGGAGTGAAAGGGTTAACCACCACTCTAAATAGCTTCTTGCATGACTGGCACAACGCCACTCGTGGTATTCAAGAAGCTGATGACAGAGTGCTGTTTAATACAATGTATATAACAGGACAAGCATAGTATTATGTATACATTTCATGTGGAACAGCTTGATGCAGTATCGTCGGGTAGTAAGAGATCAAGTGATACAACGTCATTAGTGGATTCCTTGCAGCATCAAGGATTTCTTGTTTTACTTTTTCTGAATTTCAATCGCCAAATTCTTAAAACAAAATATTTTTTCTTGCCTCTAATATTGCCATTTTCTTGGCCTTCCTAGTTTTAAAACGTTTCCCTCTGTTATTATAATGCGTGCTGCATTCTGTAAAAATATCACGTGATATGACGTCATATGTGTATGAATTTCACTTTTTACCAAGCATGCCATTTTTAAATCATATTGTTGAATTTGTTTAATTTTTGTTACCTCTAACATTTCCATTTTTTTGGATTTCCTGCTTTTAAAACTTCTCCACACGTTTTGTATAATGCAAGCTGCCTTCTGTCGAATATAATGTCACACAATTTGATGGAATTTTTTCTTCTACATGTAATGTTTATTATTTTACTGGTCATAAAACTATTTAGTCATTTTCATCATTTTAATTTCTGCGGCGTTTTCTTAGTCATACAACCATTGTAGCATCTGTTATCAACTCAAGGGAATTACGATGCGTTTTTTTAACTGCAATAAATAACCTGCTCTTGCGCAGTTTCGCCATCACAAGTCTGGTGGATTTACCTAATACTCGGAAGAAGGATGTACATATTGCATTTTGCTTGCTGAACAAAACAATTAACTCAGTTTTAAAGCAATTTGCACGGTGAATCGGTCTTCTTATGATTGTGTTGGCAGGTAACAATAATGATATAGCTTGTTTTTCCGCAGTGAGAGATATAAACGGTCACCAAATACACCAAATATTTTGTTGTGCAATATCTCAGCAAGTTAGTACTGCGTCCTCTTCCGACTGATTTTAGTTTTGTTGCATTACGCTGACGATACGTTATTATTACTAGATAACTCTATGCTACGTCATCCTTAGCCAATTATACCGTCCTGCTGGGCGAGAGTGTTACTACACGTGGTAAGAATCTTGGGTTATGGCGTGCCCCTATAGGACCCTGATCATACTCAAGAGAAAATAGCTTGATTTCCCTGCCCTCATTTACGACCGAATTCCTTAAATTGTGACAGTAGCGGGTTTAAGTGATTTTTGTTGACGGAGCCAACGTAAATTAGTTGTCTTTGTGAGTGATAAAATGCTGTCTGTAACACAAAGAGTTTGTTGTTGCTGTTGTTGTTGCTTTTAAAGTTAAAAGAGAACGTTAAAGTGTCTTAAAATAACATGTATTTTACCTGGGCTTTGTTCTTTGCTGCTTGACTAGTGTCTTCGTGTGTCTTACTAATCAGTCGGAAAAAAATAAACATTCCATGAGTTGCTACACTAACTGTCCTTCTTCTTCCTTTTTAACCCATGCGACCCAAAACCTCCCGATTTACACAAAGATGAAATCTTTTCTAGTCCAAGGAAAAACTATTAAATGGCCTAGAAGCTAAAAAAATCGAATTGAGAACCAAACATGTAACAGAACGAAACTGGGAGCTGAAACCCGGAAAGAATTGTGCCCATGCCCGAAATCAAATTTGCAAAACATGAAATGAAATAGTTTCCATACTGCAGAGGAAGTTATAGACGTTTGAGCCAAGATTTGAGCAGACAAGAGCCAATTTAAGGGAAAATTTTTATACACACCCCGGACAGTTAACCCCCACACGAGAGCACTTGGGCTCGTTTGTTGTCTGTTTTGGTGTCCATACGCTCTGCGCATCTTGGGTCTGGTCCGAGATCAATCTTGTCTCCAGAGTTCGCTTTTCTTTTGGTCAGCACCAAGGACGTCCCCTGAGCCGGCTTTCCTTTTGGTCAGCACTAAGAACACGAAAAGCTTTGCGTCCTTGGTGCTGACCAAAAAAAAAAAACGGGCTCTGGGGACGAGATTGATCCGAAAAACTTTGCCTGCTAATACAAAGGTAGTTTTTCGCGGTTTAAGACTGTGTAAAAAGCTATTTTAGCAAGGGCTTTCAGAGTCCAAGAAAAAATTGGCATAGGGGTAACCACGCATTTTCAGAGATAATTGAGTTTAAATTTGGAAAGAAATGCCATACATCCTTTGTATTTTAGAGCGTTTTGAATTTGAATATGAGTATATAATTATCTCTGACAGGAGCCCTGTCTCTGAAAAATGTGCGAAAAACCTACATTTTTCTTTTTAGATGCCAATAACCCTTGCTAAGATCTGCGTTTAACCTTTGCAAAAATACCTTTGTATTAGGAGGCACCTACTTAAAAATCGCGAAAAATTCTCTCAGATTTATGGGAGCTTGCAGTATGATGCTACGATAGCATTTTTGGATTGAATGAAATCTCAATGAGATAAAATTAAGAAAAATGCTTGAACGTTACCCCCTTAAAGCCCTTATGGCTTAAACTTGGGGTTTTTCTGAAACAGGTTGGGAGTTAATGGGCTAATATACCATTATTATACCTGTTCGCTTTGACTATTACGTCACTACCAAAATTTCTTGGCTTATTTGCTTAGCAATGGTACTCCGCTGGCGCACTACGCGCGCGAGCTCCGCTATAAATTCCTTTTTTTCAACTTCTCTAAAGATATGCAAAAATAGGCCTTACCCACAAAAGTACACATTTGAGATTAGATCACATGTCGCGATATAAAGGTATATTCCTTGAAAACTTTTTGTTTGCCATGGGCGCTTGCCGCGTTTCTATGTGACGGTCGCCAATTGCTTACTTTCAGTACAAGCTAACTTGAAAACGATCGTTCCTCGATTTAGCGTTGCTACGTAAAAAAATTTATATTATGATATCAGTCTTATTGATGTTTCTTGATTACTTTCAAAATTGAAAAATTTAGATTCTGCAAAGGTTCCACATCGTGAAATAAAATGCCGCAAACACTAAATGCCATACTGTACCTTAAAAGTATTTTAACACTGACATTTTATCAAAGCAAACGGAATTTGTCAGCCCTTGAAGGATTTACTGAAGCGATGTTACATTTCCAGTGCAGGTTTTTAGTTAAAGATGAAGCAAAACGTTTTTCGCTTACCTTTCGCTGTGAGGTTCACTTCCAATAAATGTTTTAACGATATTTTGAATGGCTATTACAGCCATCCAAAACGTTGGATTCATCGTTAGATTCAGTTTGAATCAAACATGGAAACTGATTTTAAATAATGCGTCACAATTGCATTTTAGGTGTTCTTTCCTCGCGCGCTTTCATTCAAAAAGTCTGAGTCAGTATTTTAGCGGTGATTGACAAAAAATGACCGAGAAACGTTCAATTTTGTTTTGCCACTGATTTGTATTAACAATTCAAATGGAAGCCAGGCAAAATCCCTAATTGTCTCGAGTTTGTTCTAGTCAGCTCCATTTTTTCCCGTCGGATTAGTTTGTATAATTATTCCGCTCGCGCGCACCAAGAAGCCGGATAGGGGATTGAGGAAGGAGTTGGTCGCCAGGTCGCACCTGCACTCTTTTGTCTTAACTAAGAGTTTTTATTGCTGACAACATGACTGGAAAAATCGAGAAACAGAATTCAGTAACAAGAGCATACATCCATAATTCCATTGACGCGTCGTATGCCGTCCGTGTTCGATTAAAAGACTTCAGCAAGCCTTTTGTCGCTTCTGGAAGCCGATAAGGGTCACACGTTGCCACGTACGAGTTGTCGCTTCCAAGTTGTCGCTTCCGAGTTGTCGCTTCCATTGTAATATATTCTTCCAAGTTGTCGCTTCGGAGTTGTCGCAGTAACATCATCTCTATTGTCACAAATCACCATAAAATTGCAGAATATCATGTATTTATAAATAAAAACGCTTGAAAGGCTTGATAATTATAATACCCTTTTGCATAGTACAGCTGTAAAGATTGATTTTCGGTCGAATTAAGCTTTAAATTGATTAATACAATGGTTGTTCACAGTTAAAACTGGTATCGTCATTAAAAAAAATTCCGATTTGAATTAAACTTCATAATGTACAAAATTACATGACAACCTTTTTAACGTACGTGGAATAGCACTATCTGGAAGGGGAGGAAGCGTACAAGTTCCAAACGAACATGTAAATAGAATAAAAAGCCCACCGTACGGAAACTTCACAAACAGCATGGCTGACAATATAACTCTTTTCCCGTGTTCTCTCGCGACAACTCGAAAGCGACCACTCGGAAGCGACAACTTGGAAGCGACAACTTGGAAAGATATATTACGGGGGAAGGGAATTTTAAAAAACTAGCAAACAAACAAAGTGTAACAAACCTCTTTTAGATTCTTTAAGTTTCCTCCGACACCCCCTTCCCCCGTCTCACATTGTAATAGATTAAGTCGCTCCAGGAATGGAAGCGACAACACGGAAGCGACAGCATGTGACCCGTATCGGCTTCCGCGGTACGAGTATATAGCTTTTATAAACTAAAGCAACCGATGGAATGAAAACCGGATCGACCAAACACTGAAGTAGACCAGGCAGACGAGTAGCCGATTTTAAAGTAAACGCCGATGAGTAATATATCCGAACGACAGAGAACAAATCGAAAACATGACGCGAAATACAGGTCAGTTCGTTTCAGCGCTTCTGATTCCGATTTAGTGGCATTTCGTGTTTTGTCAACATCCGAATTTGATGGAAACCTAATACGATAACTCGTTTAGTTTTAAGTGAGTTATATTTAACTGTTGTAGATAAGCGACGTTTCTAGTTCATTCAAGCGAACAGCCAATAGTCTGAGATTATTTGCGGTTAAATGACAGGATATTGAAACATTGTAAAAGCAAAGGAAGACGGCACAAGAAAAGAAAAAAAGTGCAGTACAGTACAGTACAGTACCGTACAGTACAGGACAGTACAGTACAGTACAGTACATATAGATTACTTTATAGAAAGTGCGACATACGGATTTTTATTCACGAGTTGCATAACTTTGGAAAACGAACGAGTGAGCACAGCACAGCAGAGCACAGCACAGCAGAGCACAGCACAAATCATGTGATTATCATTATTATTAATACACAAGGCCAAATCGTACAAATTCATTTAATAAGAAAAAAATGTTTAACAGAGATGTAGCATGAAACTATGGTATGGAAAGTTGTTGCTACAATACGATCAGCTAAACAAGAACCAAATAAAATTCCTTTTTGTTTACAATAAAAGTCAAATATAATCTAGTTTTAAGAAGATTGGTAACATTGATTACCAAAAAGACAGTTTATATTTAAAAAATAATAGTCTTCCCGTTCACAGGCAATGGACTCAGACTGTCTTTGCTAATTTCATTAAATAAGTTACAGCTTTTAGTCGCTATCGTCGCTCTCGATTATTCGGCGGCGTTTGTGGGTTGATGGCGACGGTTCTTCATACTTTCCGTGATAAATGTTCATTGTTCCAATATGAATATGTTGGGTGCAATTTTGGTACGGCTGTGCCAAGGAAATAAATTGGTTTTGGAGAAGAGACTGTGGATTTAAGTTTGAGCTAGGACCGGCTGACGGGCCGGCGACATTTTACCTTGTGATTCCTGAAGCTTCTTGCTGAACAGCGAGTTGTGGCTGAAACGTGTCACTTTTTAAAGTCTTTGAACACGAAGGCAGTGATTCGTGCACCGCTCCGATAACTCTGCTTTGATGGAAATCCTTTCCATCATCTTGCTGATAGTATTTTTTCCCATAGGCTCATTTCTGTACCAGTGTCGGGTGCTTGCAAAGTTTATATTCTTGGTGGTAGCTTTGTTTGGAGTCTGAAACAGTGCCTTGCAGTCGGGATGAGTCTTGCTGAGGTAAAATTCAAACGCAGCCACTGGATCAAGTGCAGTTAAAGTTTCGTACATACGAACATCCGAGTATGACTACTCAGACTGTTTAGCGCCTCCTTGGTAATTTTTAGTTTGTTCAGTAAGTTTTTCGGTGATGTAACGGGCTCCAGTGTCATCAGTTTTTATTTCAAATGACTGCCTTGTAAGCTCCCGCCATCCCTCTCTGCCGCGGCGAGCAAAATGAAAACACAACGAAAACCAAATAAACTCAACTAACTTCTCCGCATCTTTCCAAACGCCGTCCGTGTTCTGCCCTTCTATGAAGTATCGATTCAATTTCTGCATGTCTTCTGACTGAATGGATGATTTGTGTTTTGGTTTCGCATTGTTTTCTTTCGTAAATAGCTTGGCCTTCGCTTCAAATATTTTGTTGGCAGACATGAATTCGCTGTCTTGCAAAATGTTTCTGTTTCGGCTGAGTGGAGCACAGGTTAGATGGCGATGAATGGCCGCTCTAATTCCAGTCAATGCACTTGGAGTTAATGCTTGACCTTTCTCTGTTTTCACTTCAGCGAATTTCACAGAATTTCACTCAAGTCCGTTGCACTGTTTTGAGATCCACTGTAATTTTTCTTTTCTCACACATTTCTCGAACTTTTTTACTCCCCACTCACTCATTTGCTCTCTTAGTGTTTTTCGCTTAATCTTTTTGCTCAATTTCATCCAGTTGCTCGTTGTCTAAGTCCGAGTTTTGACTAGAAAAAAGCTGAAAATTTGGGACTTCTTCCATTTTAAGACGGATTCCGCTCAACGTTCGAGCAATAAGTGCAAAAAATATTTACCAAAAAACTACTCATAGCACGGTAACATTTTAAATGCTATTTGAAACATCTCACTCTAGTTCACTTGCCCAAGTGACCCCGCGATGAAATTCTCAAGTATTCTCAAGAAAATTAATTTCAAATCTCGTAAAAGTATGCTAAAAACGGGCGCCATTTTGTTTTGAACTGACATGAAGCGTCTTTTTAATTGAAATATGGATAACTTCAAATCCAATTTTCTCTCGCGGGGTCAGCTTGGGAGCAAAAGTAACGATAAGTTCTTCTTATCTGTTCTCAAAATGTGACAGTGCTGCAAGTATTTTTTTGGTAACTTAATTTTTGCACTTACTGCTCGAACGTTGAGCGGAAATCGTCTTAAAATAAAATCTCCAAACGGCAAACGTTCACTACGCAAGCTATTCGCACCTGAATGGTTTTCCCGCGTCAATAAACGTAACCTGATTGGTTAATATTCATCGGATCATGAACCGTGAACCAATCAGAAACAGGGCCGTAAATGCATTTGCAGTCCGTCAAATTCAATATCGCCTGCCACTCACGCGTGTTTTCGCGAAGGCAGTTTCTTATTTGGCCGCGTATATTGATAATAATTAATAATAACAATAAAGCTGTGCTCTTGAGTGACTTTCGAGTTCGGATTGACATGACCAGCCCGAACACTTACGCAAATTGTGGGACAATTTCTGAACAATTTGCGGGGCTTTAAACAACACTTTCGCCTTTTTAATCACAGATTTTTTGAAAGAATATCGCACCCGAAAATAACCCCGCAAAAGCTTTGGGCCCGAAGAGTTTTCGGGTTTTTTAGACAAACGAACACCAACTTATTCATGGGAGCTCCGGTATTAGGCTAGCCTATCTATATTTATTACTTTAATGACTTATGGCTGGACTGTTCTGTATGGACATTTATGACATGATAGCCTAAAGGTGGCCCGTCATATATGATTGGAGGGGGAGGGGGAGGGCAGTTTTCAGGGAATGATATTAGGATTTGTGTTTCGCTTATGGTTTATCTGAATCTGGTGTACCTTTCCAGGATGGGGGCTAGAACAAAATGACAGCAAACGTAACGACTTAAGAGAATTAGTGTCTTTTTGTTATCGTTGTTCTTTTTTTCTGGGGATGGGGAGGCGATTTATACACCCAGGTGTGTAAATGGGTACCGGCGACATACTGCTGGGGAGGGGTAACCCTGCGATGGACTAGCATCCCATCCAGGGGGGAGTAGCAATACTCTCAGTTGCTTCATGCTACAGAAACCGGGATAAGCTCCGGCCCTGTGGGCCTCCATGGCTTGTGTCTTCACCGTTTTACATAGCCTTTTCGTCCACAACTGAAAACGAATAAGATTCTCTCCCTCTTCTCCTAGAAAGTGTGGAAGGTAAAACATAACCAACAACAGACTCCCCTAATCGAACCAGCTGTGACACAAATACAACAGTGCCCATTCACTTCATTAAAGTTTATCCTTTATTCTGCGTTGCAAATTCTACATTTAGATAGCCAAACATTACTAAGTGACTGACCGCACACTAGATAATATGGGGCTACTTTCGTAAGGACGAGTGTTTTTTTTAAGTTTTAAAGTTAAAACCAAAATATAGAGGAAGATTATTCCAGTAAAGATCAACAGTAAATGAATACGATCTTTGATCACTGACCCAGACACCTAAGGACGGAAGTTTACATTGTCTAACAATTTATACCACTGTAAAACGAACATATAAATAATTTACTCTTCCAAGGCTATGGCACATAATTTAACGTTGCTTAAAAACGTTGTATGGATATACAAATCTATGTGAATTAATTACGAACATGACATCACTTTCCAAAAGTACCATTTTTACATATGACCCTAAGTACATTTATTAGGTTACAAAACAGGGAAAACGCACATCTTCTTTCGTGTTATAAATACAGATGTCATGCCAGACAAAAGCGAAACAAAAAGTATTGCAGTCGTGGATACATTGAAAACAAAAACAAACAGAAAAAAGTAATAATTTTTGGAATGATTATTGTGTTGGGAGAGAATACCAATAACATACGAGAAGAATAAATCGCAAACAGCAGCGGTAAATAATTTTGAGATAGTTTGTGTTTTTTGTTTTTTCCTACGGTTTGATCTCGCGTCTGATTAGTCGCGGGCGCAATGAACATTCCAAGAATAATTCTTCAGTGTTCATGGTTGTCTTAGTCGCACTGTAATAAGGGAACAATCCTGACGAGACAACAAACTTGAACGTTTTCAGATTAGGTCCACTCACGGAAGGTTAACTAAAAAGGTCAAGATACAATAGTAGGGAATAGCGGAGGCTTCAGACTATTTGAAACCCTAAAAATTTCCGGGGTTAGAAAGAAAAAAAGGCCGACTAGGTAACCGAAACCGCAGTATTTTTTCTTTACTTGGCCTCAAGGCACGAGTTTAATTCTAAAGATACGACACCAATCGTAGTAGTACAACGCTCAATTTTATAGTACAACGCTCAATTTTGGCGCTCTCCCATTGGTGGATATCGATCACGTGAGGCGATAGTGTCTCTCCTCAGCGGGCGCCTACCAGAGCATAGTGCCCGTTTTTGGCAATTTTCCCTCAAAATTTAGCGTTGTAGAGTAAAAACAATAGAGTCCTTCTGTCTCAGGTTTTATGTGTGATAGGTTCCCTAGGAGAATTGATGTTCAAACTTCAATCAATCAAATTTCAAATTTCCTCGGGCAACCTATCACACCTATCACACGATAGTGTCTTCAACAAAAGGACTCTATCGTTTAATTATAGTACAACGCTAAATTTTGTCGTGCTCCCATTGGTGGAAATCGATCACGCGACGCGATAGTGTCTCTCCTTAGCGGGTGCCTATCAGCCCTTATAGTACAACGCTAAATTTTGATGTGCTCCCATTGGTGGAAATCGATCACATGACGCGATAGTGTCTCTCCTCAGCGGGCGCCTATTAGCGAATAGTGCCCGTTCTTGCAATTTTCGCTCAAAATTTAGAGTTGTGCATAAAAACAATAAAGCCCTTCTGTCTCAGGCCCTATGTGCGATAGGTTCCCTCGGAAATTTGATGTTCAAACTTCACATAAGCCCTCGAACTACGTTCTCGGGCTAATATTTGTTGTGAACATCAAATTTCCTCGGGCAACCTATCACACGATAGTGCCTTCGACAGAAGAACTCCATTGTTTAATTAGTGACGCTAGAAATTTAAATAACGTTCCAAGACTACAGAGGTATGTATTAATGCAGGATATCCAGCAAGCTCATGTTTTCAGGCAGAAAACTTGACTGTGATTGAGATAACTGCTGCTGCTGAACCTGCATCTGAGCCTGCGATACTTGACCCTGAGACATCGGGACCTGGGGCTGAGCCATCTGTGCTTGAGACATCTGTACCTATGAGGTAAAAAGCGGTGACACGGCTGTTAGCACGACATTGGCAGTTACCATGGGAACGTTAATGCAATGCGAACCACAGTACTTATGACGTCCTGTTTCTTAACCGCATAGCTATGTTTTGAGGAAAGGTTATGACCCACCAAACTTTATAACTGCTTGCTAAGTCCGCAAAACTAGAGAGGCACCCTGAAAAACCACCGGCAAAGTTAAGAAAAAAAACAACAAGCAACCATCTGGCTTTAACAAAGCAAAGCGAAAGAAAAAAGCTAATTCAAACTGATTCCAGCTTCGGATCGGTAGTACGTTGATTACTGTGAGCAAATTAACGTCTGCAGTGTGCACCCTGTTTATAAAATCAGGTTTTTCCCGAAACGAAGTGTGTCAAATGTAGCAGTGAACTTGTGTTCCACTGGATCATAAGGCCCTCGACGATTTTGCAAAGGATTTGCCAGTGAAAAAAAACGACCTTTAGATTGGACTACGAGTGCGAGGTTGAGTACGGGTACGACTTTTGAATCAGTTCAAACCAGTGACGTTACCAGAGACCTCACTCGTTCGTGTTGTTTGCCTGTATACAAGGAAGCTTCAGTAATGAGGCTGGTATGTGATGTGACAATGTGAAGCCTGCAAACTGGAATTGAAACCTAGTACTCAATTTCGTACTCGTACTCAAATCAAAAGTTCCCAAATGAGTCAATTCGCAGGTCTTCCTTCCTCAGTAGTTTCACCGATGTAACAAGCACCAAAAGTACTATGTTCTTTGTACATGTGAGGCGGGACTGTTTTTGTCCGTTTTTTAAGCATTTTTACCTTTGAACATTGAAAATAGTTTTTCTTTTTAAAGCGACGATTACACACAACATTTTCTTTGCTACTGCACGTTTTGTATACGGAAGCACTTACAAGAACCATCCCAACTGAGAGACACGGGTCACTTTCTATTTTACCTGATCGAGCGGCATCAAGACAGTAGCAGCGTGAGACCTCTGTTGCTGCTTTGCCACCCTCAACACCACGGCACTTAAGGGGCAGACTCTTAACTACAGATCTGGCGTTGTTGTTAAGAAATTTTTGTGGATGGTATTTTGTCATACGCTGTTTCGCAGCGTTTTGTGCCGCTAGATTAGTGAAATGTATGAGGATGAACATCTGAATTTTAAAAAATTGACATTGCGCGTGCGTAGGTAGTGCCAGTCCCCAACTGCGCGTTAAAAAGAAAAATCCTTTAAAAAAGGAGGTAGAGTTTAGATTTTTTTCGCAAATACGCGAACTTATGACGTCATAGCTTCTATAATAATGCGAATTTCCAGAAATCGATGCATCTTGATGATCGTTAATGCTGGCACTGTTTTCAATAACAAAAACTGTATGCCGTTTAAGCTTTAGCATTTTTTCTGTTCAGGTCACGTGACCCGCCATGTTTGGTTGTGACTCGAAAATCTTGAACACCTTTCCCATGGAACAAACATGGTGAAGCAGCTTATCTGCGGAAGTTTGGGGTTCCAAGTTATGATGATTAGGAACTTCCCATAGCAACAGTATGGTAGTTGAGAGTCCACCCCTAATAAACACACCCCATACTGGTCTAACAGGTTACACGTTCAACTGGGGAACAAAGGTCAATTGGTATCTCACCTGACCGAGCGGCATCTGGGCAGCAGCAGCCTGAGATCTCTGTTGCTGCAGCTGGAGTAGCTGCCACTGCTGTGGCAACATTCCTTGCTGCTGTGCTCCGGCTAGACCCTGCTGCTGTTGAGCTGCGGAAGCCTGGTTGGCCTGTGCCTGTAGAAGGTGGCGGAGCTGAGATGGTAATTGGTTTGACTGCATTTGTTGAACCTGGGAATCCTGCGTTGCAAAGGTCTGTTGCTGCACTTGCTGCTGCTGCTGCTGCTGCTGCTGCTGCTGTTGTTGTTGTTGCTGTTGCTGTTGAAGCTAGAAACAATTTTGATGTGTTAATGCGTCACGGGACACTCCACAAAGTCTCGCATTTGTGGACCACATGTACTTTTTCTCTCAAAATGTCTCTTCATTCATAGTCTGTGAACAGACTCCTTAGTCGGAATAGGGCAAAAGAAAAAAAAGTCGTGCTCGAAGCGAGGTTTGCGAAAAACGAGAAAAACGAGAGAAATGTTGATTTGGAATCTACAAGAGTAGACGAGCAAGAAGCTGGCTACTGCCAAGTGCTTCCAACTTATATGTCTGTGGATGAAGCCCTAAAGTTGTGGTGCTGATGTCATGTATGAGCCCTGAAGTGTGACCATTTACACTTCAGATTTTCCATTCAAATGAAAACTCTCCAGTAGTACTTTTCTATGGTGCTGTTTGTATTCTCGTAATGTATCAAACACGAGAAAGGGTGCTTCATCAGGATGTCCAAACACCGAGAATTGGGTTGAAAAAACGAGGCGCAGACAAGCTTTTTAACCGACTTTAAGGTGTTTGCATACTTGATGAAACAGTCTTTCAAGCGTTTGATATAGCTTCTCCAACCACTAATAATTCTTGGAGAAATTCAAAGCAAAAGTTCGCAAAATTTTACGCTAATTAAGATCAGGTATCCAAACCACCGTCACGATAGTGATTTCCTTTGTTTTCTCTTTATGAATTATTAATGAGTTTGAAAAGTATTTTATAAAACGAAACTTGAGATTTTTCTTGATTTTCACCTTTGGGAGTAAAGGGTCGACAATGCAGACAAGAACAATGCTGGATAATAAGACAAGAATGCATGATACCTGCTGCGCAAGTTGTTGTCTTCGTGCTAACAACTGTTGCGGTGTAATCTGTGTTTGTTGTTGCTGCTGCTGCTGCTGCTGCTGCTGCTGTTGTTGTTGCAGTTGTTGTTGTTGTTGCTGCTGAAGTAGCTTTTGTTGTTGTTTAAGCTGTAACTCCTGATACGCCTGGAACCTCTGAAATGCAAAGCAAATAAACAGCCATTTAAATTGCGTTTGTTCATGTACCTTAGCACGCAGATGAATACATGGGAAGTTGAAAAATACGTGATTAGTTTGGTTTGGTCCTTAGACACTCAATTTAAAACTGCTTAAATGCACCTTCGGCTAGTTTTCATTAAGAGCATAAAATTGTCTAAAAGATGAATCTTTGTGAGCCAGCGAAACTAGGCTTTGTACTTACAGCAGCGTTGTCTTGTTGATCCATAGACAGCACAGACCTATTAGGAGTCCCAGTGCCTACTCCACTGAATGTTAAGCCTATACTTGAGGGCACAGAGGTCTGGGTACTAGTCATCATTCCCTCTGGGTTTTGTCCTAAGCCCGGGGTTGCAGTTGACATCAGTGCAGCCCCTCCAGAAGTTAACAAAGGCTGCTGGGAAACTTGTGGCTGCTGCAGGGCAGCATTTTGCTGTTGAAACTAAAAGATGGCGGAAAAGTATGACTTGAGGTCAAGCTCTTTCCGTATAGTTTAAGGATGTATCATCAGTAAGGACCATCAGTAAATCAGTATCATCAGTAAATGCCTTTTTTAAGTCTAGAAAAACAACGGCATTTACATTTCCTCGATCGACGTTATAAGCCCAACTATTAGTAGCCTCGAGCAAAGCTGTAGCTGTCGAGTGAAGCGATCGAAAACCGGATTGATAAGTAGTGATCATGTAGAAATTCATGTAGCAGCTTATTGACGTTAAAATGACAAACGTTCTGTCGAAAGAGCGTTGATCATTCATCAACGAAGATCGGTTCTACGCACTGAGCAAAATCGCCTACTCCCCCCTACTCCTACCCTAAGAAGACCAAAATAAACTGCTCGCAGGCCAACTTGAGAAAGAAAACACCATTTCCTTCTGTGCTTCTAATGATGCTAGAAAATCATAATACGGTCAGCTCACTGGTACCTTCCAGTAAGGCATTTTAATGAGTACTTGAGGCGCTTTTTTTGTAGGCTAAACAGGAAGTAACCTAACACATTAATAAAAATACCTATGAAGAGCGTCCAGAGAAACGCTTGGAAAAACCCAAGCTTTAAAAAAAGGCGGGGAAAGGGTGGGGGGAGGGGGCTGAAGAGAGTAGTTAACAAACCTGTCCCTGTGTCATGGTTGCTCCAGCAAAGTTCTGCTGTTGTTGTTGTTGTTGCTGTTGAGTCTGTTGTTGTGATTGTTGCTGTTGTTGTCGCAATTGTTGTTGTTGCTGCTGCTGAAGAGCGGCTTGTTGTAAAAGGCGCTGCCGCTGAAGTTGATACTAAAACAAATAAGACAAATCAGATAGTGGCAACTCGCTAAGTTTTTATTCAGCCTAACAGTTTTTCAAAAATCCAATTGCAATCCGTGTTAATCTTCTTCAATTTGGCCCATCCATGCCTTCTTTTGTAATTGCTGCGTTATTTAAACCTTTCGTCAATGTTTAAGCGGTTATTTTTAGGTTTCGCTTAATTTGGTGGCCAGGTCTTGATGGCTGAATTTGGCTAAATTTCGTGACACAGCTCCTTTAACTAACGTAACTCATCGAGTCAATCATACCAAACATGATTTTCTTTACTAACCCTGACCAAACCCAAACCAATGGTTGAATTGATTTACCCAATATTTTCTTCACTTCGTAATAACATGGTTTGCTGAAGGACTGGTTATAAAACCTTACAAACTTTAAAGACGACCCCAGAAGTGCCACAATTAACGATGGAAGCAGCAAAATAATGCATAATCTTTGATAAAATATTCACACAGATTTACTTAATGCGAAAAGACCACTAACAAGAGCATGTAACAATGAAGTTTGCCGGGGCTTTTTAACATGTATTGCCTTTAATTAAATATCGTACCAATTGCACTATCTTTCGTCATTGCGTTTGATTAGCGATTTTACTGAAAATAATTCCACGACATTCAGCACAACTGCCTGCAAAGCCATTGTTTGGACGTTGATGTGCCTGCACTCAGCTAATCGTGTACTAAAATTGTTAGAGTAAATGGATTTCGTAAAATATTTGTGATTTGTTAGTTACACACTTGAACAAACTGTCCATCTTGTAGTTGTAACGTATAAAAGTACCTTGGCAACTTGCTCCATTTTGTGTTTTTGAACAACACGCTGAAATTAAAATGGGACATTTAATTTTCTACCAAATATAAATTAAAAATTGCCCCGCACGCGGACATGGGAAGAGCTATTGGGAAGTGAAGTTCTGTGGCTTAAAATAAGATTTAAGCAATGGCAAACTTTTTTCCGTGTTTGCATAGCCTAATATAAACACGAGAGGGGTTGGGAGAGTTTGAGATGACTTCGTCTCAGGTTTGCCTAACTTTCGAGAATTCTCCTAACCCTTCAAGTGTTTACATCAGGCTATACAAACACAGGAAAAAGTTTTCTCTTGTTTTTATAAAACGACTTACGTCAATCTCAAAGATTGTGACGTCACAACTGTGTTTAAATACTCTCATGCAAACACACCTCTTAGCCAATCAGAGCGTGCATAGTATCTTAGTTATTTTACAAAGTACTATATTGTTGTACTTGTGGTGGGTTGTATCTCAGAATACAAAACCTTTCTTCTATCAGTGGTTACATTAATTAGTAAAAGTAAATAAAGCAAAGTTCAGAAATGTTCTTTGCTGTTGCATCACGTACCCTGATTCCTTCAACAAAATTGGCCTACAAATTGAAAGGAAAAAAATGGGTTATAATAGGGCATTTTCTGCTTTTTTTAAAGATATTATCTATAAGGAGAGGGAAAATGGATTGCAAAAGATAAAAAATGTCAATGTTACAGGAACAAGCAACGAAAAAGGCCATTTCCGAATTGCTTTTAGCCTCCCTATTAAAGTGAGTCTAGGTGCACAACCTTTCATATGAAAATGAGTTTTCATTCACATGCAAATAAAACCAGTTTTCATATGAAAGGATGTGCACATAGCTTCGCTTTGATAGGGAGGCTCAGGACAATTCAGAAATAGCTTATTAGTAAAAACATTGGGTTGTTAGCGTCCATATTAATTCCTGTTGGGTTCTAGTTATATACTTTGTGTTATATGATATACTGGATTCAGGTTTGAACAAATGTGTGACTGCTCTTTACCTAGTCTGAGAAAACAGCCGACGTTTCACGAGGTCGCCACTTGAGCCCTTGCAAAACGACGTCTGAGTAACGAGCGCAGAAATTCCATACTGATGACGTGTCTCTACCCAGGTCTTGGTAGTGCTTCTGATTGCCAATCAGAAGCACTACCTAGATCTGGGTAGTGACACGTCATCGGTATAGAATTTCTGCGCTTGTTACATCAGTATGGAATTTCTGCGCTCGCTACTCAGACGTCCTTTCGCAAGGGCTCAAGTGGCGACCTCGTGAAAGGTCGGCTGTTTTCTCAGGCTACTCTTTACCAAGTCTACCGAGGTTTACGAAAGGGAATTTGTTCCTGCGCAGAATAGCTCTTTCTTGAGAAGAAAAAGAAAAAAAACCGAGCGGAATATGAATGAGCCTAACTGTTGCCATCTGTCTGGACTACCTGCAATAGACACTGGGACTGAGTTTAGAGGATACAGTTATCAATTCTGGATGCCCCTGTTTTGTTAAACATACTGGTGCAGATTTAACTGCCAAAAAATACTAATCCATTTGTCCTTTGTATTTATCACTGAAATTTAGCCAATCATTAAACATAACGTGGCAAGACAAGATCCTCCGTAGGGGATGAAGTTACCACAAAGCAAACAAATATTTACCATTAACCATAACAATAACAAAACTCTCAAATCTGATTGGCTATCACACAGCATGATTTGAGCATTGAAAGGGTTGAGTAATTAGACAGTGTAAATGTCCTCTCTAAGTAAGTGGACAGTACACGCGAGGGCGGATGATGTAATAGGTCTGTTGCCCTTGAATAACTTCCTTTTTTATGTACATCGCAATTAAATCTGCTGTCCTTTCTTAGTCTGGAAAGTTTTTTTTTCCTTTTTCTTTTTCGAATTTTGTTATAGGTGTAATAATTGGTAACAAGACTGCGTTGTCCAACTAAGTCTGTAATTATACTCGGCACTAAACAAATTCGATTCCACTTTGTTAACCACTCGCACAATTACAGACCGAACTGGACTCCACCCAGCCCTATTACTATTTTGTATGACTGCATTCAAGTTTGCGCATGAAGAATTAAATCCTTATTTCATTCGAAATAAAAACAAAATACAGTACAGCTAAACTTTCACACCTTGAAAGTTGTAGTAACTTAATAGGGGAATACATACAGACCTGCTCAATAGGTATCAATCCAACAAATGCACGCTTCTTAGGACTAAAAATCAAAAGAAGAACTTTGACATCACACTGTGGAACTGGCGGAAAATGCACACACCCAGCCTGAATAAAATACAAAACAAACCATAGCTGAACTAACCATACCATGTGAGCAAACAAACATCATTACATGTATACTGCAAGCATTCTTTTATTTTATTCCAGTGCGAGCGTACCAACATTACAAAACCCATTTTTATTGACACTGCTGGGACCAGAAAAGGAAACCATATCAAAAAGGTGTCCATATTAAGCAGGTTAATTTTCCGGACAATGATAGTACAGGTTGTGACCAAGAGATCTGTCCTTAATAAGATGGAAAGTGTTCTTGCGTGTATCATACGATCCTAGTTAAAAGCCCTGGAACCACAAAGAAATTATTTTGGCTTTGGTTTTATAACATTCAATTTAGTTAAAAACTGCTCAAACAAGGATGCAAGACCTGTTTCTTTTTCCCATCACTTGGCAAAGTCAACTAACCAAAGTAAACCCAGCCTCCACTCATAGAACTGATTCTGCTGGCTGCTAAAGTCAATTAACTTAAGTAAACCCAGTGCCTACTTACAAACTTGATTCCACTGGAAGCCATGACCCTGTAAAGAGCTTTTAAAGATTCTGGATCATTAGCAGCAAAATGAAAGGCCACTGTTTTGGAGTTCTGAAGGAGGGGTCCTAGTGTGGACTGGGAAGGAAAGAAATATGTTTAGTCATTAACAACAGGCTCTTTGCAACTTGTGGAATGCAACTAAGAGGATATCAGAAATGGAAAGAGTACATCAAATATTCAAAGTTGAGATCTCTAGAGTTGTCTTGGACTAGATTAAATGCCTGATGTACCACTTAACACAGCCTGCCGCTGACATTTGTAAAGGAGTTCTTATGACAGTTTAAATGCTTGAAAGCTCAAAGGATTTGCGTGAAAAAAAAATGCCAGTAAGCAGGACCAGCAACAAAAGAGAAGAGAGGAATTGATCGTCCTCCACTGTATCTAGGCCTTGCATGATAGAATGTGAAACTGCTCAACATTTATTAAAATGTCTTTGAACATACTTGCAAAAATTTGGAATCCTGTGATAATACTCTACCTCACAGTGATTCACAAACCACACTACAAAGCTCTGTTGTTAAGCAGACGTAACTATCAAGTTCCCAAAAGAGAACTTAAACAATGCCGTTGTGGCCATTGTATGGTATTGGTAACTTTGACATCTTGCATGTTCTCCTTACCAGTAGATTTTGTGGAATGAGCTGCATTATCAGCTTTGGGGGCCAATTGTTAGCTTTCCTGTGCACACGAAAATAAAAGATGTTAGAAAAAAAAAAGCAGGAATGCCATCACCAGTATACTTCTTTGCCTGTTGAGACAACTAGTAACCAGTGACCAGATCAAGAGAGCTAAACAGCAACAGGGGCTTCGTTTAAGGCTGGAGGCTGGACGTAACATTTGGTCGTTTGACATGTAAGTTCCGATACTTTCACGTGAAATAATTATTTTCTGAAATGTAAATAAATTGGATGATTTTGTATTTGTTTATCAAAGATAGAGTTGAGTCTTATTTTGCTCATTTGCTCACTTATGTAACTCATACAATCGGAAACAAATGATCATTCCTGTCAAATATCTACTGAAAACAGACGCCTGCAGACTGACAATTATCATAATTGTCAATTCAAATATTTAATTTAAGAATGCAAGAAATGGCGTTAAAGAAAGTCCAATTTAAAAAAAATTTCCTGGGTGGGGGGGAGGGGGGCATCCCCCCTACCCCACTAGAAGTTTGTGCCTTTGGCACTCATGTTAATGCCTATAGTGCTCACGTCCACTTATTTCACCTATGAATCCAGTACTTTAAAATGTTAATGCAACCCTGCAACAATACACTTAAATGTCTTGATATTTATTTTTCAATTAGTTGGTCACTAAAATTAACTACATCAAAAGCCCTTTTAAGGAAAACGAAGTATAGTGTTTCAAATCTATAACAAATGCAAATGCCCAAAGGCAAAAATTCTGCTGATTAATTATGTTTAAAAAAAAATTGTTGTTTTGTTATGGCAGGGTTCCCTGGAGTTGCTGTTTCAATAGACCAATGGCAGCTGATCATGTTTTAAAAAAGACAGAAAGATGGAAAAATTATGAGCCTGATTAAGAAAACAGAACGGAGATTCAGTGTATCACAAGTGCACAGAACAACCTTCTGTATGCAGATTGCACATTCTAATAATTGAGCTACTGGGAGACCTGTGGTAAGCAGGGTGATCAGCCTGTGGCAAGCTTGCCACAGGTGGGAGACCTGTGGCTGAGGTGGGAGACCTGTGGCAAGCAGGGTGTTAATATTCCTTTTGGTTCATGTAAAAACTGTACTTGTACATACCAAATGATTTACCATTAGTAAAATAAATACTTGTACTCACAGAGAGTCTCCTGGAACCACAGACATGTGGCATGCCAAGGAACGCATTATTCTCTGCTGAGGGCCATTAGGGTCACGTACCTGATTTAAAAACAACAACAACACTGTTGTCACCTTCAAACTGCAGTTACTTAGTGCTAGGAGAATTAACTGATTGTTGCTATGTGTACTTTAGACTTGTACCACAGTGTAAATTTAAAGGGAGGTATTTGAAAAGGAATAAAAAAGTAGTTTCCTGTTGTGCTATTTTGCTCTCAGTTTTCTAACTCCAAAAGTTCTCCATAAAAATTATTTAACACTTACAGTATCTTGCCATTCCAAATGCCCAGTCCAGGCTAATGTTCTCTGTGCTCCTTGTGTCTGGTTCATTTCTGGACCCACAGGCTGCCCAGCTGCAGGTGTAGGAGCTGTCCTAGGAGGAGCTGGATTGGGAGGCTGTGGCCAAGTTGGTGTGGCGCTGCTGAGCCCCTCTGACTGTGGGTTGGATTGAGGTTGGCCACTGATAGGAGCTTGGTTCCTGTCTGCAGAATGACAAAGTGATGTTTGCACAAAACGTTATTTTAGAATTTCTGACTTGGAGTAATGTCTGAATAGAACTTTAGGCTCAACAGAGTATAACCTATTGAGATACGGGTTGTCAAAGGTTACAAAACTCACACACAAACATGACTTGTTAATCTTTGTGAAGAAATTGGGCCTGCACAGGAAAGTCTGGATAACAAGAAATTCTGAAGAATTGACAGACGGCAGATAGTCTTTCCCAACCCCTCCCCTTTTCCCAAGGAAAAAAGGTTTCTTTAAAAAAAACCTTAGTAGTTCCTGGTTTACGGTGACCTGTTCTGGACAATTTGCACTTCCAGTATGTAAGGAATTAAGTGTAAACATATTACCGGTCACAGATGATTATGGAGAATGTCTGGTATTTGACAGATTAGGAAATATTGTAATCTTATATATAATACATGACACGGATTAACTGTTCTCCACTCATTACGGCAAAACGGTGAAGTTACAAAAAGCCACAACCACGCCATTTTTGTACTTTCCTGGCAAGTATGTGCACAATTTGGTTTTAAATCAAAAAGATCCACTTTGGAGAATTTACAGAAAAAGTTGCACGTTTCTCTCACTAAGCGAACACCGCGCAATGGTGTGTGACTAATTTCAACTGGTGTCGGCTTTCAAAACATTGTGTTGTAGACTTGCTCCAAGTCCACCTCTTCGATTGATATTAATTTGCCCTGTGTTTTGCAAGTAAAGCGAGCAAAGCAAGCTTCCATGAGATCGCAAAGCGACTGCGAGCGACAAAGTTGTGAGAGGCCTACTAACTTGAAAAAAATTACAGGACTTGGGAAAGTCAATCGTGTTGTTGAGTGGTGAATTGTTCACAGGTACCAGCTACTGTAGTTTATTTTGAATGAGTGTGCAATTACTGATTGATGTGAATAGTTTTTAAGTTTTTTTTTTAGTTAATTTTGTTTTTCATTTGGAGATACTAGCAGCAATTGCTACTCTACAAATCGGAATGTATAAATAAAGTTTATGTCATGTTTATGTTATGTTTGATTCTCGGGTCCCTGCGCACGTGCCACCGGAAACAAATCATCGTCGCACGAGTTGCCGTCAACTTCGTACAGCTTATGAACACGGGATACATTTCTGAGGATTTGTGGATCAGTTCCACGCTGCAGTACAACACTAAGACCTTTCCGTACTCTGACTGTGCAAGGCTGTGGGTCATATCGTGTCGACAACTTATCTCAGTACGGCTGTTGGAGCAGCACTTTATCTCCTTCTTTCACGGGTGAAGAAACGGCTCGCTAGCGACCGTATGGGCATGCGTTTTGCTGGCGCTTCTTGGCGAGGTCATTTCGTCTGGCGACAATGAAGGCTTTGGTCATCCCAGGTTTACGAAGAAAGAGGCTCATTGGGCATTTGAGCGGCGGATCGGAAAATGTGCCTCTCGAATGGCATGTTCATTTTGGGTTCAAAGTAAGCCATTAACCTTGTAAGAACAGCAGCGCAGTCTTCACCCGTGTCCTGTAAAGTTGTGAACACATCTTGTACCTCTGGTCTAGCAAGATGTGGAAGAACTGCTCGCTTTTGTTTCGGATCCGTGATTCCATAAGCAATAAGAAAATACTCCAATGACTGGACCCACTTGCATGGACCAACACTGTCCAAGGGTAGAAGAATGTGCCAAAGAAAATGGCGGCAATGTGGGAAGCTGCAAGGAGCCATTGGACTAGTAGAAACTGCTGAACTTGCTTTTGTTGTAGAATTTGAAGAAGGGACGGTATCGGGCATCTCGTTGCCAATTCAATGTATACATTGTACTTGTTTTTATTCGCGTTGCATCCTCAGTCTCGAATGTGTGACCTTAGCACTTACAATTGGCAACTAACTTAGTATTGCTGACATAAGAGGTATAGAGGAAATATAATCCGAATCACGTGCAAGAAATACAAATAACGTTTATAGGTAACACTATACTACGAACACTATATCAGCCAAGGTCATGACGGGAATGTCTGGTATTTATACGTTTACGTCATTATAACAGTAGGCCATTGTTTGAAGGCCGCACCACCCCAAGAAGACTAAGTGAACTGACGGACGACTACAGTACTAGCGACGAAAATGAAAAACAATAAACGTCCATTTTATGAGTCGGCGCAAAAAGTCCGGATAACAATGGTCCTACATGTAATATTTGAGTTTGAACTGTATTACTCTCCTAAAACACACATGACCCTGCACAACAACACCATAGCAAACAACATAAGCTTTATTTATACTTGAATTTAAGAGACAAATAATAATGTGTAACACTGTCTGTAAACATGGTTTCCAGAATGATGGGTGTAAATTGAATCACAATAGTACTTACATGCATTTGCGATATTTAAGATTTCTTGAGCTTTTTGCTGAGCAGCTGATAAATTTCCATTTAGCCCAGGAGGTGGTGTTGGCTGAGGAGGATTCCCCATCATGCCTGCTCCAGAAATTGCATTATTATTCTAAAGAAAAAAACAAAAGTGGTACATCAATCAACAGCAAGTATTCAGGTCCTGGTCTTTGTCACTGAGACGTTTCCTTAGCACTGTAAATGGTTTGAACCCAGGAGTCATATCATAAGTCAGTCCCAGTGAGTGTAGTCCTGAGAAGGCCTGCTTGTGGTGACACTGACTGACATTTCGACAACCTGGACCAAAGTCATCATCAGAGTCAAGTGAATTGTGAATCGTCAGTAGATGTTAAAAGTCTCTTGTCACTGTCCTGATTGGCTGATGAACTTGCGATGGTAATGGTGGTATGTCAGTTAAGCCGTGATGTCTGTTAGCTAAGAAGTGTTTCCTTAGACACAAAACTTTACTCTTACTACTTGACTTTAAAGATCACTTCCATTCAGGTTGTCAAAACATCAGTCAATGTCACCAACACCACTCCTTTTCAGGACTAAATTCTCAACGGAACAATCAACAGGGTTCAAGTCAGTTTCTTTCTTGAATTTGATTGATAAAAACTGTTTATGCTGTTTCTTGAGTGACAGTTTATTGCGTTACAGTTTATTTCAATAAATCCTTTGACTCCTTGTCCTCTAAAGTGCCAAATGTTTCCCAGTGATTTATCTCTGCTCTCTAACACATGTACTTTGTACTTTATCAGATTGTTTATGGGTGAATACAATATCATTTCATAAAGTTGAATGCTTCTGTACCGGAGTTATTGCCACATTTGGAGTTGGTGTAACGCCCATCATGCTGCTCACTAGAACTTTTGGTGGCTGGGGCAGTTTGGCCTCAGGTAATGGCTGACGAGTACTCGCAGCTTCACTAGTCCTTTGCTTCTTACTTGGTTTCTCTGGACTTTCTTTCACTTTAAGAAATAATTAATATTAATACATATTAGTTTAGTAACACTGACTGTAGTTTCAGTTATGTGATAATATTATGTTTTGCATGATAAGGTTGTTAGCCTGATGAAAAACCCCACCAGGAGGGCAGGAAGATTGAACACAAAATTTTGGATTTATCAACTGAGTTGGTAAGGTGAATTGGTCACCATAAAGATATTGAAAGCTGACGTTTTGAGTGTTAGCCCTTCATCAGAGTGAATCGCAAATGATTTGCTCTGATTGAGCCAATGATTCGCTCTGACTGCTCTGATTGAGTGAATAATTCACTCCGAAAAAGGTTAAGGCTCGAAACGTCAGCTTTCAATCTCTTTACGGTGGCAAATTTACCTTATTAACAGTTGATAAATCCAAAATTTTGTGTTTGACATCCCCACTGACGCAGCACCACAGTTTCTTTAGAAACTAACCCCCTTGCAGGAAGATTGTATTTGCCTGGTTAGTCTACTTATCCACTTTTCCATCATATGCCAACTGGACACAGAAATACACAGGTCTTTGTACAATGTTAAGGTGATGGTTCCTTTGAGGAAGCAATGTGTGCTACTTAGAAATAAACAGAATTGACAGTGACCTTAAATATTAAGCACAGCATGCTGGCTAACATTTTTTGATCAAAAATGTTGGAATCAAATGGCTACAAGGCCAAGAAAGTTATGACCCATAATATTTTGGCTAAAACCAGTCCTCATAAGTCAGTGAAGTATGATGGTCTGGGTGAGTCATTGACTGACGTTTTCACAACCTGAGCGAAAGTCGTCGTTGTCATCATCCTCATCATCATCATCATCATCATCATCATCATCATCAGAGTCTCAACCCATTCACAAAATAAGTCCTGGAACAATCTCAGCAGCAATCCACTGTGAAGTGCAAACACCAACATTGTCACGCTAAATTCTCAGGTGCCAGCTTCCCTTCCATAGTCCCCTTATTCTAGTTGTTCACTGAACTGTCAGGCAAGAGAAAAAGAGGACTCTGCCAGGCTAGTAACGATGTTTCCACTATCCACCATCCATGTCCATGGTCAAAATAACTCGTTTATCAATTTAGAGTACCTAGTTTCTTGCAAAGTACTGAGTGCACATGTATCTGCTGTTTTTAATGTGGGCCCACAGTCACAATTCACAAGCTGTTTTATTTGACCACTAGTCAGTAATGCTAATGCACACTAGATAGGCGTTACTTAAAGCCAGGAACAATACATGGAGTTAACTCATATCACGAGTCAAGTTCGAGCCCGAGTCAAGTTCGAGTCACGAGTCAAGTTCGAGTCACGAGTCAAGTTCGAGTCAGGTTAAAAAATATGTTTTTTTTAAACTTTTATTTTAAGTTCTTTTTCTTTCGATTGCGATTATTGCTTTCATAGTGTTGCACCAACTGCTGCTCAAATCATCAACAGTCCAAGATACGAAACTTACCTAACAGCATGTAAACTTTTTATCATCAAAGCTTCCAAAGAGTCTCTTTAGCTAGCGTCTGTTCTTACAGATGCCCAAGACAGGCAAAATACTTCAAAACTGTTGAGATAATTTTACCCCGAAACCCTGAAGACAAGAAGAAAATTTAGGTTCATATCCCACTGAAATAGTGGTAAACAATATGTCCTCCAGCATTTTGTCCGCGAAGGGAATAGGTTCTATTGAATAATATCTTGGGTATCCTGTGGACGCAATAAGATGGCACCAGAGTGGTGTGAAACGGTCATACTTACTCGCTCGGTGCATCGTGAAAATGGGATTTCTTCTTCAGCTGCATGCAAACAGAGGTCAGCATTCTTTCATGAAAATTTATAAATACTATGAGATGTCATATCTTTGTAAAGAGGGCTGCGAATGGTAGCTCGAATGACACCGGCTTGTAATTGATGGATCAAACGATCTCAGACTGGACCGTTTAATAATCAGTACTGTTTACCACTGACACATCATTATGAAAGCAAGAATCCTAATTAAAAGAAATTAAAACAAAAAAAAAATTAACCTGACTCGAACTTGACTCAGACTCGAACTTGACTCGTGCTACGAGTAAACTTGATGATCTACATCTTAAGCATCTACTTTGTGAGACAAACGATTATATAATCTATTGTTATGACATAAATGCACGCCTGGAAGGAGATTTGTATACTGATACTAGTGCTTAAAATGACAAATGCACACATACCATTGTTGCTAATCTGACTAGCAGCTGCTGGAACAGCCTTCAAGTTAGTGTCAGTCATCTGTTCCACACTTTTTGGCAAATCAGTTAAACTTTGTGAGTTCTTCAGGTTAACTGATATAGAATGCAAAAATATCACATTTTTTAAAAATAGGCATTTCTTTGACATACAGGATACAGGGCTTCTGATATTATCTTATTATCTTGAATCGCATCCAATCGCATAATCCATGAGAAATCTTATAATTGATGAAAAATGCATAAGCTGCACAAAATAACAAACATAAAATGCTAATTTAAGGCTATTTAGCATTGGAAACATCATGCAGAGCCTCTGAAATCTTCAATGTTGTTGTGAATCTAATGGCAGTACGTGTTCCATGTGAAATCTTCTCCAGAGAAATCACTTAATTTGCCGCATAATAAGACCTTTCCTGCCGCATGATGTGACCTCTTGGAAATTCCACATTATTTCCCAATATTTTTCGCACACTATCAGAAGGCCTGAGAATAGTATCACTGGCAGCATCTTTGAAATATCCTATCAACAGGTTACAAACATGCATTGCAATCTTTGCTGATTGCTGTAGCGTTTTCGTTTTCTCAAGCAAATTCCTAGAACATTACAAAGTGGCTGTGCTCTTTTGAAACTGGAAAGTGAGTCAGATAGTCAGTGAAAGAAGTAAAATGTATGGGTACTTTATTATTTTAGAGGCGAAAGTGACCAGTACCGGCAAATACAATTTTCAAGACAAATTTTTTATGTAGGGATACCATGTGTTGAGAACACATGTAAAAATTGGTCTAATATTTCTGAAATTTGGTGGGAGAAAAGAAAATAAAGTCTGTTGAGTGAATGGGGTTTACAGATATGCACTCCAGGGGAGTGCTCAGGGAGACAGGTTTGAATTTGTGATCTGGTCCTTTTTTGAGTTGGAAATATTTTGGCGAACTTATTTTGGGTAAACAGATCTTGGCAGCCCTGGCTGTTTTTAGGGTTGTGTGCATTAACCTCAGGGTGGAGGATGCATGATGAATAAAGAAAGGTGGGAGCATAAACTGTCTCAGACTCTTGGTTCTTTATGCAGTAACAAGGACTTTTTCAGGTTACCTTCTGGGCTGTTGGACCATGACAGGACAGAGAAAGCGCAAACTGTAAGTACCTCCTGTTGTCCCATACAAATTCTTAGAAAACTTTTCTAAGAATTTGTGAGGGGTTTTTCAAGCGTGTCTAATGGGCTTACCACAAGGCGTCCTAATCTGCTGCCTCATGATTGAAATGTCAGTGCATCAAATGTAAACCAGAACGGCGGAGACGTAAGGACTGACTTATACATGTCATCAAGTCATAATAAAACGTGACCTGATTTTCCCATAGTGGAGTGTTACGCATCATTCACAAGTCATTACCAGACAATTTTGGTCAATCAAATAGGAAACCCGAACCAAAAGCTCATTTGTAAAGCAATTTAACTGCGGCAAGGTGAGACCGCTCAAGGTGTTAGCAATTGAAAAATAAAAAAAATTAAAATTAAAATTTAAAAAAACGCGGCGAAAAGCAAAATAATAACGCTTGTTCTGTTGGTTGGATGCGACTAGTATTTGACTGTTGCATTTGAGAAGAAAACTTCACGATGGACTTTCGCCAAGAATAAACTTTCGACCAGAAGCGCGACCAGGAGGACTTTTAACTTTTGCACATTATTATTTGTCACCGGATGCCAGTAACGAAAAGGATCAGTGAAGTGTTTTCTTGCAGTTTCTGGTTTCATTTTCTTGAGAAACGATGCGATGTCACAAGTGGTTGTTTAATGTTGATTTCAGTGGTTTTTTTTCCTTCCAATACCGTCAATGCACACGTTTCCGAAGCCTACAATGTAAAAGCCATGTGATTAGATTGACGTTATCCTGGAAGTCTGGGAATCGACATTTTGTTTTCATTTGGTATCAAACAATGGGATAAATTCAACCTAGATTACAGTGAACAAGATTAGAAAAATCTTCCCGGATGTCCTTTACGAAAGTCTCGCGTAGTGGACTATGGTAAGTTGAATCTGTATTTAAGCCGTGCAAAATCATTACCGGTATAATTGCAGCTGCTAGCTCAGTAGTCTTGTCGGCATGGAAAAATATTAGAGGGCTACAAGAACTGAACAAAGCCACGTGTCCGGTATATGAGAGGTGATCCCACGCGTTCGATCTGCGATTCACTGAATTCAACAGCGTTGTTATTTATCTCAGATATGCCTTGGTTGCATTTAAGATTTTGTCGCCTCATTACAACTATAAATCATTGCTTATAACAAACGCGAAGTTACAGGAATTACATGACAGATTTTTCTCGCCAGTATTTTGGATCGGCTTCGATCAATGCTCAATAAAAGCACTATAATTTTTTTTGCGGGAATTTGTGTGGTTCGAACAAACGCAAAACAGCATTGTATGACAAGTTGGATACCAAATTCATTTATTAAAATTAATTTCAGCTAATCCACATTAATTTGTTTACAAGGTCTGGTTGCAGTAAGATGCTAAGTAAAGAATCAGAGGAAATCAGTAATGTTTGAAATCGGCTTTGCTTTTTTGGTCTATTAAACAAGTCAGACGATGGAAGAGGCACCTCTTTTGTTAGAGCGACTGTCCCCTAAAATGACAGTATTTTTGCCACTTACTAACTCTGATTCATGGAAAGATATTTGAAATTTCAGTGATTGCGATGTTCATTTTGCCAGTCCATAACTTAGTTAATACAGGCCAATCCCTCTGAGTAACATTACGAGTCTTCTCAGCTCTCACAGCAGTAATGTTTGAGTAAAAATATGGAAGAGCTGAAACTCAGTTGAAGAACATTCGTTTCTTTGTGACGGTAGCAACCATCCCTGCTCTTAAGATGACTCATCTTTCACTAGCAGGGCTGCCAAGATGTCACATCTTTTGCCAGTTTGTGTTTGCTGTTGTCACAAGAAATAAATAGCAGTTGATAAAAACCCAAAAAAGCAACAACAACAACAAACAAACATATGATAACAATGACCCGGCCGTGAATAAGAAATGAAAGCTATGGTTAGTAAACCTTTGTGCTCAGATAATTTCTTGAAAGAATTTGTCAGCCTACCCGGCCTTAGTAAGTAGAGTTAAGGACGAGAGCGGCCTGCATAACTAAATCTCGAACTGGCAAAATGAACAAAGAAATATTTAAAAAGTTCAAAGCAGCGACGTTAAGTCGGAAAGCAGCTTTTAGCGAAATACATGATCAACCCGAGCCATAGTCTTCTCACTTCTCGTAGCAATGAAGCTTGAGAAAAAAAAAAGAAAAAAGAAAGAAAGAGTTGAAACCCTGGTTGACGCTCAATCAGCAGAAGAATATTTGTTTCTTTGTGACGGTGGCAACCATTCCTGCTCTTAAGATGACACATCTTTTATTAGCGGGGCTGCCAAGATGGCACATCTTTTGCCAGCTTGTGTTTGCTGCTGTCACGTGAAATAAAAAAAAAAGGAAAAAAGTGTTGAATCCCTGGTTGAAACTCAATCACCGCAAGAATATTTATTTCATTGTGACGGTGGCAACCATTCCTGCTCTTAAGATGACACATCTTTTATTAACGGGGCTGCCAAGATGACACATCTTTTGCCAGCTTTTGTTTGCTGCTGTCACGAGAAATAAATGTCGCTACACCAAGGGCAGTTGGTAAAAACAAAACAAAAAAACACACACACAAGAAAAACAGAACAACAACAAATATGCCCCGGCCGAGAAGAGAGCGAGAACGCTATGGCTGAAAACAATGACAACCAATTTGTTTCGCCTTTGAACGTTTTTTCCACGCTTGGCACCGGTCACATGTATTTGCTACGAGCTCTCATTGGTTCATTTAATTATCTGCATCTTGTAATTGGTTTGGTTTTAGTTTATGATAATTGATTGTTTCGAACTTTGTCCTGCCTTAACGTCATGGCAGAGCTAGCTAGTGAAAACTGTGTCAAAGTAAATAAAAGAAGTTGAAACCCGGTGGGTTCATTTGGGAACCCACCCAGTATGGTGTGTTCAATGACCCTAGTCCCAGCACTTTTCAAGAAAATGTTTGGATAAAAGTCAAGAAATATTTGGTTTGCAAGTTGCCAAAAACCGACAGGGAGGGGAGGGGGAAGGTTTCAAAGGGAATTAGAAATCCACTAACTCTCGCCTCCACATTTTTTCCTCACGGCTGCTCGTCTTCATCGTGCACTTTTCGTTGTCAGTAAAGCAGTGATAAAAGTCTTGGGAGATGTTTCCAGCTTGCTCAATAACAGGATCGGAAAGAACTACATTTGAAGGCTTATGTTACGAATATACATGCATCAAAGAGGGTTCGTCACGTGCAGTATACGTTTTTAAAATTCAGTTACAGACTACGAGCTGTCTCTCTTTCCGCTCAGGGATAGTCTCACTACACTAACGGCTCGATAGGCGCGTCACGTTTCAACGCCGCAGGGGACTTCGTACTCGTTTGTTCGTTTTCCTCGACTATCCCTGAGCGGAAAGAGAGACTGCTAGTAGTCTAATTCAGTTAAATGATTTGTGGAAGGGAAACATTTTTCATAAAATCTAAGAATGCGGTACAAACTTGCAACTGCAGAAAGTGACGAGAATCGCAGACGCATTGACTGAGTCTTTTAAAACTCGCACGAGAATATTCAGACATTTATACAGGCATACGATGCCGGAACAACCACAAATCTTGTTTCGTCCGTACCGGTTGATGCGATTCTGTACGTATTTAGAACTTTCGGAGAAACTAGAAAAAAGGAGACCTTGCAAAATAAATAAATAAATAAATAAGTAAAATAAGATACTGAAAACTGAACTTTTCGAAATAGTGAGAAAATCTTATCAGTTGGAAAGGAATACACGCAGCTTGTGACAATAATTCCTGTAGAGATTGTACAATGGCACATTTTGAGACGCACAATTACACACTCGTTGTTGTCAGCTCAGTGCAAAAGCGAGGCACGTTTTCTTGCGGCAGGCCGTTTTTAACGTCCGCTATGTAGAAAGGCCAGAGACACTGCTCCATTTTTTGGTTGATTGTGACAGGATATCAAAGAACCTCATGTTTTTCTTTCCATTCTTGGAGAGCTTAGTTTTACCCGCTGTATACAAAATCGAAAAGTTTACTAACAGGATAGACGGAAATCCGCGTGAATTATTGAGAGACATTAGATGGTCTTAGATCGCTTCCTCTGATACTCCTTGATTTAGGCTTTGTTTATAGCCTCCATGAATAATCGGAGGATAAATAACGAGCATAAATTGATCGAAATCGAACACAGCTTTGCCTTCGAAAACAATTTCATCGGCTAGCCAAGGGGTGAAAGACTGTGTACAACTTACTCGTGGCGGAATGTCACAAAATTCAGTCTTTTATTTATTTCAGGGAATCACGTTTCGACGAAAACCAGAACTTTACGTCTTTCATTCAGAACATAGTGTCATTTTACAGTATTCACTGTGGCTTCATTAAGAAGCGATGATAGCTTGATTTCCAACAGTTAAACAATCTAAACAGATTTTCACACTTTCCCAAGAAAAGCCGAAAAAATCTCTGCGTGAAACGATACTTACAGTTAACGCTTTATCCGTCCTCTCATGTTTTTGGGAGTTCAGTTTTGACTTTTTCTGGGTTTAAATATTTGGCCTCGTTCGCACCTTGCCAACGCTAATTAGTTGAGTACCACTGCCCCCCCCCCAAACCCATGGGGTCTGCATGAGTGTTTCCCTATCTAGTAAAATGTACAATGTAGATATGTGTGCATTTTCCTTTCCATACAGTAGGTTGTTCCAGCAGGAATTTAGTTTACAGCCAATGAATAACAAGCCAAAACACAGTTTTACCTGGTAAATCCAGACCCTGGATGCAAACCAGATGGTTAGGATCTTTGGAGTAATCTTTGGACAAAATACCTTTACTTTCAACTGTCAAAGACTGCAACCAGAGTTGAAAAAGTAAATACGAGAAGCAGATGTAGTGCCCATGCAAAAACATTAAAACTGGAAATGATAATAAAACTATTGACAAGCCAAGTTCTCAAGTTATCATTAAATGTGAGAAAATATCAGTGTGTCTCAGCAGGTACACATAGCGCCCATAAGGCCGGCACGCACTAGGGGATATGTCGCAGGGACGTGTAGCGGGGACATGTTGCAGCGACAGTTTTCCTTGTGTGACATCCCCGTTTTTGCGAAAAAGTTTATTGCGGGGACAAAATTTTGTCCCCGCAACATGTTGCATAAAATTCAGCTGGTTTGAATTCGCGTGTCATGGAGCGGGGACAAAATGACCCCAATTTTCAAGGTCGCATCGTGTGCACTGCTCTTGCAAACTGTCCTGCTACAAAATAGTGAGAACCAATAAAAACGCCCCATTGGCTATCCCATAATTCTGTCCCCACAACAGAACTTTTTTGTAAAAACGGGGATGTCACATGAGGAAAACTGTCGCTGTAACATGTCCCCGCTACATGTCCCCTAGTGTGTGCCGGCTTGCGTACTGCCCCTGCAACATGCGTCCAGTGCAGTGCACACTGAGGAGCTTGTCCCCACTACATGTCCCCCAGTGTGTGCCAGCCTATAAACATACATGTTCAGTAACACTATTGACAAGCCAACTTCTCAAGTTGTACTAGCCCACGACACTGCAGCCTACAGTTTGTAGTTGCCCAACATTAAATTACCGGTAGTTTCCATTTACAGCATATAATTTTAAGGATGCTTTTCTTTGTAACAACTAATTTCAAAGTTGCCCAAATTCAGGCATGGCTAAAAGTAGAATGTTCAGCCTTAAGGAATGTACTATATAAATAAACATCACCTGAAACATCTTGACTGGAAAAAGCCAAGGAAAAAACTCTAATACTTGTTTTTGTCTTAGATCACACAGTCAATACATGAAAATTAGAAAAATCAGTACTCACCCTTTCAAATACTCTTTGAAGTGCAGGTATTTTTCTCGGTGCAATAATGGAGAGATGAATTCCCTTCTGAAAAATCAAACAAAAAGGATGAAACATATGGAGTTAAACAAACAAAGGTTCTTTACTTTGAAGAAAAGACAATGTTGGAAGTGTCAGTGACATTCTTGTTTCCATCATTCAAAACTTACCAAAATTTGACATTAAGCATTGAAGGATAAAGTTACTGTTCAGCAGCCATCGATTAAAATTATTCTGTCTATGTTCAAGTGGCTTCTATTTTGATTTTCTTGAGTATTAGTACAGCGTAGGTGAAATTCGTCACACCTTTTTGCCCATCTCTTCAGCCAGTTGTTCCACAGTTTTGTCAAAATAGTCTTCAGCACAGCCACACTCTCGACTTGGCAAACCAAATGGAGGCGAGTTACAGATAACCATGCAGCTCTTGCGAACACCCCCTCTACAAAAATTAAATATTAAATCAGTACATGGTTACAATTTACATAACTTTAAAATTATTTTACTTGAAACATTATGCCAATATCAAGACTCAAGATTTCAGGTTGACAAGCTGCTCTTAGGTTGTGCTTGACCCCTTTGTCACTTGCTCAGTCCTCTGTCTAAATTTAGTTTTCTAGAATAATAATTCTAATTTTAAGAAAAAGCACAACAGTTTTGAGTTTAAAAGAAAACATGTTTTGACAGAAACTTTTGTCATCTTCAGTTCATTACAAATACAACTGGCAGACAAGTTGCTTGCCTGTCCAGGGACCTGTCATTATTTAAAGGTGGGGGAGGGCTGAAAAGGGAGGCACATTAATTTATGCATGCGCATTAGGGAGCTTTGTTATAGAAAGGGAGTGAGGGGGAGAGGGTCAGCAAAAAATGTTCTTCAAAAACGGGAGGGCCAAGAGAATTTGAACATGGCCTCCCCTCCATTTGCACCAGCCCTCCCCCCCCTCTAAATAATGACCCGTCCTTAATGCAGCAGCACAACAACGTTAAGCATTTATTCTAGAAAAGACCCTACAAAGACCCAGAGCTCGCCTTTGTGGATTCCAGAGGGCCTTAGCAAGCAAGTACACTTAGCAAGCACATGCACAACTTTAGAGTAAACAGTTAAGAACAACATTTTGAGATATCAAATCTTGTGAGTTGCTCAAACTGTAAACTAATCTTGTAGCAGACTGGTACTACTCAAGGTTTGTAATCACTGTGAAACAATTGCTTTTAAATGACCTCGTTTGAAAGGGCTGAGTATGATTTCTTGGGAAAAATATACTGCCAGTGATACTTTTAAGTATCATTGGCGATATATTTTTACATTTAGTACTATACTCGTACAATGCTGCACTCTAAAAAAACCCCTAAATTATTTGCCCAACAGCAAGGTCAGCTTGTCTGAGATGTGCAGATCGAACCCACAAGTATTTTGAGCCCCAAGTATCACGTATGGTATAATAATTAAAATAAATTATCAAAAAATATGGCAACAGTACTCACTTAAGGCCTTGACCCCTCTGAAGAGTTCTTTCATCAAATATCTAAAGGAGAAAACAATGTCTTTTACAATTTGCAACATTTGCAGCATTAATTAAGAACTTAATACATTTACTGTAGACCCCACTATTTCAAACTCTGGCTACCCTGAATCACCAACTATCTTGACTATAAACTCTCTTCCCTTGGTTTTGCTCACTATTTTCAGTCACTTACTATTGGCTATATTGCACTGACCAAATGGTTTGGCTACGCAAAAATTAAAAAGATCTCTGTCAGTTAAAGTCTTACTACACAAAAAATAATTTTATCATACTTAATCAACAAACCTGTAAAGCAACGCTAAGAGCTTCTGCTAACAAACTGCATTCCTCACTCCCACCACCTTCAAATCTGAAGATAAAAAACAATTGGTTCACTTGGGTGAACTTTGATTGCTTCATTATTTACCCCTTTTATTTTGAAGCTGTACATTCATTTCATTAATTGAGCATCTCTCTCGGGTGCAGTAATAAAGTTCCATGCACAAGTCATGCACCTCTCCGACCCAAGGAGTTGAGAGGTAGAAGCTCAGGAGGGCCCTCACAACCCATATCCCTTACTAGGATATTGACAAATGTCCTTTGCACCTCCTCCCCCCAGCCCCTCAAGCACAACACAGTTCCCTGTGTTTTACCCCAAGCTCTAATGCCTGTGTTGGCAATTGTGCCCAAAACAATGTTCCACAATCTTAATGGGATGTTATTACATGTGATTAAATTAATTTTGTAGTTGCGTTAATTCATTGTTATCATCGTGATCACAAGATAAAATTTGTAAGCATGAACTTAACACCACAGAATTTGTGAAATTTAGGTCAGGGGTTTCAATAACTTTTTTAATAAGCGGCTGCTAAAAGTGGAATAGGCGGCTATGACCACCAAAAGGTCCCTTTCCTCTCTTATAAATAAGCTGTCAACAGATGGTGATAAGAGGTCTTATAAGTGGCGGAAGAATGCCGGTAACTGGATGTTTTGAAACCCCTGTATGTTTAAAATGTAGCAGTGCCTTACAAAATCCCACCCATTAAGTTGAGTATAAACAGATCACACAAAAATGTACATTTTTAATACTTTAGAAGCAAGAGTGTACATCGAAAATTATCAATATAAATTTTTTGTACGGAGAAGCAAAGGTCACGAAGGTACATGTAGAGTTTTTCAGTAATGACAGTAATACAGAGACACCAAGTGGCACACATTTGGTGTGAATCTTGTGCTTTTTTTACTCAATCACACTAATGAGCCATGTATAAAATACATGTACACATAAAAATGAAATGAAGCATCTTGACCAAATAACCGGCTAATTGAAATACATCATTCAAGAAATAGAGGTACACTGCAAAAATTGTCGTCTCAGAGAGGGAAGATTTTGCCCCTGAACCCCTCCAGGCACTTTGCACCTCCAGTACTCTGGCACATTAGTATCTATGTTAATTTACATAAATCTCAAGTGGGACCGACAGAAAAAAACTTGATATCTATGTGAATTTTTTAAAAAGTTTTTTAAACCGATCTGACTTTTCTCTTCTAAATTTTCGGTGACTTCTGTCCACCTTCATCAGAGCTTAACTGAAAGTTCATTGGTGCTTGCGCTTGCAAGATTGTGCATTGTTGATGATGTCCCTGATTTTGAATTAACAGCATATAAGTGCGAGGGAATGCTTTCCTCTCGTTTACGACGTCGCTGTCCATAGTGGAGTGCCACGATTCCAAGAAAAGCCTCTTTCCGTAGTTAGATATGCCGCGCTGGAGAATTTGGGCATCTCTCGAATGTATGTCTACTACCGATCACAATACTGGTTCATCTATGTGACTACTCAGACATAACTTACTTCACTTCATTTAGAAACTTTAGTATCTGTTTTGCATCTCGTGTTTCCCTGACATACTGCACTGCTGGTTCAGGGGTATGACCAATTGTGCCATACACCACAAGGCCATATTGGTTTGGTCCATACTGCAGAATAATTAATGTAGGAACACTGTTAGTACCAATATTGATGAGAGTACACTATGACTACTTATTCCATGCAGCATCTGAGACCACATTGGTTTGGAGCATACTGAGAAGTACAGCTGTAGTGAACAGCGCTTTAACACTGTCACTAGTACCAGTAATAACAAGTCAGAGTATAACATATGGCCTATGGTCCCACATAGAACCAGCATACCATTAACTGGATGGGACTGTCCTAAGAAGTACAGGTGTTATAGTCTTCGTAAACCAAGTGGCACACAACAAATAATTTGGATTGGGTGAAACAGCAATTAATTTGGGTTGGTTGAAGAGAGACGGTGTGGAGCATTATTAACAGGCCATTTCCAAGTTGTCTTGAGCCTCTTTTTCAAAACAAGTCTTGGTGCATAGTTTTAATGAATTTTTGCTTTTGGTTCAAGATCCCATATTCCCCATCCTTGTAAGGAACAAAGAAAGGACAAAGGAATAAAAAATCAAACCAAAAACTACATAACTCAATAACTCACAATGAGTATGCTGTGTTCAGAATTATGTCAGACTCCTTACTTACCCAGAAAACCATGTTTGAGAGCTGCATGCATGTCAAATTGTCACCCTTTTCCTTACCCTGTTTTTCTCATTTTTAGTCATCCACTCCACAAACACACATCAAGTGAATTACACGCAATGCCTACCTCATCTCCAAAACTGTACTCTGTTTCCACAGGAACCTCTCCATTATTGAAATAACTACATGAAACATGACAAAAATAATTTAAATAAAGCCCTATTTAGGTTTGTCTATCACATTTACATGACTGTATCAATTTACATGCTATATTGTAGGTCATAGCAAATTTTAGTACAAACAACACTATTTTTCATTTAATTCTATTAAATAACATTTACCCTATATAATAATTTGAAATATGGTTCAAGTAAATAATACACTTTCAAGGAACAGGCAAAACTACCAGTGTAAGTTACAGTACAACCAAGTCCCTTGCGGATAGACTTTAAAGGACTAATTGTGTGAACTATGATGGGAACCACCTAATTTTCCTGGTTGGTAAAGAGGAAATTCATGCTCTGTAATATTTTTCACAGAAGACATGGTACTTCCACCTCCAAATTTGGAAGCCTTTCAATTTTGTTCCCGTTTTTAACGATGTTTTATAGTACGGAACCTTAAACAGGATTTTCAGATAAGAACATTAGTGCATGAGTTATCATAACTTTCACTGCTGGTTGCAGCTACATGTAAACATGGACATTTCACATTAAAATGCTACCTAATTTGTTACCAAACATCGCATTATTGATCATCAAATGCTTAGAATTTATCAACCTGTTACACAATTCTGGTTCATTGCAAAATGTGTTACTGCAGTTTGACTGAAATCATGGCACGACAAAAAGAAATCTTTTTAGCATTCAAATCAATCTAACTAACTAGAAAACATGTCTGTAAACTAAATTCACTTCTGATCAACAGATATATATGGGTGAGAATTAGTTGTTTACCCCCAAACCCACAATCAAAGTTGAAACCTGATACAACAAATGGTCAGTTATAACAGCATACATGTAGGTTGGTTATGCTATAGGGTTAGGATACAGTTTTGTTGTGTGAACAGAATCAAAATAACAGCATAAAAGAAATACAGATGCACATATCAGTCAGCCACAAGAAAAGGAAAAATACCAAAAAAAAAACAACAACAACAACAACAACAAAAAGAAAGCAAAACACTGTTTTAGAAAAAATATTCCTATGAAGATAACTATTATTCCTGTCTAGAAAATATTTTGTTAAAGACAACTGTAAAATCAATTGTTAAGGTGTCAAGTCTTGATAATTTTTTTATACTCACACAAGCCACGAAGTCAACAGGATTTATACAAAAAAATCAAATTCAAGTTGGGCTGTTAATTTTGTTGTTGTTGCTGAATGGAACTTAATTTGAGAAATTCACTATCAGAGGTTCTAGTATGGCTTACGGCTGGGGAGAAGTTGACATGTAGCCTGAAATTGTTAAGCTCAATATTTTGGTGAAGGCAATGTTAGAAAGCTCAAAACACGGAAACTACGTGTACGAATTCACATCATTGACAAGATGCTTCCTCAAAACTTTTTAAAGACGAATTTTACAACTGAACTTGAACGCACAAGCTTGTAAAAGGCTCCTTTCTCTACCGCCACAAAACAAAATGTAAGCCATGTATTTTAGCATGCAAGCAAAATGTTCTTTCGAATGCGCGTTTTCTTAGGTTGCACACTCTCGCCAAAAAGATTTTTCTTGTTACTGAGGGTGACTTTAGACAGGATAGAGTAATTTGGGCATCATACTCACTGTATTGCGGGTTCAATGTAAGATTTCTTCAGGTTTTCAAAGTCGAGCAGTAAGTTTGCTGTGCCTTCAACGACGAACACAACATCGTTTTCGATTTCACCACCAGCCACCACCATCATCGACGAGTTCCTCTGTGAAAAATGACGGGAAGTTGATCAGCCCTCATCCATATATTCCATTCTTGCTGAGGGGAATACCGGACGTTATTTCCAGGTTATATTTATAGTTTCACATAACACAAATTGAACGAAACGAAAGCGGAAAGAAAACTCGCGCTCTGATGCTCTGCTGTATCTTGCATTAGGCACCAGACTCACTCGGCGACAAGTGTCTGGGGAGATTGGTAGAAATATAAATTTCTTGGTTACTTTTCCTTTCTTTTTCCTTTTTTTTTCCATTTTTTTTTCTGTTTGGTTAGGTCACCATTGACGTTTACCGGTATTACATTATTTTTTTCAGGCCGCGGGTGAGAAACTATAGCTAGGTTATCAGTATTCATTTTATATTTAAAGCGTGTGCACGAAGTGCGACGAATGGTAGCGAAATTACGCGAAATCTACATGAATGGGCTCTTCAGTAAGACTTTCATTTTCTGTAAAGGATAATGCCCGAGGCCCGAGGCGTTCTTGAAAATAATGACCGAGGTCATTATTCTTAAGAGCGCTCAGGCCTTCTTGTTTAAGAAGGCCTGAGTGCTCTTCGTGCGTTCATTCAAAATAGACAATTCTACCAAACGTTGGTTTGAAGTGGTCGATGATGACCTCGACCAAGTCCTTTTGCAAGCAGTGGACAAGCATGAGCGCGAAGAAGCTTTTTGTAACGACGGGCTAGATGAAATCCTTTCACAGTCCCTTGACAGGTGTGAGGAGGTAAAGAATAGCGTGGAAGATGCTATTGACATAACCGATATGTTTGAGTTTGGAGGGCCTAGTTTGGTCATGGCTCGGAGATTTCCAACTAAAAAAGGTGAGGAAACATACATTTTTGACCATTTTTTGTTTTATTTTCTAGCTAATAAAGGGAAACCGTTATTTTACAATGTAACTTGTTTTATTAATAGTGAACTGTGAGGAGGACAAAGATCGCTTCCAGAAAGGTGTCGAAAAAGATTTGATAGCGCTATCGGAAGAGTCGATTCCAGTGAATACCAGGCAAAAAGCGATGTGGGCCTACCGTTTGTACGAAAAATGGGCACAGTGGCGGAAGGATGCATATGATCCAAGAGTGGATTTCTCAACAGTTGGAGACCTACTCATGGTGCATACTGAATTGGCCGGTGTCCCTGACCACGATGTAAACAAACTCCTTTGCCAATTGATGAAGAAATGCATGACGGAATTACTGCAAATCATTGATAGCTTTAAGGCGGGACTTAACCTAAAATTTGCACCTTTTTTCAATGATTTGTAACTTCTAAGATTTTCATTCAAACCATACAAAACCATACATCAATGAAAAGCTTATGAACCACAGATTTTAGAAATAAGCAATATTTTTGTATTGCGGTTATGTGTAACCTGATACGGGTCAAACACCGTGACCCCATACTGTGCATGACCTGAGTGTACTTGAGAAAAGATATCTTGCCACAGATTTTATGAAATTTTGAGGTTTTTACATTAATAGAGAGTATACAAGCTGTTTCTGGGGATGAGCATAGAACTTTTTAATCAAGTATATACTTTGGTTACAGTGCTCACTTAAAGTGAAGCCACTTTTTCAGGGTGAATTTTAGTGCCATTTTTCCTTGTAACTTTTGTCACAGTAAACATACAGAAAAACCCTATGCTCATCCCAGAAAAAACTTTAAAAGCAATTGACACTGAAAATTTCAAGTTAATTGCTCAAATCCTTCAAGAGATATCCTTTCTCAAAGTCGGAAAAAGCATATTCGGAGAAAAACTGATCTAAAGTTACAACAGTAAATTAAAGGTTGTTCATAGCAATTCTGTTGCCTTCAATTGAATTCAATTGAATTGTCCATTTCAATCAGTTAGAAGCCCTTTGCTTCATATGTGACGCCCTCAGCCTTCCTGAGGGCCCTTCTCTGTGAGTTCGCGGCAGCTGCATCCCTTGCCGGTGCTTCTTTTCTTCCGCAGAAGTCTGCAGGTCAGATTTCTCCAACCACCTCTAGCTCGTTTTCTCTGATTCCCTTTTTGTAAATACTCCAGCTAGAATGGAGAGTCTCTTCATCACCCTCACTCTGCTTGAAGCTCCACTGTGATGGTGACAAATGCCAGGGCCACTGCACTCTCTTTCCCTCTCTTGGTAACAGTGGTCGACGTACATGGTGTAGCATCAAGGCATACACTGTAGTCCACTGAGAGGTTTGCCATTAATGCATTTCTCCGAGAAGGGTTTTTCTTCACAGTTAAAGACCCTACAAGATGATAAGGGCAATGATTACACTTAAAACAAAATCACTTGTTCATGAACATTTGAATTTCTTTACTAAGTACAAGAAGATGATTTGACATTTAAAAGTGATCTTAATTATTAATGAAATATTTTAAAATTATCAAAGGCAATTCTCTCCAAGAGGATCAACCCCATCTAAAATAAATCAACATAGTTTAGCCTGCAATATATGCTACGTCTAATAAACAGCAACGAATGAGGAAACGTTTGACAGAGATAGTACACTGGCTCACGTTCCACATCAATTTTTCTCACCTTTCTCGCATACATAAGCTTCGGACAGTGTTGAAGACAATTTCTTCACTGTTTCTTGAGGTCTGTGAGGCTATATCCCCCTCCAAGGCAAGCCGTTTTATCATTAGAACATTCTGAACAACCATCTGAATAATCTTCAGGCTCCATTTTTAGTAGAGATACACTCAGCGATTGAGAATTTTCGAAATCTGATGAAACCTCTTCAGACTAATACCAGGAGTTGCCTCGGGAATTTCACCATCAATCGGCGGGCGTTTTCTTCACTTTTTTCGCGTGTCTCTGAACTGCAGTGAAGGATTTCCTTTCCTTTTTCTTCTGTACACAGTATTCTTCTTCTTTCCGGTCATTTCAGAAAAATATCGCCGTTAGAAAGCCATCTCTCCTTCTCACAGTCTTCACTGTTGTGATAACAAGTTTTGTTCGCTGAACTTCGATCCCATGAGCTCTCAGTTAGGCCTAGACGTCATGTAAAAAGTCATATAGTTTCCTTACAGGAGTGGATAAGGATCTGCTGGAATTGGATGGACTGCAGGGACAGAAATCGATGTAAAACCAAAAAATGCTATTCTCCGTTACCATGGTAACCAAAACTGTTTTTCTACTGCGCTAAATAAAACAATTCGCCAGTACCGAAACAGCACGAAATTAACTCTAAAACACTCGCCATAGCATTCTTCTGTGCCTGAAGCGTAAGATTTAAAAAAGAGAAAAATATCGACATTTTGGTCAAATTTTAGGTTAAGTCCCGCCTTAATTCAACAAAAGGTCATTGCTTCACTCAAGTGGAACATGAGGTTATCATTTAAGGAATAATGATCTACTGCTCCACCTCAGTGAACTCAATAATGACCTGTTGTTCCATTTCACTGAGCATTTAGGTGCGTTATTAAAAATAATAACCTGTTCAAAACAATGAAAAGGTGCATTAAGAATCAATAATTGCACGTGCGTTAAATCGTGTGCCCCAGATATCTTGTGACTTTTTTTTATAAAAGCATTTTTAAACAAAAAAAAAAATACTGTTGAAGTCCGGCTTTCTTTACGTTCAAACGTTAATAGAAACGTTTAGAAGTTTCCAACAAAACAAAACAAAAACTAAAATAATACTCCTTACTGAGCTGACATAGGGCTTTGGAAACACTTATATTCTTCAATCCAAATATTTACGACCTCAAAAATTATTGCAACGTAACGTTCTTCTCTCGACAGTGAACAATAGCCGCTAGAAATTGATTTCCATAATTAGCATAATCTTACCTTAAACATTCGTGTTTATTTGGTAAGCCTTCGAAAACCCTAAAACCACCATTTTTGTGTGCAAGAATACAGCGCGGATATAGAATTTCCTGAAGTGACACAACAGGCAGAAAAATTAGGTGTACTGTAGATGTCACAACAGAGGCATTTTTTTTTCAAATAGGCTTTTGAACAAAACATTGAAGGCTTCAAATTTAAACAAGGACGATTTTATTCCTTTTTAAAAAAGCTTACAACTGTCAGTGGAACTCAAAATCCTATAATCGGCTTCTGTTATGACACAATAGAGGTTTTAACTGATCAATGAGTGGTAAAATCGAGAAGTGTTGTCTTGTCTTCTCCACGAGGAAAAACTTGGACACAGAGTCACGTTTTACAAAATCTTAACTTTAGGAGCTCATATCATCGCAAAGAAACGCAATCTATCAAACCAAAAACAACCTTGCTGCACTTCCACCATTCCTCAAGCTCTCGGTTAAGTTTCAACAGAATCGGCTCCCAAACGTTCAAGATAGAAATTTTTTTAACCTAAGACCTCTACCAAAATTTTGCCTTACACATTTATTCATAAGCAGCTTGTCACCAGCGGCCTAAATAACGTGTACAAAGGGGGCGAAGAGGGAGTATCATTCTTTGCAAATTCGCCAGAAATTCTTGCAAGAGTTGATTTGAAATCTTTATTATTAAGATACTTCGGCTGTAGTTTCATCTTCCAAGCAATTTACACAAAAACTTGAAATAGTTTACAAATACATTTTCTGAAACTCACCTTTCTTCTTATAGGATGTCTCTCCATGGCAGCACAATAATTAGCTCTCGCTGTCTCGTTATCGCGACAGCCAGATCTTCGCATTTCAATTCTTGGACTTGCATCCTGAGACAAACTTTAGAAAGCGATTTTTATTCTTTCGCTTCATGGTATAAAATTCAAGCATTTGAAGTCGCCTCAAATATTTTGTGCTAGCTTGTCACTGAAAATTGTTAAAAACATGTTATCTTTTCTTCTCGGAACACGAACTCTGGCCAGTCACGCGCAACACGCGCAAGTCACGCCACGTACTTTTGTCCTCTGTTAGTGCATGCATTACTATATAAATCTACTAGCATTCAACCCAAATGCCACCATCTGATTAGCTTTGTTACAAATATCAGTTCTGTTTACACTGTGTTAATTCTCAGGGATTGCGGACCCAATTTTAAAGTGGGCTAAAGCGAGGCCGCGGTATAATGTGGCAATTCTAAGTGACGGACTGTTTTAGTCAGACATGAGCTACTTTTTAGAATGATATTTCAACAAACACACATTTGGAGTAGGCATCAAGTTTAGCCAGAAACTCTTAAGGACTTGAAAACTCCTAACTCAATTCAACAACCGATTGTCCTTGAAAAAGCCTTGACTAACTAAAACCTTAACTTATCAGTAAATAGTTAGAACCTTATAACTAATTAGTTAAATAGTTGACCGAAAAGATAAAAAAAAAAGCTTGAAATCTATCAGTTAATGATAACAATGACCGGTAAAATATTGTGAATAGCACTTTAATCAGTTTTGTGAACTTTGGGTTCTGTGAAACAGTTGAATGAACTTTGGTCATGTGGCTAAGTCTTTGTTGTGTCGTCATTGAAAGTCAGACTAGTGTTCCACGTAACTTCAGTCAAACGTTCAAGTATCGAAAAACGCTCTCTTGCCATCTTCACTAGTCACAAGTGTTACTTGACTCGAATCAGCTACATTGTAGGTTGGCATCTGGTGTAAGGAGAACCAGTATTGCAACAAATTGTGGTCGAGGCATATAACAGTGTCCACTCTGGGTGATCTTCTCTGCAGACTGACTACAATCCGTCAAAATTCACTGAACCGAAACAAGGGCAACTGGGGATTGACTTTCATGTTAAGTTGGTAGGCCTTGAATCGTGATATTTTCATTATATATTAATTTTTTTTTAATTTTAGTTCTTTAACAGAAATAGGAAAGAGTTCATTATCTTCGGCTACGAAAATAAGAGCATTTCGAACCCTGTTACGCGCAGACAAGAGCCCTTTACTCGAACCCTCTATACTGACTATATCCTTAAGATAATACCTTAAAAACTTGCATGGTAAACTCATAAACGTCAAATGATACGACGAGAAATTTTCTCAAAGCTTCCGCAAGCTTTTCAAATATTGTTCAACTTACAAATAAGGCACGGAGGGATGAAACTTTTTAAAATTCTGATACCTTTTCCCTCCCCTGCCTCCCCTTTTTATTATTTCTTCCGTATTCATCAGAATGACTTGACGGAATACGCCAATAAATCGTATAAAATAATAATAATAATGATAATAATGATGATGATGATGATGATGATGATGATGATGTTGATGACGATGACGACGATTATGAGGTGATGGTGATGATTTTTAATTTTCAATGAACAACATGACGCCTTTGAGATTTACAAATATGTTTCGTGTTGGTCATTACATTTATAACATCACTGCTAGTATTATCCAGACATTTTCATTTTACTATTCCATAACAGCTGAGACTTATCAAATTTATTTTCTAAGTTTAAGTTTTAGTTTATTTAGTTTATTACGTCGTGCAACTCACAGGGCTGCATAACACTGTTTTACACTGAATTCATGTTTGACAGAAAAATCACTTATAACTGCACGATCAAATGTCTAAGTTTTCGTTAATTGTTTTATGCAAGGTCACAGTTTAGTTAATAAATCAGGTGAGTGCTTACTGTTCAAACAATGGTAATGTATGAAGTTTCCCTGAACGTTTTTTTAATTTGCAGTGGTTTAAAAGTCGACATTTCGCCTCTGAGTGATGTACCCTGACGAAGGCATTAGGGACTTTAAGATACGGTGACTACGGACTACGGTTGGACGCGCGTTTTTCTTTGGCTGAAACACTGGGCCGAGTGCACAACGAGTGGCGCGAAAATGCGAAGTTAAGACCGCAGACTACAGACAACAGACTACGAACCAAGAGCGAAGTTCAACTCTACACTAAACAGACACAAGATCTCTTTCAAAAAGATTCGAGATGCTCTGGTTTTGACTTGTAATCGTCGCACTGCAATTCAAAATGTAATTGCACGTGAGGCTTGCGTGGTAGCTTAATCAAATTTTCAGGGCTCGCTTTTCAAATTACTTCGCTTGCAAACTACTTCAGAAGCAAATTTGACATATTTTACTAAATTGATTACTCCTCAACTTGAAGGGAAACCATTTGTGTCTAGAAAGAGCAAAGAGAAGAGTTCATATTACAAGCTATATTCAAAGCATCAATTTTAATTTCATTCTGGAAAACAACGCGGCGGTCAAAATCAGTAAACAAAGAATTAAAGCCGTACATTTTTTTCGCTGTTCTGAGTTCATATTAAGTAATTGAAATTGTTCCAAATGCTTATTGGTTTGTAGTTCAAGCGTTACAGTGCAAGAACACTTCAATTTTCTAACTTTAGACTACTTTTTCATACCATCTTCAGTTCCTCGTACTACACCATGCTGTACTACGTGAAATCCTTCCACTACGCACCGTCGTGAGCTTGCGACGGTGGAGACAACAGAACACATGTCTCGTCCCAGTCCTAAAGTGCCTCCCGTCCGTAGTCCGTATTCCGTAGTCACCGTATCTTAAAGTCCCTATTATTGCTGAAACGACGGCCTTAGAACCACAAAAACAACAAGATTGACCAAAAATATATTTTGAGATGGAAGAAAACTTTCAAGATTTCATTTGCTTCCAACAAAATCACTCTATTTTTCTCCAATGCTGATGGCTAAGGACGATGGTTACATCTTGACATTTTGTCAAGTGAATTAAAAAACCCGCGACTTTTACGTGGCAATCATCATCGATGTCGGTGATCACCCTTGGAAAAGAACAGACAAAGCGATTGTGCGAAAAGCTTATGTAATTCTTGTACGTTTTGTTCTATCCCGAAATAGTCAGGTGTCCATCAATATAAAACTCCAAAAAGTAACAACTTACATCTGTTCTAGGTTGGCAGCTGCAACAATTTGAGTAATTGACATGTATGTAGTGTGAAAATGCAGTTAAAGAAAAAAAAATACATCTGCCCCTTGTTAGAACAAATGGGGGGAAAAAGACATTTATTTTTCTTGCTGGCTGTGACTGAAAGAATTTAGAGAAAAACCTTAAACTGGAAACCTCTTCACCGTCAGTTTCTAAAGCTAAAGGAACGTTTAAAACTAATTTATACCTTTTGATATTTTATTGATTCTTTATGTAATTTAAACATATTTTTAGCTAGGTTTTAAATTGGTGTTGATTTTTTATAATTTCTCTTTCTTGTCATTTGCAGGGCCCCATGTTAAACTGCCTGGGGAGTTGGACTCCCAGGTCAAATGTTGTTACGTTATTATTATAGGTATTATTGGGCAGTCTCACTCTCATGATCATGAACGGGCTCGGTACGAATCATCTTGTTTTCATAAAAATAACGTTCAGTGAAAAAAAATTATGGCTTTTTTTTTATCAATTTAGCCCTTTGTAGCTTACTTCGTTATAACTGCTGATGTTTATTGAAGGCAAAAAGGTATTTACAGTACTGTTTCCTGTTCTTCTATTAACGAGTTGCCCGACTGAGAACAGCGATGAATGAGAGGTCGAATTTCAGTAACGGTGTGCGTCGCTCTGCTTAGTTCGTGACCTTCATTTCTTGAACTATTTCCACCGATTGTGGAAAAAGCATTACTTCCACTAACATTGCCGAAATTCTGCTCAACAGTCTCGTCTTCATTAAGTCTGGAATCATCAGGAACATTAAGAGACCTGAGCAGTTTCTGTTCCCACAGACGCCTTTCCAGTGCATTAGAATAGTCGATGAAACTTCTCTTCCTCAACTCTCTTGGAAGTTTACGGCAATCTACGTTATCAATTCTTATGATAATGAGACTGTCATCCCCTCTGCTCAAAAGACGATATTTGGCGATGTTTAGTTCGTAGCTGCAATAGTTACTCTTCAGAAAATTGCTTGATAATACTGCTATGATTTTGTAACTTCTGTACACACCCTCGGCCATGCTGTCGTGGAAGGGTTTTCCAGGTGTAAAGTCTCTGTAGTGTACGCAGCACTTTAAATGATGCTTATCTTCCAGGAAAGGAAGAAGTTTGCCATTCACCCATTGAGAATCCTCTTGGCTGTATATTATGAAAGCGTGGTAAACGAATTCTGTGGGGAGATAACAGAAGAAAAAGAAACTAAAATAAGGAAACCAAGTTATTAGGAATTTAGATAGATTAGATAGTGTAAAGTATAATGCTAATATGCCGAGAAATTAACAATTCAAAAAAAAAATGAATTAACAAGAAGCAACAAGATCAAATAAACTGCAATTCCTAAGTCAGTTACGTTATTACAAAGGAAAATGTATGCTGCGCACGGCATTACGAAAGCCCGCGTTGATACCAGTGTCCTCAATGTGTCTGGGAGTCGATTCCAGGTCTGCGCTGCGATTGTCTGAACACGACGATCACTCAAGGTGACTCGATCGAGATGAATGACGCACTCTATGCCTCTCTAAAAGCTCTAATAACATCGGCATTTCTTACTCGATTGCCTTGAAACTTTCGCATTTTACACGCAATTTATCGAGGAATAATACGTATGTCAAGCATAGATGTACTGTTCGTTATTTTTGCGTGATTTTGCTTTTATTGAACACTACTTTTTTGGTAAAATTGCTATTCTAACAAAACTGAGCGCTCCGATTTGGTTTAAACTTCTAGAATCAGCTTATAATAACATCTTACCTTGACTCTGCAAGTTTCCGCAAAATCGTAGGAACAGAAATCCCGGTACAATGTGAACGTCAAAATAACAACCCCAGACGGACTTCAAAGTTTGGATCGCTCCAGCGCTTTCCAAATTTGACTGAAAAGCGTAATAACTCCAGATAAAGTAAGTTCAATGTATCGTTATAGTTAGTTCCAAACTGCATTTGGCTATCTGCAACGATGAAAAAGTTTGGGTGGCTATTATAAACTCACTTTCTGCACCAAAATATAACGAAGTCGCCAAATTTACGTTTCTCTGAATTATATGAAAACTAACCGGACGAATTGAATAAAACTACCGAAACATGAACCCCCCCCCCTAGCCAATGTGTAAATTCCTCAAATTCTCATCAAAGAAAGGAAATTTGCATAGCGCTACTGTGGAATTCAGATCAGCTGTCAGATAACAACAAAGCCGTATACACAACAGAGTTTCGATAGTGCATCACTTCCAAAAAATATATTGTCCTAACCAAGACCGCCCCAGCAAAGTAAAATAGCGCAAAGTATGTGTAAAAGATTCAGTTTCATGTTCCGGTAGTTTTATTACGTCCGGTTAGTTTTCATATAATTCAGAAAAACGTGAATTTGGCGACTTCGTTATATTTTGGTGCAGAAAGTGAGTTTATAATAGCCGCCCAAACTTTTTCATCGTTGCAGATAGCCAAATGCGGTTTGGAACCTAACTATAACGATACATTGAACTTACTTTATCTGGAGTTATTACGCTTTTCAGTCAAATTTGGAAAGCGCTGGAGCGATCCAAACTTTGAAGTCCTTCTGGGGTTGTTGTTTTGACGTTCACATTGTACCGGGATTTCTGTTCCTACGATTTTGCGGAAACTTGAAGAGTCAAGGTAAGATGTTGTTATAAGCTGATTCTAGAAGTTTAAACCAAATCGTAGCGCTCAGTTTTGTTAGAATAGCAATTTTACCAAAAAAGTAGTGTTCAATGAAAGCAAAATCACGCAAAATTAACGAACAGTATATCTTCGTGTTGACATACGTATTTTTCCTCGATAAATTGTGTGTAAAATGCGAAAGTTTCAAGGCAATCAAGTAAGAAATGCCGATGTTATTAGAGTTTTTAGAGAGGCATAGAGCGCGTCATTTATTTCGATTGAGTCACCTTAAGGTGTTACCAGTACGTTTACACAGAGAATTGAAGTCCAAAGACTTGTCCATATAGATCTAACGCAATGCTCTCTCGCGAATTCCCAACGCCGTACATTCGCGTCTGAATTGGTCAGTTGTTAGGAGAAGGGAATTCTTACCTGGCTTCCAAATTTGAACTGAAAGAAGAAAAGAGAGTACGTTTTTAACAAAGTTAAAGAAATAATTCAGCATATAATATGGGTATATAACTATAACCAGTATATTTGCACTGATTGGTTAGTGACACACCGAAGAGTAATTTTAATCTCCTCCGAACTAAGCAGCTGTCGCCTCACGCAAGTTTTACTCTTTTATCTCACACAAAATAAGTTTTGGGGGCTATCTATTCACTAGTGTGATAACAACTGTTGACCTCAGTGTTGATAACAGTGGTGGTTCTTTACCTCTGGCAATGAGCAGTGTACGCACCGCTATTCATCACCACTTCGGTGACTTACTGTTAACAAGAGAGGATAAAGGGGTAAGAGAGTTAATCCCCCATACTGGCCCTATCCCCATCCTAATCCCTCTTAAGTTATCTTTAGATCTCCTCCGAGATCTGGTATCCCCATGAGGGTTACGAAATAGCCAATCATATGTCTTGAATTTTAGCTGCGTTAACAGCAGAGCCCATTCCCACGCGCTGGCTTCGCGTCCGTCGCGAATTGACCTTCAAAGTACTTCAAACAAAATGACGGAACATGCGGGAAGCGGCGCTTGTATACGTTTTGTAGACGAACGTGAGTTTAAGGAAGTATCGGTAGCAGATAAACACAGAGTGCGAAAGAATCGTCCGTCAGGATATGTTTTAGAGCCCAACTGTGTGGAACGTTCAAGCGAAAGTTTAAGCGAGGACGACGAAGTTGACTGCAGCAGTGAGCTCGAGATCGAGAGCGATGAGAGCGAAACCGAAACTCAAGGGAGCTGCAGCTGCAGTTCAAAACCAACAAACCTGGCGCGAAAAGCGAAAAACAACCTAACTGAAGACGAAGTTGATAGTATGTAAAATGACAGGCCAAACACGACTCCTCCTAGTCGCTCAAGTTATTCTAGCCTTCAAAAGAGATCTTTCTTAAGTACATTCGTAACAGCTTTGTCCCTTTGACCAAGATGCAGATCTAAAGGCGACACAATTGTGCCGGTAAATTGTGTGGTTGACTTATTGATCAAGCTGTGATATATACTGTTTGGAGGGTTTTATGTTACGTTCTTAGAGCCGTTTTAAATCTTTGTGCCGTTGTGTGTGCTAGCTCTTTGGCAATTAGTTAACTTTTTGGGCTCAGATTAATTGTAAGATTCCTTAAAGTGGCTTAAAAAAATGATGTTTTCTGAAAGGATGGACAAGTTTCTAAGCCCGTGATTAGATGTTTGCTTGCGGTTTTTTGCAAGACATTTATCGCGGATGTCGTATAGAGCGTCTAAAGGATCCAAGTTATTCTGAGACTATTGCAGTCTCCTTTGATCATGTGGAACCTACGGCTTCTTGCGCTGTCGTTTTAACTGCACTTTCATGGTTGTGGTTCTAGAAATAGAATTGCTTGGAGTTAAAACCTTGCACCTCCATCGTCTTGCGGCGTTACTTGCACCCAACAGATCATCTCCAGCAGTTTAATTGCGCTTAGCAATTCTGAAAGAGGTTATTGTTTCATCTTCCCGTGACGGTCTGTTTGTTAATCGTAAGCGATTTTCGAAACCTCCATTTGTGAAATCTACAGCAGTTAAAATGCTGGCTCGAAAAACTCAAGGATGCTTCTCGTGAATACGTTGTGTTATTTCTCCAGCTAGACTCGAGTTTCGGTTCTTCAGTGAACCTCATCGGTTGCTCCTGGGGTAAAGTCTCATGGAATGATTTAGAATCATTCTGTTAAAAAACGTGTGACCTCTGGAGTATTTCCTCGGCCAGTGCGATCTAGCGAATAGCAAAACCAATACAAGTTACAAGTTAGTTTTCGATAGGGTCGATTTTTATACGCACATGTAATTTTCAACGTTTTCCTTGCGCTCTAAATTATCCCCAGAAAATGAAACTGAACTTTCTTTGTTCCGCTTTGCTCCCGCGGTTGAATCTTCAACCCATATCTTTTCCTTGATGCCGATTGATCCATGTAAAAATTGAAAAAAAAGAATAAACAACTGTATTTTCATTACGCATTCGACAATCCCCGCCATGTTTATGGATTCCTCCTCCACGAAACTTCCACGCAACGCGCGAGGTAACATTATCCGCGGGAATTCGATACCTTCTAAAAATAACTTGAGAGGGATTAAGACGGGGATAGGGCCAATATGAGGGATTAACTCTCTTATCCTTTATCCTCTCTTGCTGTTAATTATCCGGCCAACGCAAATAAGAGCAGTAGTGGGTCTAGCAATACCCTTCTTTTTCGTGTTCTTTTTTTCTGTCGGTCACTTACCCCAGATTTCCGGTTTTCGCTTAGCCTGTGTAGCAAGCGTTTTCATAGGGTTTTTTTTTCGCTTTTTGGTCGCGCGAAAATTGGGGCGAGCGCAAAAAAAATGGAATGAGGAGGGGTGGGGGAGGGATGGTTTGTGCGAGAGCAAAAAGCGAGCCATTTTTTGCGCTCGCCCCAATTTTCGCGCGTCCAAAAAGCGAAAAATTCCTCGAACGGGGGGAAAAACCATACGGAAACGCTTGCTACGCAGGCTATTTTTCGCTCGGCCAAACAAATGGTCGCGCAAACTTTCGCCTCTGGTCATGACAACAGGTCATTGTGAAGCCATGAATTCAGTGTGAAATAAGGTGCCACAAAGGCTCTGTCACAACATATTTATTCGTCATCGACAATTCACTGTTAACTTTGTGGTAGCCGTACGTGTCTTAAATAAAGCGCATGCGCAACTAACTTAAGTTTCTCATGTGGAGTCGTATCTTGAGTGATACAAGTATCTTTTCTACCCTAGGGAAAAGAGTCGGCTGGGGGATGGCGGGCCTGGCGTACGTTTCTCGAAAGCCCCAAAACTTTTCGGCCCGAATTCGGGCAAAATAATTCACACTGCAACTTGTAAACAAAGACGTTTCTAAGTATGAAACTTTGTTAGAACTTAAAAGTTTCTGGTCTTAAACACATGTTAAAATGACAGCCGTAAAGAACGAGTTGTTATGTTTGCACAAATGGCTTTTCGGAGCCAAAAAGTTTTCGAGGCTTTTGAGAAACGCACGCCTGGTCTAATACCACTGGGGTTTTGTTTCTGGTTACTTGCCCTAGACTTCCGGTTTTCACTGGGTCAAAGAAATACGTATCTCAAACTTCTGGTTAAAACGCCTGGTTCAAACGGCCGGGTGTAATAGTCCTAGAGCTTTGATTATATCTTAGCATAACCACACAATGATGTTACTTACAAACTGGTTAATATCTTAAAGGAAAGTAGCAAAACATACAAAAATAGCATTTATTCAGGACATACCCTAAAGTTTCGAAAGCAACGATCGTTTTTACTTTGGGATCCAAACCCCCCTTTCCTATGGTTACTTTCGGCTCACAAATGTCATGTGCAGTACAAAAAGTGAAAAACAAGACATTGAGGCTTTAGAAATTTTCGAAGAACTCATTTTTTCGACCTTTGTAGTCTTAGACTACATTATATTAACGGTTGTAAGCGGTTGTTCTTTCCATAAAGTCAAAGCTAGTCAAGTTGCTTTTGAGGTTGTTACTTTCGGAGGGTGGATACGCTTGCGATTTACCAACAGCCGTCACATTTTATTGCTTCTTCCAGCGGATCGACCCTATACTTTCTGAACTTTAAAAAAATAGTAAAACTTAACAATAGCAACTAACAAAATAAAAAACTCTGGCCCAAAATAACGTTAACAATAGCTGTGAGTTACTTAAGAGCGTCTGACCAGAAATATCGAGAATCCCACGACAGAAGCGAAATTTCATATTTCATTTTATTTCACCAAAAATACCTCTTTGGTAAACTATTTTCAAAAATCATAATTTAAAGTTCATCCGCTTTTCGGTTTTTCCAAAAATTACAAAAGTTCAAAATACGGCTAGAAGCTTGCTTCCGCCCCCCGGAAACAAGGGAAAATCGTGCATTTTTAGCAAGCTCGTACGCAACAATGGAAATAGTTCACGTTTTACCATTTGGCTCATAAGTACATCATTCCTTCCTCTATCTAAAAATATAAAAAACGGATATAAATTTGCATTTTCAGTCTGCTTGTTGACCTGTTGAAGATACGAACATTGAAGGGTTCAAAGTCAAAGTGAAATTTGGGTCAACTTCAGAGGCTTATAACTGACCTAGCATATGTTTTTCAGACCAAAAATATACATCAACTGTAAGCTCAATCATTCGTTTGTACTCTCTGAAAGTGTCGTTTTTGGCCCGCTAAAAGCGACGCGTCGAGAATAAAAAGTGTGCAGGGCATTTTGAGCATTTCGGTAGAACTGCCGCTATCACGCAACGGCGAGCCACATCGGTTGCACTAAAGCAGTCAAAAAAAGAGGTTTCTCTGGCACCTTGTTTTGAATAGGTTAATAAATTAAAAATATATACTTTTCACTTAGAGGTAACTATGTTACTATGGCTTAGCGGCAACCCGGTTTACGTTTGTACAAGGCAAATTTAATTATAATGTAACAATATTATTTCGTTGATCTAAACTGATAAATATAAGGATACTCTCACCTAAGACATCATCTTGTAAATCTCCTGGCTCAGGTTATCACTTCTTTTGCGAGACTTGTTGGTTGGATAAGTTATGATAATTTGTAGATTAAGGCCTGGCGCATGCTACTGGTGTACACGAGCGTAACACCGTGCCTATGCACGTAATTTAGGCTTCAGTGAAAGGCACAGCTTTCATGCCAAGGCACAAGAAAAAAACTTCTAGGCACAAATCTAGGCACATTTTAGGCACATTCAAGGCACAGTTAAGGCATGTTTTACAGAAAGCTTAGGCACAGTGTAGGCACAGTTTAGGCACAACTTAGGCACATTTCAGGCACAGCTGAGGCACATTTTAGGCACAGTTTGGCACGTCTGGGGCACATTTTGCCACGTCAAATCAACAGATTAGAATCGTAGTGCTCCATACTTTACAGATTTTGATGGAGAATTAAGGTCAGTTAGCGTCTTCTTTTCGCCTGGATTCGGTGCAAGTGTACATGTATTCCTGAAGTCACGTACCCTACATCGATGGGTCACTTTATATTTTGTGGAAGAAGTTTAGCTTATTTTCTCAAAACCAAGTACCTTCTCATTCAATAGCAGTTGATTTTGAATGAACTAAAAACACGCGCATCTTGTAACACGTTTTTCTCTTTGAAAAGTCATTTTGATTTTCGTAACAGGTTCGCAGAGTTTGCTTTCATTTATTGTCTTGCCTTCCTGGAAACGTAAGCGTAAATCTTGGCCCGTTTTCTTCGGCAAAGATGCCGAAAAAGCGCAAGTCAACATCGAGAACTTTCAGTCAAGAAACAGCGTGACTGAACCGGGCAACCGTATAGTGCGAGCCGCTCCCCTATTGCTCGATCACTCGATATTTTAATCAAAAATAATGTTAAAGGACTTCAAGAAGAAGAAAGATACAAGGGAACGGATGTTTATGCTGCTTCCGTCGTCTGACTGTGTCTGAATACTCGTCCGCTTCTTTCACCGTGACTTTTGCTGTGTCCTTGGTATCTTTTTACGGCTCCCTAAAATGTTTGGAAAAATAATGCGATGCTCTTTCTGTAACAATGCAGCAAGGAAATTTTGCAATCAAATGAGGACCAGACATTTCAAATACAAATCTAGGATATCTGCGGTTTTTCGAAGATTCCTTTGTGCGTAATCTGGAATTGTCAGCGCTCTTATCTCATGCCCGATCTGTAAACACATTAGTGCATTCAAGATCGTTGCATCGGCTCTCACGAAAACTATAAATAAAGATCGTCAAACCACCTAGCTATATTGTGATCCGTTATTTCATTGGATGTGGAAGATGAACTTGAAATTCTTCTAGCTGAAGGCATCTAAAATGTTGGTCAAATAATTTCTTCTCACCAAAAGGCCGCCGCGTGCAGGCGTGCAATTGTAAACACTGTACAGAGTGCTGTACAAAATTATAATATTTGAAATGCGCACGGAACGTCTTATTCGCGACAGCAAATTCCAGGTTCTCCTAAAATTTCACGTCTTATCGCAATAATGTAATTGTACATGTACCTGGGAAGATGACTAACTTTCATCAGGTCCAGAAGCGAACTTAATTTTTAAAACACCGACATATCTAACGACCCGGGTATAACGATTAATCTCGTAAGTCTTTTTGTTTAGCTATAAAATAATTTTAATGCATCAGAAGCTGCTCAAAGAAAAAATTTAATAGGATGTTTAAAATTCATGCCATCGAATAAGGAAGAGTGTACAGACCTCACACAGATAAATTATAAAATAATTTTGGCCCTCTAACAAACAACTTTGGCGTGCGATTACTACGCACGATTTTGGCGGACAAGCTAGGCACTGTTTTCGCGCAGTTTAGGCACAGCGAAGGCACAGTTTGGGCACAACTCAGGCACATTTTAGGCACAATCTAGGCACAGTTTAGGCACAACTTAGGCACACATAAAAAATTGTAACGCACACTTTATGCACAACCCAGGCACATTTTATGCACGAACTGTTTGTGCCAAGGCACGCTTCAGAATCTGTATTTCGATCAAGCGCACGACCCGAAGAACTTTCGTGTTATAAAAACGCTGTCTAACCTTGTAAATTTGGTCGTAGTTTAGAAGTGGATTTTCCCAATTTGTAAGAATTACCCTAGATAGAAAGCTAAACTTTTGAGAATTTCGAAAGTCATTTGTCTTCCTTTCCATGACAAACGAAACTTACATTAAAACGCTCTTTTAAATTCTTGTTCAGGCTGCTTCTGAGTGGATGCAAAATGGTACATCCTGCTATGATTCCCTCTAACGTCCTTATTTCTCGATTATTTGCTATAATTTTTAAGATACTGGTTACTCATAAACCAATAACTTTTGTTGAAAAATATAAGTAGGATACCTTTCATCAAAACGGAGGAATCCTAAATTGTGCATGGTTAGACTCGAAATGTTACGCGAAGTATTCAAAATGGCCCCATTTTAGTCGACATTTTTAAAATTGTCTCTTTTAGTGGATCTTATAGCCAGGACCAAAACTATTCAATGGAAAGAAAGTCTTTAACTTTAACTCTTTACCAAAAATCTCCTTGATCTGATTTGTAATAATTTCAAAAGAGCCAAATAAAGTGTGATTTTTAGCCGTGTACACCAGTAGCGTGCGCCAGGCCTTAAAAAACCAAAAGTTACCGAACCTTTTGCAAACCACGCCAAACTATGCACTCCGTATTTAAATTAGCATAAAAGTGCCACATGAAATCTGAGCTTTTCCTGATAAGCACGATATGGGATAGCGTGACGTAGTGACTACCACCAGGAGCCCTTCTCTAATGAGGGAAGGGATCCTAGGGGTCATTTGCAGTTTCAAATATTCTACGGTCGGACCATTTATTTTAGAGGGGGAGGTTGGAAAAACGAAAAATTCCCGCAAAGCTTTTGCGGTAGAGAGACCACAAAAACACCAGGGAAAGGAAATTCAAGCAAAGCTTTTAGTTACAGAAAAAATAATAGATAACTCATTATCATAATAACTCTGCAGAAAAATGCAAAAATTTAATGATTCTTCTCTTATTGTCTTTGATCTGTTTTAAATGGACGTGTGAGTGCTATTTTAAGTCTCGTGGGACACATTCAGGTAACAAAAGCGCCACCACAAGAACGACTTGAAACCATTTCTTCTAGTAGGCTGATGTAGGGTACTTCCCTTCTAAGTTTTAAAGGAGTTACAATTCAAAGCGCTGGCAGTGAAACTAAAAAAGTCCAAGTTTCCGGTTGCTGCTCATGGCGCAGATGTCGTACTGGTCGTACACGATTTGATGTTCCAGTTGAAACCTTGAGAGGATATCTTGTCTCGCTTTACTCAAAGAGGTTTATTTTTCAAAGGCACGGAAATCGTTTGCCGCTAGACCCTAAAAGAAAGCAGTGGCTAATGCTGGGCCGTCAGGCACTTCCCCGGAACCTAGCGATCCGGCTTATTTCATCCCACAGTACTGCCTCTGCGTCCACTTTCCTTCTTGATGAATGGCCAACATTGAACTTTGTTTTCGAGGCAGACTCTTTTTTTTATCATCGAAGCGGGAAGCTTTCTTTGTTTCTTCTCTTAAGGCCCAACCCCCTCCCAAACTTACGAACAACGTCTTAGGCTATGTTCTCACAGAACAGTTTCCAAATGGTTCTGGACCAGACCAGATCTGTTCACGTAGGACCGTTTCATTTATGAGCATCTGTTCACACGGAACCGGTACAGAAATCGTCCGGTACCAGTCCACTTCTGGACCAACGTGAGAAAATCAGCTGTTTGTACCAATAAGTTATCCACCGGCAGACCAAAACGCGTGAAAGACGATCGAAGAAGGCTGAATCTATGGATTGAAAGAAGCCAAAGGTCTCTGGCCAGATAATAAATTACCCTATCCCTGCTGATTACAAAATACGCAACCAAAATGCACAAGCTTTTAACCTTTTCAAGCTTTAAACCCAGAATTACAAAAAGTTATGTGGCATTTATGCTATCGCAGACAGTAGTTTGGATTCTCTTTAAATTTCTAGATGAGTTTAATCAAAAACACAACACTGATCCACGCGATAAATTTAACTAATGCCCAAGCCTAAATTACGCTGTTGGAACCAAAACGAACCGGTGAAGGTGTTCACATAGTACCTGTCCAATATGGGACCGGAACCGGTTCCTGCATTTTTGCAGATGCAAAAACCGGACCTTTACTGGACCGGATTGACGGTACGGATAGCAGTTTCAGAAGACCTATCAGAACCGGAACCGTTTGGAACTCGATCCGTGTGGCAAAGCCTAAGGATTCAGACGGCTGTTGAGATTTCAGCAAGGGCCACACCTTCCTACGACGGTTCAAGGCCTAGCAGCGATTGGAAAAGATATACACAATTCTCCCGAATTAGCTACCGTTCTTTACTTTCTTCTTGCGACAAAGCTTTTGCAGCGTTTCTTGTACAAAAGCTTTCCAAATCAAACTCTTCTTATTTTTCCAACCACCCCCTCTAAAATAAATGGTCCGACCATAAAATATCTGAATCTGCAAATGACCCCTAGCATACCTCCCCTCATAAAAAAAAATTAAAAATAAAATGAACCAATTTGACTACAGCAAGACAAGATATCCTCTCAAGGTTTCAACTGGAACATCTCACTGTGTACGACCAGTACGACGACATCTGCGCTGATGGCATTCGCAAAGAACGGCAACCGGAAACTTGGACTTTCTCAGTTTCACTGCGAGCGTTTTGACTTGTAAACACCTCCTTTGAAACTTAGAAGAAAAGTACCCCACACCAGCGTACTAGAAGAAATGGTTTCAAGTTGTTCTTGTGGTGGCGTTTTTGTTAACTGAATGTGTCCCACGAGACTTAAAATAGCACTCACACGTCCATTTAAAACTGGTCAAAGACGATAAGAGATGTATCATTAAATTTTTGCTTTTTTCTGCTTTGTTATTACGATTATGATTTATTTTATTATTTTTTTTATTGGAACTAAAAGCTTTGCTTGAATTTTCTTTCCCTGGTGTTTTTGCGGTCTTTCTTCCACAAAAGCTTTGCGGGAATATTTCGGTTTTTTCCAACCACCCCCCACTGCCCTCTAACAGTAAATGATCGGACCCTACTGAAGTATTTGAAATTGCAACTGACCGTTACGATCCTTTCCCTCATTAGAGAAGTGTCACTTCGTATATATACATTCAAAATGGCTATTTACCGGAAAACTAACATTTATGTCTAAGTAAGGGCTCCTGGTTTAAGCCCATTTGGGTTTTCCAGCTTTCTGAGTCACTGCGTCACGCTATCCTTTATCGTGCCTATCACGAAAAGCTCAGATTTCATGTCTCACATTTATGCTAATTTGAATACGAAGTGCATAGTTTCACGTGGTTGTAACTTTTGTTTTTTCAATCTACAAATTGTCATGACTACTGCAGCCAATAAGTCTGGTAAAAGAAGTGATAACCTGTGTCAAGGTAATAAACACAACTTTAATCTTCAAATTCGTTTCTACTTTAGCGAAACTACAACAACATGAAACTCGAGCAACGGCACACACTAAAGCACGAGGTCCGTCAAACTACACACGCGCATGCGCATTGGCTATATGCTAATTTCTCGTGACATCTCCCTCTATGAGCTTTTTTTTTAGAAAAAGTAATGAAACTGATGTATTAACTTATAGAAATAAACTGAACAATTACAGCACTTGTGTGAAACTGTCAATGTCTCTAATGAATCAAATGTTGATCAATAAATCAAATGTCAAATCAAGAGTCCTCTCGAAAGCGGATTGGTTTTCTCACAACTCGACCGCTCGAGGTTTTGACTTTTGCTCCAGACGACTTAGTAAGTGTTCCATGAGAACTCTTCAGATCAGGATGTGGCTGTGTAACTAGTGGCGCTTTGCACTGAGTCACAGTTGGAGGTAACTCTTGCACATCAGCGGTTGCAAACTTAGGACTAGGATCCCGTTCCTGTTCTATATCTGGTTCAAGTTCTTCGAACTTCTCAATTTCAATAGGGCTTGTCGTCGGGCGCACGTGCCTCCTGTTTCGACGCACAATACTTTGGGGTGTTTCGATAACATAGGATCTAGGCGTAGAACTTTTGGCGATGACTACACCTGGGGTTTTCCATCCCTTCTGCTGATCTAGTTTCATGTGGACAGCATCTCCAGGTTGCAGTTCTAGCAGCGTTCGCACACCATGTCGCTTGTCAAAGGACTGTCGCTAGGCTGTCTTGCTTTTCTCGTCTCTTTCAGCAACGGCTTCGTAACTTACTGAGATTGGCTTCAGGTTAGACTCCAATGTAGGAAGGAGAGTCCGGATTTCTCTTCCCATCATTAGCTGACTAGGGCTTACACCAGTGGCTGTGTGGGGTGTAGCTCTATAGCTCATCAAAGCAACAAATGGATCACTCTGCTTGAGGATCTTCTTGGCGATACGTACGCCACTTTCGGCTTCACCATTTGCTTGTGGGTGATGTGGGCTTGATGTGGTATGTTTGAAGTCATACTCTTGGCTGAATTTGTGGAACAGTTCAGAAGAAAATTGTGGCCCATTGTCACTCACAATTTCCTCAGGTATTCCCCATCGGGCAAAAAAGTCTTTCAGTTTGTTGATCACGTGATCACTTGTGGTACTGGACATATAGGCAATTTCGGGAAATCTTGAGTAATAGTCAGTAACGACTAGAAACTGTTTTCCTTCATGTTCACAGAGATCTGCACAAATCTTCTTCCATGCTCTTTCAGGGAGAGGTGTAGTGACTAACGGCTCTTTCCTCTGGTTGGGTAGATTCTTTTGGCAGAATTCGCATGTGGACACTTTGTTTTGAATGTCACGGCTAATGCCTGGCCACCATACAGCCATGTTGGCTCTTTCACGGGACTTAGTCACACCCTGATGACCATCATGGATACGGTCCAAGACTTCTGATCGTAGAGCTGAAGGTACAACAATTCGGTTGCAATAGATGATTTTGCCATTTACTACAGACAAGTCACCACGAACTGTGTAGTACTGACGAATCTGTTCTGGGACATCCTTTGCATACTTTGGCCATCCATTAATTGTGTAATTCAGTACAAGACTGAGTTGTGGGTCAGACAGTGTAGCTTGCTTGATCTGCTCAAGTTTCTCCAGTGACGCTGGTTGTGACATCATGGCTGCATCGACATAAGCTTTGACATCCTCTTCCGAGTCTGATGCCTCTGTGACATTTACAAGCGGATTTCTGGACAGGGTATCAGCAACTACAAGTTCCTTTCCTGGCACATGTTCTGCTTTAGGTTTGAATCTCATCATTCGCATGAGAAGACGTTGGCATCGTAAAGGTACTTTATCCAGGTCTTGGCGGTTGAACAGGGGTACTAGTGGCTTGTGATCTGTCAACAGCCTGAACGACTCCAGACCACAAAGATAACGCGAGAACTTTTCACAGGCCCATACTGATGCCAAGCACTCCTTCTCAATCTGTGCATATCTCTTTTCTGCATCTGTCATGGTGCGTGAGGCAAATGCTACAGGGCGTAGTTGATCGCCATGTTTCTGAAGAAGGACACCGCCCAGGCCATAGCTGCTGGCATCTGCACTGACTACAGTTGGTTTGTTGACATCATAGAAGGATAATACTGGTGTAGTGGTCACCATGGCCTTTACTTTCTCAAAGGCTTGTTGCTACCTATGGGACCAAGTCCATGCAGTATCTAATTTCAGTAACTCACTCATAGGACTTATCACTGTTGATAAGTTTGGAAGGAACCTGCCAGGGTAATTGATCATGCCCAGTACTTGTCGCAATTGGGATACGTTCTGTGGTGGCGGAAGTTCCTGAATTGCTCGTACTTTCTCTGGATCTGGGCTGACTCCTTGCTCACTGATAACACTTCCAAAGTAGCAGATTTTGGGCTTGCGAATTTCACATTTCTTTTCATTGAGCTTCAATCCCGACTTGGCAATTATCTCGAATACTTCCTGCAGTCTCTTGTCATGTTCTGCTACACTTCTCCCATAGACTATGATATCGTCTTGGATAGCTGCTGTGCCTTCTTGGTCTTTAGGTAGACTTGTCATTCTGTGCTGAAAAATTTCGGGTGCTGAGGTTATCCCGAATGGCAGGCGGCGGAAACAGAAGCGACCCATTGGAGTGATGAACGTTGTGAGCTTTGTGCTGTCAGGGTGCAAGGGTATCTGCCAATAACCACTTGATGCATCCAATTTAGTGAATACTTTTGCACCAGCTAGTTTTGGTGCTACATCTTCCAAGGTAGGGAGAATGTATCTCTCTCGCTTCACAGCTTCATTTAGTTTCCTCAGGTCAACACAGATTCTGATTTTTCCATTGGGTTTCACAACTGGAACCATAGGAGCACACCAATCGGTTGGTTCTGTGACTTCTTCAATAATTCCAGCTTCAAGCATACGTGTAAGTTCCTCTTTTACTTTGGGAAGAAGTGGAAAGGGAATTTTCCTTGCCGCATTAATACAATAGGGCTGTGCATCAACTGATAGTTCAATTTTTGCTGCATCACAGTCCATGAGGCCAATGTCTCCGTAGACATCTGCGGTTGTTTCATTGACACGTTGGACTTAAAACCCATGCGACATGCTGCTTGTCGACTAAGAAGGTTGTTCACACATGGACCTTCAGTTATGTACATATCTTCACTGTAGGTGTTTTCTTTTAAAGTGATGTTGGCAGTGAACAGGCCTTTACAGTTAAGCTTTCCTCCTGGGCTAGATAAGACCGCATTCGAAGTTTGAAGCTGAGGGCGCTGTGGAAGAGCTTGATATGTTGATTCTGACATCACGGAGATATCAGCTCCAGTGTCAATTTTGAACTGCACAGGCTTCTTGTTGATGTGTAACATGACACTCCACGGTTCTTCGGCATTGTCACCCGATTGAATAGCTCCAAGAAAGAAATGTTGGCTGGTTTGGTCGGGAGCACGTGTTACTTCTCCCACCACCGTACGGCAAACTACAGCGAAGTGTCCCTTTTTCTTGCATTTAGAACATTTGGCTCCCATCGCCGGGCATGTCTCGTCAGGCCTATGAGCACGGTTGCATCTAGAACATGGCTGAAGCGAAGGAACGCCAGGTCGTCGAAAATTCTTGCCACGCTGAGTAGGACCTTGTCTTCTATTTGCATTCGGCCTCCGATTCTTTCGATTTACTTCTCCAAGGTGTTTGTCGTCTACTTGGCCTGCGACTTGAACTTTCACCTGCTCTGTTTGACGCGCCATTTGTATAGCCGTGTCAAGGTTCAAATCGGATTTCATCTGCAGCTTTTGCGAGAGTGATTTGTCCAAAATTCCAATCACTATCCTGTCTCGAATTTGTTCGTCCCTCTGTAGACCAAATTCGCAATGTTCTGCTAATTCGTAGAGGTTTCGAATAAAGGCTTCGACAGTTTCTCCATCCTTCTGTACTCGCCGATGAAAACATGCTCGCTCATGAATAGTATTTCGCTTCGGCACAAAATGTTCCTCGAATTTGTTTAACACCACACCGTACTTCTTCTCATCGCCTTCTTCGAACGTAAATGCATTAAATATATGTTCAGCCTCCTTGCCCATTGTGTAGATCAGAGCATTGATTTGAAGCTCCTCAGTTTCTTTGTTCAGCTTCGTCGCACATCTGAAGCGATCGAAACGCTGCTTCCAGTTTGGCCACTCTTGCGGCTTTGAAAAGTCGAGCTTTTCCGGTGGATCAAGCTTCAACATCGTTTAGCTGTCGTTTTTACCGCTGCCACCATGTCAAGGTAATAAACACAACTTTAATCTTCAAATTCGTTTCTACTTTAGCGAAACTACAACAACATGAAACTCGAGCAACGGCACACACTAAAGCACGAGGTCCGTCAAACTACACACGCGCATGCGCATTGGCTATATGCTAATTTCTCGTGACAACCTGGACCAAGAGATTCACAAGATGGTGTCTTAAGGTGGCAGTATCTTTGGTTTATCAGTTTGGATCAATCAAATAATATTGTTACATTATCATGAAATAAATTTGCATTGTAGACAAGTAAACCGGGCTGCCCCTCAGCCATAATAACATAGTTACCTCTAAGTGAAAAGTATATATTTTTACTTTTACCTATTCAAAATGATGAGCCAGTGAAACCTTGTTTTATGACTGCTTTAGTGGAACCGATGTGGCTCGCGTGACAGCGGCCTTTCTACCGAAATGCTCAAAATGCCCCGCACAATTTTTTTTCTCCACGAGTCGCCTTTAGCGGGCCAAAAACGACACTTTCAGAGAGTAAATAGGAATGCTTGAGCTTACAGTTGATGTATATTTTTGGTCTGAAAAACATATGCTAGGTCAGTTATAAGCCTTTGAAGTTGACCCAAATTTCACTTTGACTTTGAACCCTTCAAGGTTAGTATCTTCAACAGGTCAACAAGCAGACTAAAAATACAAATTTATATCCGATTTTTGCATTTTTAGATAGAGGAAAGAATGATGTACTTATGAGCCAAATGGCAAAACGGGAACGATTTCCATTGTTTCGTACGAGCTTGCTAAAAATGCACGATTTTCCCTTATTTCTGGGGGTCGCAAGCGAGCTTCTAGCCGTATTTCGAACTTATTTAAATTTTGGAAAAAACAAAAAGCGGAGGAACTTTTAAATATGATTTTTGATAATAGTTTACCAAAGAGGTATTTTTGGTAAAATAAAATGGAATATGAAATTTCGTTTCTGTCGTGGGATTCTCGATATTTCTGGTCAGGAGCTCTTAAGATGTCGAGGTTTTTGACTGACGGGGTATAACCCCTGGAAGACTCCCATGTAAAAATGATGGATATACTTGTCGTACCGTTAAGGGATTTAAATTCGTGGTTTGATATTGCTTAGGGCGTTGAAATCTAGAATGAATAATGCTAAAAATTTTCCTACTACCGCTTGGATAGAATTTACAAAAAATATAGCGGTAAGTGTCACCACTTGTCATAACTGGTACCTCTTAGAAGTAGACATGCACTTGGGCTATACCCAAACGAGATTAAAGAACCTTCTTGGCGTTCCTTTCAAAATTTCCGACGGGAACCTTGGATCATCACTTTTACAGGAAAATCCCCCCATGGGGGTATGAAACTAACCTGCTTGAGTTTTCTTTTTCTTGAAGATCCCATAGCACTTCAATACTCCAGCAAACAGGGCTAACGCCACCAGAATTCCAACAGATAAGGACAAATTAGTTGCAATGTGACTAGAACCTAGATAAAGAAAAATAAACTCTAACCAATAATAATCTGTGTAATGTGGTTACCTTGATCATGAAGCTCTAAAATTTTCGCTTCCTCTTTCTCACACTTGCTTTGCGAACGCCAACAAAAATAGGCGTTTCGCGATACTCAGCCTTACACACACCTCTCCTAGGAAAACAGCGTCTGATGGGCGAGCACAAAAATTCTAAGCTGACAATGAAGCTTATCCCTATCACTGCCAAAGGTGACCACGTTCGAAGTAAGAAAAAGTTGCAATTTTAAATTTTATGATCATAAGTCCTGAGAGACAATCAGCGCCAAATGAACGATCTCAGTACTTTGCATTTAAATGGTCACACCTTAGGATTCCATATATGCATTCAAAAGTGAGAACCACCTTGTACAGCATGATCAACAGAAGCATTGGAAAGTAAGTACCGCACAATACTCTTTCATATATTGATGTTCATTTATTCTCCATCTACGGGATAAATACGAACTCTCAATTGACCAGCTCCCAGTTGGCTTGATAGCTCAGTTGATTAGAACGCTGCACCGGTATCGCAGAGGACATGGGTTCCATTCCCGTTCTAGCCTGGTTTTTTCAAGTTTCTTCTTTTCAACTGCGTAATTTGAAACTTCTGCACTGCGATGGTCTGCACATATGTATAATTCTGTCTTTATCCGCAGTTCAAATATATGATCATTTCATATATTAATGTTCAATACTCTTTCATTCCACATTCAGCGGCAAACTGAGATATGTTTCTATATACTTTTAACGATTTCTTTCCAAAACATGAACAAATTTCATCAAATTTTACCAAATTTCAACATATTCCAACAAACTTTATCAAATTTCTTCAGAAGAGACGTTGGGTATTATTCTGCTGATTTAGCAATCTTCGACAGTCGTTGGCGCTTGATTGAATTACATTCGAAGCAATCGAAATGCTACGTATAAATTAGTACTAAGTTACTTTTAAGCCACAAAATATTAAATTTAACCACCTTCACATTTTATACTTACTTGACAGTCTTTCCTCAGGTGAAGGACTATCTGTACCTATGCGTAGAAATTGTCGAGACATTTGTAAAAAAAACCAGTGGCATAGTAAAAATGCCTAAGACTACTTTTTTTGCGACACCAAGTTTAGGCCACTTCTAAGCAAAATCGCTAAAAATTAGTTGTCGTATTAAAGACGGTGCCCCCTTTTGTTACTTCGCATACGTTTTGTGCATCTCGGGTCTGGTCCGAGATAGTCGCTTTCTTAAGGAATTTGCCTACTAATGCAAAGGTATTTTTGCGCGGCTTATGACTATGCGAAAAAAGCAGATCTTAACAACGGCTTTTAGAATCCAAAAAGAAAATTGGGGATAGCCACGCATTTTTTTAGAGACAATTAAGCTTTAATTTGGAAAGCAAATGCCATGCATGTTCTTTAGAATTAAAGATGCTTAATTATTTCTGGAAAATGGGCGGTTACCCACATTTTTCTTTTTAGTTTCCAATTACCCTTGCTAAGATCTGCCTTTCCCCATAGTCATAACCTTTGAAAAAATCTCTCTTTATTAAGAGGCACCGTCCTCAATTAATTTCTTCTCGCTAAATTTACCCTGATTTCTGATTTGTGCTTTAAAACAAAAAGAAATAAAATCTAAGTTAACATCGCTCAAGCTCGTTGCATTGACTTGCAGTATTAAATGAAGCGCTTCTTCTCTATGTAAGGTGGCCTTAAACTAATTCAAATGAACTAATCTTTGCGGTATTGTTGTTAAAGCACCGTAAAGTTTAAGAAAATATGTTGTTTAAAGAGATACTGTTTTAAATTCTAACTGGGCAAACTTTAAGATCTTCGACTTATTTCTCTCTTATTCTTTTCGTATTAGAATTTTTTAACTATTCTCGTCGATTTTTCCAAAAAAATAATTTCATCCCCGCCATTCACGGATTTTCACCTGAGACAACCTTAGGTAAGCATTGTATCATTTCTGCTCCACTCCAACATTCAAGTCGGTTTTCCCGATTTATGTTGTCCTTTTCTCACTGCGATTTTTAAGGTTAAAAGAAATTTCTCTGTTTTTGTTTCTGTTTCGCTAAAATCTTAATCCTTTCCCCTTCACAATAACATTCAAGCTAGTTTTTCCGATTGTCTCTTGTTTTCTGTCTCTATTTGTGTTCGAGAGCATGAGAAAGGTCCAATTATATCATTTTCCTTAGTGTAATGTCCTTCATTTATCGGTAATCATGTTCTATCTTTTTGGAAAAAAAAAGCATTCGTCATTTAACAACCCACCCTTGGTTGTTTAACCTCATTTATGTTGTCTACCCTCTACTGGAAAATCTAAAGGGTAGCTGATAAAAATTCAAGCAAACTTGGGGAGTGGATCATGCTGAATCTTGCAATACAACCGTTTTGTACCTGGACAAACTGTATTGTTGCATTCCTGTGTCTGGATGCTGTTTCCTAGTTGCGAGCAGTCATCTCCATAAGGACCCGGGGGAGGATTGGTACAAGAACGTGTTCTGAAGCGCCTTCCAAGCCCACAAGTTACAGAACATGAGGACCAAGGGGTCCACTGAGAGTAGTTACCATTCTCTGCAGAAATAAATAAGGATAAAGAAACTGTAAAACACACGTTAACCTTTTTGTAAGATGTTTTAACTTGAGTTGTTAAGTTTTAAGGTAATATCCGAGTCTGCATAACTGTCTTACAATGTAGTCCTCGCCAATTAAACATCACCAGCTTCCTACAATTTAAATGCACAAATTTTTGGTAGAAATTGAAAACTTCTTACTTTTTCTGCAGCCATAGAGCTCTACCCTCATAGCGATTGCAATTCTCCAAGACTCTGGAACGATTCTAAGGTACCGCGCTCTGATTGGTGGAAGCAGCTCATAACTTACAACGTTGTTTTGGTCTGTGTTACCTGAAAAAATCTTCAAAAAAATCAACAGTCAGGTCCAGGATGGCAATTTTAAAGATTCTTTTCTTCGATTAACCGCCCACAATTAAAGTAGGCTGTAAATGTATGAAATATTTGTTCGCAGTGGACATGTGGGACAGCAAAAATGCCCGGTTTCATACAACAGTTTGCCTTTCAAGTTGCTCAACCTGAAATTTTACTACAATATAGAACTTGACGTTCCTAAAAAATAATGTTTCTTTTTTTTTTAATTTTCGGCGGGAAAATGAGGTCACAAAATGAGCGTCAAATTTGTTTTCATTATTGAGGGATAGCTAATGGTGGTTTCTGAAAAAAAAATGCTACGAGTATCTCAGAACTGAGAACATTTTTGAAATATTTCCATCCAATCTAAAGATTAAACCTTCTTGAGTTTTGAATTGCCCGCCGTTTTGTTACTAAACTTGATAGCACAAAATGGTAGCACTTTACTTCCACTATGGAATCCCCTGATTAAAACAATATTTAAGCAGGGTTCCTAATTTAGGAGATTGTAGTTTAAATGCTTTTTAACAGAACTACGAATATTCTAGAATTGATAATTGCTAAACTACACAACTCTAAAAACTCTGTTTGTAATATCACACTACATTGCAGCAAATCGTTACAGAGAAGACAAGAATTTACAAACTAGAAACTGGATTGAAATTGCTTCTTAAATCGCATTTAAAATTTTAGAAAGTTGCTTTCAATTACTCTTACTTCGCGACAAAATGACGTGTCGAGGTTCTCTTCCACTAGTACGTGTACTCCGAACCAAGCAAACAAAAAAGAAAAAACAAACAAACATACAAACAAACAAACAAACAAACAAAACAAAACAAAACAGAAATGAACCAAGATTTCTGAAATTATCTTATTTGTGATTTTACCTTAGTTTGTTGTCCCGATTGATATACTTCGTAATTTAAGCCATCGTTACTGCAATTCAGAGAGTAAGTCTTTACCCAGTAAGGCGCAAAGTAATGACCCTGAATAGAAATGCCGGTAATTTGAGTAACATTTCCAAAGTCTACTTGAAGCCATTGGTTGCGGTCCGTTCTTCGTGGTATCCAGGTGCCTTTACTAAAGTGAAGCCTGGCATATTGAGGGGCATGGTGGGGACTCAACTGGGAAGACGCTGTTATAGAATCTCCTGATATTTGACCGCTTTCCATTCCCAATGGTGTCCTGCAAGTACTAATCCTAGGAACTGCAAATCCTGTGTAATGTAAATGAGGCTCATGAATATTGCACGAGAAAAGATGAAAACTGAGAAAACGTTAGGAACGGTTCCGTGGCAGCCCGGTTACCAGCATAATACCCAGGAGTCCCTTCGCACACTCGACTCGGGGAGATACGCAATCCATTTACAGACTGTTTCGTGCACTTCTCGCTCGCCCGAGAGAGGAAGACTGGGCTGTCTCCATAGCAATAAAAAATGAATAAACAAATAAAAAATGAAAAAAACAAAACAAATAAAAACAAAAAAACCAGAGAGTACCGGAGGCTGTATCATAGAGATTAGGTGACAACTAGGACGTAAGGGCACTTGGTACTCAACGTGATGAATCGTTTCCTTTTTTAAAATAGCGACAACCGCAGGAGGTCGCAAAATGGCGGTGCGTGGGTAATTTAATAGGTTGATAGGCAATAACCACAAAACTTTGAAAAAAATCCGACAAACTCTGAGTTCCCGTTACTTCACAGTCGGTCAGATGTTCAAATGTATGTGTGTTTTAAATAAAAGATTATTACTTTTCAGCAATCCCTTCCACGAATTGAATGATTGAAACTGTCATTTAGGATTCCTATCGTAACCAATTAACCTGATAAAAAAAGAACAGTCAAACATTGCAGATATACTCACCCGATTTACAACCATAGAAGTCCGCCCTCAGTGAAATCCCACGATAGTAGCTTACTGGGTTGATTCGGATGTATCGTGTAATAATGGGAATTTGCAGCTTGTGACTTACAACAGTGAACGGGTCACTGTTGCCATCAAAAATCTTGAAACAGAAACAGACCGTTCCAATGAAAAGAAAAAACAACAACAACACAAACAAATCACAAAACCAAAACAAACAAAAACACAAATGGCACAACATGACTGCTTGTTGCACTAACTGCCAAAAAAGTATTACGCCTAGTTCATAGAAAGAAACAACGCTTCAATCACAACAGACGTTTTCATAGTTTTTTCCCTGCCATATCGGCGGGGTGTAAACATGGCGCGAAATACAGTGTCAGTATGAGAAAAACCTAAATCTAGTTTCAAAAAACCTTAGAAGGGCAATTACAGCACAATGGTGTTCTTTGTAAACGTGTAATTAGACTGGTCAAAGTTGTTAGCTTTAACAACGTAAGTGTAATTATTTTTACAATGCGGTTTTCAACCCAGCGTCGTAAAGCCAAAAAAAAACAATCCAGTGGACCAATCAGAGCTCGAAGCAAATACATGGAATTAGTGTCAAGCGCAGGAATACGTGCGAGCAAATCACGGAGAACTTTGGGTTTCACTTTTAATAGCTTAAGAAAACGGCGCGAATTTTTTAACCAATCAAGCGCGTACCAAATTAAAGCAAAAGCTAGAAACTTTTGGCACACAATTGAAGGACGTTCCAATTAAACAATAGAGTTCTTCTGTCGAAGGCACTATCGTGAGATAGGTTGCCAAAGGAAATTTAATGTTCACAACAAATATTAGCCCGAAAACGTAGTTTGAGGGCTTATATGAAGTTTGAACATGAAATTTCCGAGGGAACCTATCGCACATAGGGCCTGAGACAGAAGGACTCTATTTTTTTTTTGTACAACGCTAAATTTTGAGCGAAAATTGCCACAAACGGGAAAACGGGCTGATAGGAGCCCGCTGCAGAGAGACACTATCGCGTCACGTGATCGATTTCGACCAATGGGAGCACACCAAAATTTAGTGTTGTACTATAATCTCTTATAGTATTCCTCCATCACCAAGTGGAATTCTCGCTACCAAGTGAAAGATGTTTGTCTTACACAGTCCACCCTACTTATTTATTTATTTACTTATTTATTTCATTTTATTGTACCTTGGGATAATCTTTGAAAAAAATTCCTTCGTAAGAATAAGACACTCGGTATTTCGTCACCCACTGCTGGAAAGATGGCAGTCCTTGAGTTGAGATTCTTGTCACTTTTGTCCAATTTCCAAAGTCCACTTGAAACCAGCTGCCTTCGCCAACAACTTTTGCTACCCACCCTGCCAGTTTTCTAGGTTTATTGTACAAATGAAGCCTTCCATTTCCGGGTTTAAAAGGACCAAATACACTGGAAGCTGTCACTGATGAGTCTGGAATGGCATAACTTTCCAGTCCCAAGCCTGTTTCACAAACTGGAGGTTGAGGGGGTGGAAAACCTTTAAAAAAGAGACATTTCTGATGTTCTTAGTGAGCAAGGTACGTATACACTATTCACATACCGGTATTTGTATTGACACTCTTTTCCCTAAGACTAAGATGATCTCAACATTACCCGCGTATTAGTTCGTCGGTTTTGACGATAGAGGCTACTTAAGAAATGGTTTGACGTCAGGAGTTCTCTGTAGTTTGGCTAGTGCGATTGTCTGGGGGATAGTAACCTGGCAAGGACTGTTGTTGATGACATTAAATGGTGAACATTATTTACTATAAAGGTTACGCTTGTTTACATGTTATTTGTAGATCACAGGATATGAGTTGGTAATTTTATCAAGAGTGCTTTTCGATAATTAATGCATAAATAATCGATCCATGAACTTTTTTTCTTATGGTTAGTTTTGCTTGCATCCACTTTGACAGACTGTCATTATTCTTATGAGCTGTACGTTTTACAGTGTCAATAGTCGAATTTACATTAGAAGACGAGAAAGTCGTCAGAGACAGAAATCCGTCTGACAGAATACCGTCTTAAACGGTAGTAAAACTGTATTTAAAAAAATCAAGCGTCATATATAAGGTGAACAAACAATTTCAGTTGATAAGTAGGTTTGCTCTTCAAGGCCTTGCGAGTGGTTTTTTGTTAGTTAATGCATAGCTAATCAATGCAATTTCATTAACTTTTTTTTATCATGGTAATTATTGCTTACATCCATTCTTCTAGACTTAAACGATGTGCCGACTTTACATTACAAAAGGAAAACCGTCTTGGACGAGAAACTTGGCAAACATGAATTTAATGAGGGGAGAATTTTCCCTCTCAAATTTATCCGTCCATTTTCCGTGTAACAATGACCAAAATTTACATTTACATCTACATAAGTTAAGTCGGTAAAAATGTTACGAAATCACACCGACTAGAACATCGGACTAGAAAAACAGACGGAAAACTCATCTTACACGGAAATTCGTCTCAAATTCTCTTTAGACAAGAAAATTTGACCCTTTCCCCTGACGGGTTCCTTGTTTGCTTCACAGGAAAAAGACTGGGACTAGAAATTCAGAATGGAAACCAACCAATTTTCTGGTTGACACTGGAAAATCGTTTAAAAAGCAGTGATTAAAAAAAAAACGAAAAAATGTGGTATTGATCTAAGAGGAAAGGACACAAATATTGTTCGAAAGTAGTACGATATTCTGAATCCACCCCTACATCTCAAACTCATTTACCCCTCTCATTCTACTGTTGTCAAATTATTTTTTTCGCGATTTTAAGATGGTTTCACCATCCGTATTCAAATTCATACTGGACAGTATTCTGTCAGACGGAATTCTGTCCGAGACAAGTTTCTTGTCTTCTAATATGACTTTGGCTAATTTAAGACGGTATTTCCACTTAAGGAGTTTTAAGTCCGTCTGTTTTTCGTGTAGTTTTTCTTGACGGAAAATGAACAATTTTATTTCCCTCCTCCTCCTCCGCCTCCACATTTCTATTGTCTCACCAGCCCCACTACCACCACCACCGACTAACACCACAATTCTATTGTTGTAATGGTGAAGGTGGAAGTGGTGGTGGTGGTGAGACAATAGAAATGTGGAGGCGGAGGAGGAGGAGGAGGGAAATAAAAATTGTGGTGGTGGAGCAGGAAATGGAAGCTGTGGTGCGAAAACTAGGATACTGTATCTCTGTTGAAATAAAAGTCTATTTGTCAGTAAATATCTGTGTGTCTGATCCCTAATTCTTTTTAAAATGGTCTACACGCTTTTGTTTACTCACATGTAAGTTCACTCGAGCGTATAAACGACCACTCTTTTGTATGAGAACAATCACCGTCAAGACTTGCAAACAAAGTTACTTTTTATTGTCAGCTTTTTAAAAGAGCTTTGTTAAAATAATTCACTTCAGTGGGTTTGCTTAAAAGTGTAAATGTTGTTTAGCCGTGCTTGGCTTTTTATCGAATTTGAGCGCAAGAAAATAAAACGCAAAGCAAAGTATAGGTTTTTGGAAGGTGATAGAGCAAAAAATTTAAGGAGGCTCGCAACAGTTTTTTTGGCCTTGGAGTGTATCTTTTGAAGTCAAAATTTCGCATAGAAGGTAAACTTCGATTTCCTTGATACTACACCACCTTTTCAACATATGATCAAAGTTTATTTTCTTGCTGGTTTCCTAGCAACAGCTGTCACCATAGCAACGGTAATGGACAACCCCTCATTTTAAATAATGTCGAATATCTCGAAAACTAGTCAGACACTTTATGACAAAACTTGAACTATTTGAAGTACTCAACCTACACAACTTGTATGCAAATTTAGGGGAAAATCTGTAAGAGCGTTTTCATGTAAATCATGATTCATTTTTTACGGGCTGATTTTGGTCATTCCTGCAATTTTCTTCAATATTTCAAGAAAGATAAAACTTAACACTTTCTCTTTTCAGTTGAAGGATCTTTTATGATATCGAAACATTCTTAATGTACATTGAGCTTCCTAGGTGGCTGCGATTTAAAGATATTTATATTTAAATACTGCAAAAATGCACCACAAATCAGCCAAAAAGTTCGTAATTTGCATAAATAGAAATATTTCCAAATTGCCCTTACAGATTTTTCTCTTAAATTAATTGCCGTTAGAATAATAACTCTTTTTGATGTTCCAGTGAGTTTTAGGCTGAATGAACATTTCTGGTATTAGATAAGAAGGCTGAATCTCGGTCAAGTTTCAGTCGTTATTATCTTTCAACGATCAACAGTTTTATTTTGTTTTTCCTGGTCTATTTCATGGTTATTCACGTGCAATTAATATTTATACACGCTGCGCTTGTGCCCTCTCGTGCGCTTATATAATTCCTTCTCATTATAACAAAATATATATATTCGTCTTCTGAGCTTGTTTCTGTTCATTTTTCGGCCCCAGTGTAATTAAATCCGTAATCAAAAATGCTAAAACGTCAGTCAGTATTTAAAGAGTAATAGAAAAGAGTCTCCAGGAAGAACTTCAGAAGACGAAAATTGTTTATTATTATGAGAAGGAATTATAAACACACGAGAGGGCACAGGCGCAGCGTGTATAAATATTCATTGCACGTGAATAACCATGAAATAGACCAGGAAAAACAAAATAAAACTGTTGCTCGTTGAAAGTTAATAACGACTGAAACTTGACCGAGATTCAGCCTTCTTATCTAATACCAGAAATGTTTATTCAGCCTAAAACTCACTGGAACATCAAAAAGAATTATTATTCTAACGGCAATCAGTTTAAGAGAGAAAACTGTAAGGGCAATTTAGAAATATTTCTATTTATGCAAATTACGAACTTTTTGGCTGATTTGTGCTGCATTTTAGCAGTTTTTAAATATAAATATCTTAAAATCGCAGCCACCTAGGAAGCTCAATGTACATTAAGAATGTTTTGATATCATAAAAGATCCTTCAACTGAAAAGGGAAAGTGTTAAGTCTTATCTTTCTTGAAATATTGGAGAAAATTGCAGGAATGACCAAAATCAGCCCGTAAAAAATGAATCATGATTTACATGAAAACGCTCTTACAGATTTTTCCCTAATTTCGCATACAAGTTGTGTAGGTTGAGTACTTTAAATGGTTCAAGTTTCGTCCTAAAGTGTCTGACTAGTTTTCGAGATATTCGACATTATTTAAAATGAGGGGTTGTCCATTACCGTTTCCATGGTGACAGCTGTTGCTAGGAAACCAGCAAGAAAATAAACTGTGATCATGTGTTGAAAAGGTGGTGTAGTATCAAGGAAATCGAAGTTTACCTTCTGTGCGAAATTTTGACTTCAAAAGATACACTCCAAGGCCAAAAAAACTGTTGCGAGCCTCCTTAAGGCTATGAGATTCGTATTCAATCAGTAGCAGTGTTCGCAGAGAGCGGTCACGTTTGGGCAAACCTGTTGTGTTTATCGTTCCTATTGTGTTAAAAACGACGCGGAAGGCAGTTATTTACATATAAATGATTTACCTCGACCTTTCCTTGACCTAACTCGACCTAGCTTGACAGTAAGGCCCAGGGCAAACGTCGAATATTAGTCGACTCAAATTAATTGGTTCGACTTGCCAAGTCGTTTCAGCAAACGCCATTAGAAACACGCGCTGAACTCAATTCATAAATCATGCAAATTACAAAATAATTGATTCAAATGTGATGGACTGGGCAAACGTCACAAAAATACATACTCCCCCATCTGCCAAACGCTATTCCCCCCCCCCCCTGACGAGCGTGCGCTGTACAAAGACAATTTCGCGACCAGGAATGGCGAGCTATCGAAAGGCATTGCCGACATCGCACAGCGTGATGGAAATGTGTTTTTCGTGTTTCATGAACACTAAATATAAATGATTGAGATGCGAATTGCCTATTTGCAATAAATGCTCAGTGTTTGAAGAAACCGAGGACGTTGAGGGATGGACAGCCGGTAAAAGCGTTGCATACTGCGAGGCTTGTGACAGGGACCTAAAGAGAGCCGCACTGTGTCTACCGTTGTCTGAAGAGCAGAGTATCGGCAACTGCAGGTCCAATGAAGAAACCAGGTAAAAATATTCTACCACGATATTATAAGCATATTTATTTCCATTTTGGTTGTTTTTCGCGTTTGATACAATGTACGTAATTAACGCGCACACGCGCTCAAATAGACAAATGCACGGAGGAATTCAGTGTATGATATTATGGTTGCCTATTGGAAGAAACAAAAGAAGTTGTTTTAATTGTAGCTATTTTATCTTTTTATACGAAACAAATTAAAAAAGGAAGAAACAACGATATCAGAATATCTATAGTAAACCTTTATTGTATGTTTCAGGCGTTTAGAAACAGAAAGGGACGGTACAGACAATGATGAAATATAGTCACTAGAAGACGACGAAGAAGAACCGCCCAAAAAGAAGAAGAAGAAGAAGAAGACGGGGAAGCTTGGGCCCAGGGGTTTATGGAAACAAAATCTTGTTGACGATCTGGTTGATATAGTTATTACTAATGATTACTACCAAATAAAGCTGATTTTTGTAAACACCAAAAATCAGCAAAACGGAAAAGTTTACGAAAAAGTGCTAAACGAATTGAAGAGCAGGGCAGAGAGCAAGGGGAGTAGCGTCCCTTTCACTGTAGCCCAGGTGCGCATAAAATTTAAGAAATGCATAAGCGAATGCAAAAAAGCTGCATTGACGATCAAGACTGCAACCG